>JANAVB010007399.1:54153361-54563361 GCA_029216955.1 Iris pallida | reverse complement strand
TATTTCATTTGGCGACTTTCATATCTATCTATCTTATCGTACTTTCTACCTTAGCTGTGATTGAGTTGTACATTTCTATATTGTCCTCCATTCAGAGCGTATATATTATTCATGTACCTTATAATTGTTAGATGTATGTGACCTAGGACAGCGTTCTACCGCCGACATTGCGGCGTAGGCTGGACGTACCCACTTCTCGTGCCCCTACACTGGGTGCGGGTCGTGACATATATAAGTTGATGAAGCCAGGTGGTTGATGAACTCTCGGTAAAAAGGGGGAACTTTATCACTAAAAGCTCTCTCTCTCTCTCTCTCTCTCTCTCTCTGAAAGTTCTTAGCAAAGAAGCAGCATAAATAGTCTCTCCCTATGCCTCTGTGTGTCTTGCGCGAGGAAGAAACTGTCCTCTATTTATAGCTTTTCTTTACTAGAATAGTCATGTACGTATGTGCAGAAAATACACGATCTTCTGCCTCAGAGAAGCATGAAACTGGGTAGACGCATGAGCCTTAGGGGTTAGTGGAGAGTGAACGTGCTCGAGAATCACGTATAGCTCGCCACGTATTTTGGGACGTGTTGCATGAAACACTACCAAGTCAGCACACGATCTGCTTATTGTGGAACAGCTATGCGTCGAATTACTTTAGACTCATAGCATCTGGTTTGCTTACTGCCAATAGTATCTTTTCTTTGAATAGCTATATGTCAATCAATGTCACGACCCGCTCCCGAATAATCGGACACGAGTCGGACACGCCCAGCTTTCGTCGTTAGACACGACGAAGTAAGCTGTACAAAACTAGAGAAATCTAACCAGATAACCATAAATGTATACAATTACAGCATCTATACACGATTCTAGAAGATCACCATAATCCACATATATCATAAATGTACTAGTCATCAGGAATAAAATGTACTATGAACTCTAAAGCAATATCTAGGAGTAAAGCTAAACAGTCTAAACCTGAAGCCTCTAGCTAAATCATGTCTCCATCCTACTCAGCTAAAATCCCGGGCTCTGGCCCATAAGGTAGAATAATATCCTGCAAGTATACCTACAACATATCCAGTCAGGAGCGAAACAAAGTACAGTTCTAGGTAATGAACAAGAACATCATGATATGGAAATGAGTACAGGAGAACATGAACTATAAAGTACAGGAAAAGAACATGAAGGTACATAAATGTAAGTACAGGAAATAAAGTACAGGAATGTAACTATGAACCTGAAGTACAAGACATGACAAGTGCACCATGTTTGAAATACAACTAGCTCATGTGACCGGCTGGGGGTAAGCACATGAAAGTACATGAATGGTACGGCTTAGGGCCCGCGTGCACGGTACGAGGCCTAAGCTATCTACATGAATATAGTAACCGGGGTTTGGTCACATGGCTAGTGTAGTTTCCCACCCGACACAAGTGAGTACAAGAACAGGAATACAGGAGTACAGGGGTACATGATATCGTGCCATGACGTGTCACAGTAAAAGTACAAGAAATGTAAATGCACAAGACCATAGAAAAGTACTTGCCTTGCTCGGGAAATCAAGAGTAGGGAGATTGTAATCTCTCTGTCCACCTAGAATGAGTACAAGTTGGTTAGGTTCTAAATCCACTAACGTTGCTAATCAAGCTAACTATTTATTATTAAACTAGTTAGCTATCCATCCATGAACTAATTATACATACAGAACTATATAATCAACTAACTAATATTATAATTGTTACTAAAATAGAATTTACATTTAAAATGGGAACAACAATTATAAAGATTCTAGTTAATGGAATTCTTTTAAAGCAAATTAGCTAATTATACTACCTATAAAAAATCAATAAAGTTTAGTAGTAGTCATCAAAATAGAAGAGCATAATACTTAAAGGAAGGTAGACCCCCCATATAATCCACCCCTGGTTACTATAAGATACAATTTTCCACAAGAGTGCAATGTAATTAAATGGAAGACAATATCAAGCCTTGCTTAGTTCTTGCAGTGGACTACTATATTCAATATAAAGCATCAAATTCCATTCTCAAATGCAGAGCTAAAAGTCATAGCCTGGCACTTCTTCTTAAGATTCACACAACCCATAATTTCCATAAACTAAAAAAAAGTATGCCAAATACACTTGATAGGCCCAACTCACAACACCCAACTAAGCGTACCATTA
The DNA here is from genome assembly GCA_029216955.1 of Iris pallida. NCBI lineage: Eukaryota > Viridiplantae > Streptophyta > Magnoliopsida > Asparagales > Iridaceae > Iris > Iris pallida. The sequence goes on along the minus strand of JANAVB010007399.1, from coordinate 54,561,188 downwards.
GCTCAATTATCGCAGCCTGTAACTCAATGTTTAGCCCCCAACCACTTTACTTATACATTTACACAAAATTTTAATAGGTATCACTCCCGAGACAATTCAAAGCCAGCTTAACAAAACCTTAGCTCAATCTTAACAAAACATAAGTAGACCAATAGCCTATAATAGGTAACCAGCACCCCTCTAATAGAGAGTTTGAACCCAACGTTTAACCACCTGCATTCAAACAGTACATAATCTAGACCCTCATCAATTAATGCTCCCTACCACATCCGAACTACAACTCAAAGTCCAACAAGGATGCATGCAAAATCAAGAGTCTAGGAAAATATACAATCTAAAGTCTGCAATTTAAAAACGAATCAAAGGTCTAATAAACGTATGCAACCTTCACTTGTGAGAACAGAGTTACATCAATTCAAAACACATATCCGCGCCACTTTATACCTCCGTCGACCTCCTGATTCCCTGTTCTTGACATCGACACGAACGTTGCTGGACACGAATAACTCTAGACACTAATCAAACTGGACACGAGCAAAGCTTGGACATGATCAACCCATAGTACCCCACATCCTGAATAGGCCCTGTCCAATAATTCACTCGTTTAATATCCACCCAACATGTTCTAATTATCAAGAAAGCAGATCGATACATGAGAAGTATGGATCCAAAGTGATGGAAATACAATCGACTGCCCCGATACAATTCCTCGGATGCAAACACAATCTGTTTCAGACCATTTAGCAAACAGTTGGCATGCCAGTCGATACACGATAGTTCAGAGTTACAATTGAATTCCAAGGACAAAATCTAAACCAAGAATCAAAAGATCGATTGGACCAACCCTAGAGGTCAATCAAGAACCAAATTAGATTTCGATCGAAACTTACCAGATCTAAGAATCTATGCCTTGATTAGTTGAGTTCCAGAGCTTGGGAACAAGGAGAGCTCAAGAACTCCCTCCATCGATCGATCGGGATAGTATGGTGATCCCGCAGAAATTACCGGTGAAGATTTGTCGAGAGGGACGATGATCACTGGAGAATGACTGTCGGAGAGGGAAACCACCCGATCGTTGCCGAGAAGAAGAGATCGTCGGAACTTCTTATGCGCCGTCGAGAGAGGATGACGCGTCGCTAAAACTTGTCTCGGTGATCCGTCGTTCGCTGTCGCTATAAAGGAGGAGTGGCCGGAGAAGATCCCGCCGTCGCCGCCAAAAGATTGGGCACAGCCGAACGTCGGAGAAGAAGTCGTGCCATCCCGGTAGTGGCAGCCCATCGCTGGAGAAGAACCAGCGTCACAGTCACCGCCATGGCTGTCGAAGGAGTGGAGATCACCGCCAGAGTCGTCGCCGTCGCGGCCGAGCTCAGGAGAAGGAGACCGAGCACAGAGTGGAAAACTAAATCTGGATGAAAATGAATGAGACTCTGATCTCAATTCATTAAGGCAAATGTTAAAGGCCACCCCTAAATTACTAAGGGCCACCAATCTACTAAGGGCAACCATCCTACACTTTTATTTTTACTAAGGGCAACCTAAAATGAATCATTTCACTAAGGGCTACTCAAAAAAAAAAAAAAAAAACCAAAGAAAACAAAACCCACCCGCCCCTCCTCCTTTTCCCCTCCTGTTCATTCCCTCCCCCTTCCTCCCCGAAGTCTCCCCCACTCCGACAGCCCCCCCCCTGCCCCCCCACCCTGCCCCCCCCCCCCCTCCTGTTCATTCCCTCCCCCCTCCTCCCCGAAGTCTCCTCCCCCTCCTCCACGAAGTTTCGGGGACGAGGGGAAATATTCACAACATAGAATAGACAGAGAGGGTTGTAGTCAACCTGTGTTTATTATTAAATGTTGTGAAGAAGGCAGATTAGATGCAGGATAACATCAGCATCATCCTAACCAAGTACCAAGAGGAATTAGGACTGCAGCCTAGGCTGCAGTCCTCAACGTAAGTAAGACTGCAGGCCAAGCCTGCAGTCACTGTAGCATTTTTTTTTTGGGTAAACAAAATCCACATGTAGCTTCTGTCGACATTGGACTGCAGCCTAGGCTGCAGTCCTCAACGTAATTAAGACTGCAGGCCAAGCCTGCAGTCACTGTAGCATCTTCTTTTTTGGGTAGACAAAATCCACATTTAGCTTTTGTCGACATTGGACTGCAGCCTAGGCTGCAGTCCACAACGTAATTAAGACTGCAGGCTTGGCCTGCAGTCACTGTAGCATCTTCTTTTGAACAAGGTAGATGGACACTCCAAAAACTGAAAAAATGTGGGCCTGAACAAGGTAGATGGACACTCCAATACTTTTCATACAGTTTACAGTACTTTTGAACAGCATGTTGGCCGAGGTCATTTAATTTGGATTGTAACCCCATTTTGCTGGCCTGAAGAACCTTCTGTTGCAATCCTGCAAATCTTATATGGCAACAATTGCCATTGGAGGTGAAATTCCATTCAAGAAGAAAGTACTAAGAATTTTGGCAATCACATTCAATGAAAACAAACAAAGTTTACTCCTGCAAGGATTTAATTATGAAATCTAGATTTTGATTTATAACGATGTTTTAATTGAGTGGTTCATTTGCTACTAAGCCATTTATTCTGACATTGCATCTTTGTTTAATTATGAGAACTATCGAAGATAGACAACTTCAATAGAAGTGGAGACAACAACAATGGAGGAGGGAGGACCAATGGTGGAGGTGGGGACAACAATGGAGGAGATGGGAACAACAATGGAGGTGGGGATTGAGAGAAGTGGTTTGGGGATTGAGAAAAGAGGAAGAAGACAAAGGAAGAAGATGGTGGCCCTTAGTGTTTTGAAAATGGCAAACTTGTAATTTTTTAAAAAAATTTAAGTTGGTGGCCCTTAGTAATTTGGGGGTGGCCTTTAACATTTGCCTTCATTAATTTATAACTAAAGTACATTTTTTGCACTTAGCCCCTCCCGTTCATAAAAATTACCAATAATTCAGAAAAAATTCCAGAAGCCCCCTTATCCACTACTTACAAAAATTGAAGAAAAACAGTTAGAAACTTTAAAACTGAGTGGAGACCACTAAGTTGGTTACAACAAACCTTCAAATTTGAAATTCTGCTCCTAAAATTATTTCTCTCCAAAAATAGATCACAAAAATTTATTATTAGAATATATATATATATATATATATATATATATATATATATATATATATATATATATATATATATATATTCTCTAAATGTAGGAAAGTGGAGTTATAAATTTCTTCCCCTTGAAAAATTTCGTCCTCGAAATTCGAAGATCTCAAAGTAAAACTCACAATCACAAAATTTCAAACACAAGTCATTTTTTGAAAATAGAATTTTTTTTGAATACTAGAATACAATCAAGCAAACAAACTATGATAGCGCTCTCGCATCTCGTCTTCGCGCTCCCATGTGGACTCTCCCGGAGAGTGGTGTCTCCACATGACACGCACAAGTAGAATAGTCTGGTTCCGCAGGCGCTTCTCCCTCCAATCAAGGATCTCCACTGGCTGCTCCTCGTAAGTCAATCTCAGACCCACCTCTAGCTCTGAGTAGTCCACCACATGGCTCGGATCTAGAATGTAGCGTCGAAGCTGGAACACGTAGAAAACATTATGCACTCCCTCCAAGTTGGCTGGAAGCGCTAGTCGATATGCCACATCGCCAATCCGTGCCATCGCATCGAAGGGCCCGATGTATCTGGACTGAGCTTTTCGCCTCTGCCGAAACGAATGGTGCTTCTGGTTGGTGGGATATTCTGGAACACCATGCCTCCAATTGCGAACTCTAACGGTCGCCTGCTGCTTTCTGTCCCGTGCTTCTGCCGATCCTGTGCAACTCTGAGACGCTACCTGAGCCTTAAGACCCTTACGATAATTACACACAAGAAGTTGGAATAACACGATCTAACAATGATTAAGAATCAAATAGGCACGAGACAGAATGAAGTTCCAATTACAACTTAGAGGAGCAAAATCATGAAGACACAACTATTAAGTACGATAAAAAAAATCGATATTTTAACACAAGTGGACTAGGACAAGATAGGAAAATCATGGTCAGATAGTCATGATTTAAGATCGAAGTTTAGACAAGACACAAACGAAGTATGGAATCAAACTCTGGCAATGTATAATTTTGAGGAATTCAATGATCTAACGATAAAATACTAGAAGGGTAATTAGCAAAGGTTGATTGTACGAAATACTCAGGAGGTACATTATCAAATCAGGATAAACGTACAAGAATTTATGATTCTCGAAAACCAATAATCATATAAAAAAGGAAATATAATTTCCATGATACCCGAGAACATATAGGTATTTGAAATCACTTTGCTTAGAATCCCTACCCCGCCAGTATATATCTGACTGCAGTGGACTTTCGGCTCTGTGACTTAAATAACAATATGTCACCGAATATTCTGTACACTATATCCATTTTCAACAATCATCAACGAAGCAACCCAAGAGATCACAACATAAAGAATTTAGGACAAGTCTCCATAATACTCGAAACCTATGAATGTCTGAAATCACTTCAACTTAGAGTTCCTGTCCCGCCAGTGCGCTGCTGGCTGCAGTAAACTTTCGGTCTCCACAATCCAGATAACGGCTACAGCGCACAACTGTCGCGCCCTAGTAGGTCATCGAATAGTCTTTCAACTTTATCCATAGAAAATTTCGAGGAATCAAAATGAGTTTCAATAGTCCAAGTCACAAAAATGGTGAGGTTACCTGACTATTAGAATACAAGGGTTTATTAGGTACTAAGAGACTACAAGGGATCCAATCGGTGAGTACAAAAGGACAACCAGGGAGATTTAAAATTTCAGACATGGAGCAAAGTTTTAAATTATAACGGGATTTCAACTGATATCTGGAATGGTAACAAGATTCTATATATGGGACATTATCCCGAAGGGATAACATAGTCTCGAAGGATGAACTAAAGCAAGGTATCAAATAGGAGACAAGTTTCAAAATAAGAAATAAAATCCCGTACTGGTAACAAGTTTCAATAAAATCTCGAATAACGATGAAATCTCGAGTAAAAACTTGAATAGAAAACGAAATCTCCAATAAGGTACACAGTGGAAAAATAGAAAGTCAAGTATCAACAAAGTCGTGAATAAGGAACAAAATCTCGAATAGAAAATCTCAACGAGTAATCAAGATTTTTGAATAGTAACTAGAAAACAAGTTTCAATAGGAAACATGGTATTGGATCATAAATATGAAACAGGCGAATCTCAATAGTAACAAAATCGTAAATAGAGAGCGAGTCCCGAATAAAGTCAAAATAAGAAATAGAATCTCAAACAAGCATCAATAGAAGCGAAGGTTCAAACACGATTTCAGAATGATATTTAAAGTAGGAATAAATCTTGATTAGTACAAGTTTGATTAGTGAGCAGAATATCAATAACGAGTAGGAACAAGTATACCGGAAAACAAACGAATTCTTGGATATGAGACAAGGTCGAAACAGGTAGTGAACAACTCTCAAGTAGAAAATCAAAATCATCAAAGGAAATATGCAAACAGTATCGAGTAGTGGATTTCAAACAATATCGAATTGTGGATATGAAACATGTTTACTGGATAGGAAACAATATCTCAAAATAAATTTTGAATATCATCCCAGGTTTCAAAATAGGAAACGAAAAGTTGCAAGAAATGATCTAAGTGCTAAGAAAATTTTTAAGGGATGACTGGATTGCGAATCAAGATACATGGTTTTCCCAACCATACAAAAGAAACCTTCTGTCTTCAGTATTCCTCCGGGACTGGAATCTCTTCAACCTTCTTCAACTTGTCCTGACGTAGACTGGTCCCTGTGGTAGTACTCCATGTGATTGCTGAATCTGGAGAGGCGGGTCCTTCTTCTGTGGTACTGGTGCTCCTCGTGCTTGTCCCTGGGCAGTGTGATCAGCGGTCTCCGGCAGTCCTTGACTTGGTGGGCAGGCGATCCGTAGTACAAGCATAACCTCCATCTTCTGCGACACTTGTTGTAGTGGTGTCCTAGGCGGCGGTAGTATTACAATTGGTTACCGATTGGATTTGAGTCTGAATCTTCCGCTAGTGCTGGAGTGTAGGGCCTCTGACAGAAATATTTGGCTGCTGGCGTGCTGGCTGCTGAGATTCTGATGCTCCTTGGCTATTATGATCTGCGACTTGCTGGCAATCCTTCATTTAGTAAATGTGGCCCTGAATCTGCCTCTGATGATGCGACTGATGATGTGACTGAAAAAATACCATCTGAGTTGCGATGCTTTGCAGGTCCAGGCTAGTTGCTGTCTTCGTCATAAGTCTTCATGTCTCTCATGTGCTTCAGCTTTCCATCTTGTTGTATATGCTACGAGCTGGATCTCCCAGTTGGTGACTTCAATCAGAGGAGCCGGATCCTCAAAGACTTGGATGATCCTCAGTGGCGGCTTCACGTTCTCGATCTGCTTCTCGATGCAAGATATGTGTTCGGTGTCGAAGAAATCCAAGGATCCGTGAGTCTAAAAATCAGAAATCCTTCCTAGCTCGAAGAGTGTATACACAAAGCTGGCTGGAAAAAGGATGGCCTACTCCCTCTGGGTGTCAAGGATCTCTTGAAATGTCTCCGTCAACTGCGTACTATCCATGGGGATAGTAGAGTGATAGAAGGTAGTGGAGCTCGAAACTTCTCAAGTGTAGGTGGATCGACTGTTCCGGTGTCGCGTGCTTTTGGACTATCTGAAAAACAAAAAATTGTTAAAATGTCCTAATCCTAAAACAACAAGTGTTTATTGATATCAATATACCTGATATACCTTTATTTCTCGATCTTTCCTATGCTATGATCAAGTTTCCCTAGTTTAAATCAAGTCCCCCAATAGTACGCTAAGACCTAGGTACCATTAGGATAGACCTACATGGGCCACCACTAAAAACATGTCACGACCCGCTCCCGAATAATCGGACACGAGTCGGACACGCCGAGCCTTCTTCGTTAGACACGACGAAGTAAGATGTACCAAACTAGGAAAATCTAACCAGATAACCATAAATGTATACAATCATAGCATCTATACACGATCCCAGAAGATCACCATAATCCATATATATCATAAATGTACTAGTCATCAGGAATGAAATGTACTATGAACTCTAAAGCAATATCTAGGAGTAAAGCTAAACAGTCTAAACCTGAAGCCTCTAGCTAAATCATGTCTCCATCCTGCTCAACTAAAATTTCGGGCTCTGGCCCATAAGGTAGAATGATATCCTGTAAGTATACCTGCAACATATCCAGTCAGGAGCGGAGTAAAGTACATTTCTAGGTAATGAACAAGAACATCATGATATGGAAATGAGTACAGGAGGACATGAACTATAAAGTACAGGAAAAGAACATGAAGGTACATGAATGTAAGTACAGAAAATAAAGTACAGAAATGTAACTATGAACCTGAAGTACAAGACATGACAAGTGCACCATGTTTGAAATACAACTAGCTCATGTGACCGGCTGGGGGTAAGCACATGAAAGTACATGAATGGTACGGCTTAGGGTCCACGTGCACGGTACGAGGCCTAAGCTATCTACATGAATATAGTAACCGAGATTTGGTCACATGGCTAGTGTACTTCCCCACCCGACACAAGTAAGTATAAGAACAGGAATACAGGAGTACAGGGGTACGGGATATCGTGTCATAACGTGTCACAGGAAAAGTACAAAAATGTAAATGCACAAGACCATAGAAAAGTACTTGCCTTGCTCGGGAAATCAAGAGTAGGGAGATTGTAATCTCTCTGTCTACCTAGAATGAGTACAAGTTGGTTAGGTTCTAAATCCACTAACGTTGCTAATCAAGCTAACTATTTATTATTAAACTAGTTAGCTATCCATCCATGAACTAATTATACATACAGAACTATATAATCAACTAACTAATATTATAATTGTTACTAAAATAGAATTTACATTTAAAATGGGAACAACAATTATAAAGATTCTAGTTAATGGAATTCTTTTAAAGCAAAATAGCTAATTATACTACCTATAAAAAATCAATAAAGTTTAGTAGTAGTCATCAAAATAGAAGAGCATAATACTTAAAGGAAGGTAGACCCCCCATATAATCCACCCCTGGTTACTATAAGATACAATTTTCCACAAGAGTGCAATGTAATTAAATGGAAGACAATATCAAGCCTTGCTTAGTTCTTGCAGTGGACTACTATATTCAATATAAAGCATCAAATTCCATTCTCAAATGCAGAGCTAAAAGTCATAGCCTGGCACTCCTTCTTAAGATTCACACAACCCATAATTTCCATAAACTAAAAAAAAGTATGCCAAATACACTTGATAGGCCCAACTCACAACACCCAACTAAGCGTACCATTAGCTCAATTATCGCAGCCTGTAACTCAATGTTTAGCCCCCAACCACTTTACTTATACATTTACACAAAATTTTAATAGGTATCACTCCCGAGACAATTCAAAGCCAGCTTAACAAAACCTTAGCTCAATCTTAACAAAACATAAGTAGACCAATAGCCTATAATAGGTAACCAGCACCCCTCTAATAGAGAGTTTGAACCCAACGTTTAACCACCTGCATTCAAACAGTACATAATCTAGACCCTCATCAATTAATGCTCCCTACCACATCCGAACTACAACTCAAAGTCCAACAAGGATGCATGCAAAATCAAGAGTCTAGGAAAATATACAATCTAAAGTCTGCAATTTAAAAACGAATCAAAGGTCTAATAAACGTATGCAACCTTCACTTGTGAGAACAGAGTTACATCAATTCAAAACACATATCCGCGCCACTTTATACCTCCGTCGACCTCCTGATTCCCTGTTCTTGACATCGACACGAACGTTGCTGGACACGAATAACTCTAGACACTAATCAAACTGGACACGAGCAAAGCTTGGACATGATCAACCCATAGTACCCCACATCCTGAATAGGCCCTGTCCAATAATTCACTCGTTTAATATCCACCCAACATGTTCTAATTATCAAGAAAGCAGATCGATACATGAGAAGTATGGATCCAAAGTGATGGAAATACAATCGACTGCCCCGATACAATTCCTCGGATGCAAACACAATCTGTTTCAGACCATTTAGCAAACAGTTGGCATGCCAGTCGATACACGATAGTTCAGAGTTACAATTGAATTCCAAGGACAAAATCTAAACCAAGAATCAAAAGATCGATTGGACCAACCCTAGAGGTCAATCAAGAACCAAATTAGATTTCGATCGAAACTTACCAGATCTAAGAATCTATGCCTTGATTAGTTGAGTTCCAGAGCTTGGGAACAAGGAGAGCTCAAGAACTCGCTCCATCGATCGATCGGGATAGTATGGTGATCCCGCAGAAATTACCGGTGAAGATTTGTCGAGAGGGACGATGATCACTGGAGAATGACTGTCGGAGAGCGAAAACACATGATCGTTGCCGAGAAGAAGAGATCGTCGGAACTTCTCATGCGCCGTCGAGAGAGGATGACGCGTCGCTAAAACTTGTCTCGGTGATCCGTCGTTCGCTGTCGTTGTGAAGTAGGAGTGGCCGGAGAAGATCCCGCCGTCGCCGTCAAGAGATCGGGCACAGCCGAACGCCGAAGAAGAAGTCGCGCCATCCCGGTAGTGGCAGCCCATCGCCGGAGAAGAACCAGCGTCACAGTCACCGCCATGGCTTTCGAAGGAGTGGAAATCACCGCCAGAGTCGTCTCCGTCGCGGCCGAGCTCAGGAGAAGGAGACCGAGCACAGAGTGGAAAACTAAATCTGGATGAAAATGAATGAGACTCTGATCTCAATTTATTAATTTATAACTAAAGTGCATTTTTGCACTTAGCCCCTCCCGCTCATAAAAATTACAAATGATTCATGAAAGATTCTAGAAGCCCCCTTATCCTTTTCACTATTTACAAAAATTGAAGAAAAACAGTTAGAAACTTTAAAACTGAGTGGGGACCACTAAGTTGGTTACAACAAACCTTCAAATTTGAAATTCTGCTCCTAAAATTATTTCTCTCCAGAAATAGATCAAAAAATTTATTATTAGAAAAAAAAATATATATTCTCTAAATGTAGGAAAGTGGAGTTATAATCAACACTTTGAATGCATAACTTTTCAATTGCATACTGTTGTAGAAGCATGAAAAAAGTGCAGCAGTTACAAAAGCACAGAAGACATCAGTTACTTTGCATGTTTCACAAAAACGCAGAAGGCCCATAAATTTCTGCGTACTTCAAAACTTGTACTATAAAAAGACAGTGCATAAAGGAAAGTTCTTTATTAAAATTATGTTTACAAAAGATCTATTACAGACTCTTCATGGTTACATATAAAGACTAAAACCTAAAGCACGGCCTACAAAGTGTGCGGTCTTCAGAAGCGTGCAGTCTTCAGAAGTGTGCATACCCCAAAAGCACAACAATATCAGCGCGAATCACTTCCTTGTCAGAGCGGGCCACTTCCTAGTTAAACGTGGAGGAACTCCAATATGGCTAATGAAACAGCTATTGACCCGAGCATGAATGCAGCTTATGCATGAAGCTCACAGCACTACCTGCGGCTCTTCCAGCATAACAGGGTGTGCAGCTCCCTCCCCTCAAATATGGCTAATGAAGCCATTATTGAGCAGGGCATAGCACAGCCTTTGGCTCTTCGGATTGGCAATCAATCCAAATTCGATAACATGGACCTCGAAGACCTCCAAGATGTTGTTCAGGTTCGAACCCCTTATGCCAAACGTTCAAGTGCATCTCAATACTCTATAGTTGTTCTTCTACAAGACCACAACTTCTTTGAACGAAGATATCTACAACCAAAAGCCGACTTATGCAAGGCCCATGGCTGTCCGAAGCTAAGTCGAGGTCGAGCATGACAGGGGAATGATTGAAAACTTTGAGCAAGGTCTCACCCAAAAAGTTTTTCTTTATATAGGCTGTGCGGTCCAACCCATATGCCACGTGGCAGTCGGTCAAAGGACTCCAGAGTAATGGGATGAACCTAAGAATCATCACAATGAATCTCATTTAATAAATTCATTTGACTAAATCTTAGTCACCGTTAGGGCTGCAAATGAGCCAAGCCGTTCGCGAGCTGCTCGAAGCTCGACTCGATAAAAGCTTGTTTAGTAAACAAGCTGAGCTTAAGCTTTATTTTTGAGCTCGTTTTATAAACAAGCCAAGCTCAACTTTAGAAGTACTCGGCTCGATTGAGCTCGCGAGCTGGCTCGTTTAGAAGCTCGTTTAGGAGCTTGTTTAGAAACTCGTTTGTTCTTTGTTGAATTATATATATATATATATATATATATATATATATATATATATATATATATATATATATATATATATATATATATATATATATATAACGATATGGTCGTGTGTATTATATATTTATGTCCTTAAAATCAAGAAAGCAGATAAATTGTTAATATTTCATATACTTGAAATCAGACCTAATTAGCTTGAAATCAAGCTCGCTTGAATTCAAGCTTAATGAGCTTGAAATAAAGTTGAGAGACAAGCTTGATTTCAAGTTATCGAGCTTGTTTATCAAGCTTGAATCAAGCTTTCTTATCAAGCCAAGCTCGAGCTCAAACCAAGCCAAGCTCAAGCTTAATATAAAAAGCTCGAGCCAAGCTCAAGCTTCAAAATAAAAAACTTATCAAGCTCGAGCTCGAGCTTGAATAATTCTAGTCAAGCCAAGCTCAAGCTTACAAAAGCTTGGCTCGGTTCGGCTCGTTTGCAGCCGCTTCTCGAGCCCCCAAAAGTGGCAGCAATTAAGAAGATGTTGACTCAGACACTCAAAGACGGTCATTAATTTTCTTAGGAGCACAACGGCTTCGATGTTTCGTAAAAGCGAAGCTCCCTTATGGTTACCCAAAAGCGCAGCTCTCTCAGAGTTTCACAGAAGCACAGAGTTTCACAAAAGCGCAGACAGTCTACTCGTCGCCCGAAAGTGTAGTGACTTCGTCACCTTAAGAGCAGTCTCCTCGACGCCCAAAAGCACATCGACTTTGTCGCCTCAAGAGCAGTCTCCTCATCGCCCAAAAGCGCAGTGACTTCGTCGCCTCAAGAGCACAGTCTCCTCGTCGCCTAAAAGCACAGTGACTTTGTTATCTCAAGAGCATAGTCTCCTCATCGTCCAAAAGTGTAGTGATTTTGTCGCCTCAAGAGTACAGTCTCATCGTCGCCTAAAAGCGTAGTGACTTTGTCGCCTAAAGAGCACAGTCTCCTCGTCGCCCAAAAGCGCAGTGACTTTGTCGCCTCAAGAGCACAGTCTCCTCGCCGCCCAAAAGTGCAGTGACTTTGTTGCCTTAAGAGCACAGTCTCCTCGTCGCCCAAAAGTGCAGTAACTTCATTGCCTCTATATCATCTTCCTTGTCACCCAAAAGCGCAGTAGCTCGAACACTCCCAAAAGTGCAGCTTGTAATACCACATTTCCAAAATACTTAGGAGTAAGTACGCAGACATGCCAACTGCATATATACGAAGAATACTCCAATATATGGAATCCTCGTATATATACATAAGCTGTAATAATATAAAACAGCAGGCCAGAACATCAATAAACTATATCTCATCCACAGCACAATACAGAAAAATATAAGGAGTCCAAATATGATAAATAACGAGTCAATGATATAGCCGGGTTGACATATCCACTCCAAACAGCTATAAAAATAGTCGCAAATCAAATGGAGTCCAACCTCCTCAAAATAGACCATAAAGATAAATAATGGATGTCCACAAAAAGTCTTAATGTATAAGCAAAACTAGATGTCAACGGGAGATGCCTCGTCATCGATATAAGAAGGATCTTGTCACGCCCCGATCCGAAATCACCCGAATCATCGTCCTCACAGGGGGCATGATGCCGTACGAGCCTGGAGTTGCGCTCGTGCAAGGCAAGATGGCAAGTTCTCAAAATGGTTATCTTTAGTTTGATATCAGCAAACGGAAGAAAATAGAGTATATGAAACAATTCTCTTTATTGAATATGAACTGAGATTACAAAGGCTTTCAATCGCCGAACTAAATTTTCCAGGTTGGCTACAACACTCAAGTTCTATCTTGTCCACAAAGGATTTTACCATTCCATACATCATTCCTTCTATATCTCGGCCGCATCAATCTTGTTGCAAGTCCGAGCGTCAATACGATCGCACGCTTCAAACGCTATGTCATTCTATGCCTCTGCACAATCAAGCGAAGCGTCACCGCGAGCAATCCATTCCCTACACCCTGCATAAAAGCTGGTGGGGGATCAGTACGTTCGTCCTCGCATGTATTGACGAAAAGATCGACTTTATAAACCGACATTTTAGTATTTATGTTCAATCATGCAACATAGCTTATGATCTTGCTATATTCTCCTTAGGTTCGATTTCATAGCATATTCGAAAGCGTAAAGCATGTTATCATGGCAAGAATGTTATTCGAATTGAATAGGCAAGCAGGCAAGAAATTTTGTGTTTGTTTCGTAGCATGACTTCTTACCAGCATAGACGTACTCGCCCTTGCACCGATGTAAGGTGAATACGCCATATTCTTTCCCTGTCATGTTATAAGTGCTCTCTATGTAGGATTTATGTGTGCGTGACACATACGTACCTGTACTTTTAACCCATCGTTCCTTAACTATATGGAGGTCGTTGGCGTATCTGCACCAGAATGGACTAAAGCCATTTCTCTTTTTCTTTCTTTTCTCTCTTTCTTTTCTCTCTTTCTTTTCTTTCTTTCCTTTCTTTCTCGAATTGGGTAGTCTGACGCTTCATGGGTTGGGTTGCTATCCCAAACAACCAAAGACATACCGTGTGTATACCATCATTTGTGGCTTTTGACATCTATAACCGGTGGCTAGTCGTTTTACAGATGAGAGCCCATCAAAGATTATATCCCTCCTAGGCCGAACGGTCCCGGTGCCCCGGCGCAGCCCGTTCGGAGGAAACATTCTGTGCACGGAAGATTATCTCAATTATCTCAAGTCCATTCGACCATGCAACGTACTACTATTATTCAAACAACCAAACATAGTCTTGAGTCCAAGACTCAGACTTTATCATCTCGTATTTCTTCTGTTACTTTCTATGTTCTTACATTTCATACTTCATTTTAATGTTCAATGGAATCATGCCTCAACTAATGTTCGTCAACCGAACGACCCGAAGGTCTCGAACACCTTTCGAGGAATCATGCCACATCTGACAGTTTCGTCACCTACATGCCACAACTGTTCTCTTCACAACGAAGCCATCTTTTTATGATCTCGTGCACGTACGCACGCTTTGACACGTTTATCATCTTTTCCTTCGTGTCGTGCACTTGTTGCACGCATCGAAGCTGTATTTTCATGTTCTATGCCTTAGTGTTCAATGTACATAGCTCGTGCACTAGGGCACTCGCCTATATTTTCTTTCAATGTGCTAGCCTTTATAACCCGTGTGCGAAGGCACGCAATGGCTCGTGCACGAAGGCACTCGCCAAATACAGTTATCTTATGTTCTTGCAGCTTGCGCACCGAGGCGCTCGCCTTTGCGATATCCAATGTTCCATAGCGATTCGTGCATTTGATGCACGTTTTATTTCAATTGTTCTAACTAGTGTTCGACACACATTATAATTTATCTTCCGATCGGACCACACCCGTAGTATCGATAGGTTAACTTAGCATACAATAATACATTCTTACTTAGGCATGAAGGAGTAAAAAGAAGAGTCAGTCCTTCCACTTTAAATTGATATGCCTTATTGTTTGCCGAGCAGATGCGGCTCAATTTCATAACTTTGTTTGCACGGCCAAATCTCCTGACTTAGCCATTCGAGCACTTCTTATTTTATTGAACTACTCGATCGATTTCGGCCTACCGTGCCCAAGTCCCAGCCCGTTGCGAGGCGATGATTTAGGTTTTACGGACCCGTTACGAATGAGGCAAAATGTCGACCTCTAATATTTTAGCATAAATGGATAGCATGCATATGAAACCAACTAAAATCAATACTTGCATCGATTCAGACTTGCACCTTGGGTAGATTTGATTTCTTAGAATCTTTGAGCCGACTCAACGCACTTATCCTTCGGGGCAATACGGCACTTCCCTTCGATTCAACTCGATGCATTTCTTTGGGACAATGCAACTCTTTGCATCAACTTAGTTCAATGCATTGCTCGGGACAACGTAACTCTCGTATCGATTTGCATCAATATATTTCATTCGGTCAACGCGACTCTTTGAGTCAACATCTTAGCTTAATGTACCGTACGGAGCGGGGCATTACAGAATATACCACTCAAAACAAGGTTCGTCTTCGAACCAAAACTAATACTCCGATTAAGTGTTTTATAGATCGTTTTACGATCTCGTCCTACCAATGTTGTTCAGTTTCACACTATCTTGTAAGCTTTTCATTAACATTTCAAAGTCTTTCCTGCAGCTCGATTTGAATTTTGTCTACAACTCAATTTGGATCCGTACCTATATTCAAGGCATCCCAAAGATATATGTATTTCGACCATGTCCAGTGGTAGCAAATTGGAACAAAGCTGACATGTAATTTCAATCCTATGCTTGCCATCTCATACTCCCTATCGGACTTATCATTAACAACTGTTCTCGAAATTTTATCGCATACAGATATTCGATACATACGGGATTCATTCAATAAAGTCACTGTACGCGACACGATTCAAAATCGCATTTCTCGTTATGTATGTTTCGTATGGACTATCAATCCTATATGTTACGTCGAGCTGTCGCACATCCGATCGTAACGATCCTTCGTAACGCCTTGCGTTCAAAGTTGCCGCCCAACTATTTTCGAAGTCTGGCTATGCAACTTATCTCGATACGATATCCTTTGTTGACTTGCAATTGCATCAACATTCAGGACTACGCCCGCTAGGTTACTTACCTAGACACCGTGCTTAAATTTTCCCGGCGCAACTTTAAATTGACATTGCACAAAGGCCACAATCTATCCGACACAATAGTTTAATTCGAGTCGACAATGCTCAAGGCAACAATCTCTCTGACTCAAAGTCTCTACGATACATCTTACATTCGATTCCTAACGACTAGGAATTTACTAGCCAAATTCCCAACTTATCCGTCTCGTAACATCGAATATAAGTTCGATTCACGCAAGCTCAATTGTAAGGTGATTCCAAATCTAACGACATAACTCGTAAGTCATTCTCTTATCACCCGCGCTCGTGCATAGCACGATTCTCAAAATCGCTAGACTTATCCTCAATATGCACCATATTATATTTGTTATTGATACAATTTCATATACGATATCGCATGGGTCATCTTACGGTCTGCAACACTCAGTTTGATTTGGCGGTCAAGTCTTCTAGGGTCAGCTGCCCCGAAGCTACGCTCGATAATTTGTGGATCATCACCGAAGGATAGTTTACTACGAACAGGCTATATCTTATTTCGGAGCCAAATCACGTTCCGACGATTTCTATGCGACTACCCAATTTCGGATAAAATCATTTCTATTGGCGCAACTGATGCGCAACTATCCTCCGAGTAAAGTCATGCACTACCGTCGATGATTTCGCAATTCACGAAGCTTCTACTCACATTGAGTTCAAGTCTATCTTATGTGCGGCGACACACGAGATGCTATATGCATCGAACAATCGTCGATGACTTATAGTCTCGTCTTGATCAATCACAAAGTTCATGATCAACCAGTTCGTTCATTCTCGTATTGTATTTACAAAATTTGATGGCACGAGGCACACTCCATTTTGTATTCTCACATCGTGCTTACGTTTTCTTACGTTATACATCGTATCAATTTCGATAGCGCAAGGGTCAACTTTGATTCTGTTTCAATGTCGACAACTCGTATTGCATGCGTCCAAGTTCTCCACAAATATTTCAGTACGTCTCGAATCGTTTTTCGATTCGTTACATTCCATTATACTTCGATCGTGTAACCAAGTTACCGATTTTCCGACGTCGTGCCCGCGAGTCATACAATCGTGCCCTCTAAGTTGTATATGATTTTGTCGTGCTCACAGTGAGTCTTGTCTCGATATAACCAACTATCTTTCTTAGCTGCGGCTATCTGAATCAACCAATATTTTTATCAAAATTGTAAGTCGTGCGATTCGATTACACTTTTAATCATCTAACATTTCTATCGAGATCGCAAGTCTTGCGATTCGATTACCATTCGCGTATTCTAACATTTTTGTCGAGATCGTAAGTCGTGCGATTCGATTATAATTTGTATCGCCCAACATTTCTATCAAGATCGTAAGCCTTGTGACTCGTTTGTCAATTCAAGTTTTCCTTTCTCGTCGATCTGATTATTGCTTCAAGGCATAATCGTTTTGTTAGTCTCGGTCGTCTGACCAACTTATAATTTTCGTCCAACGTATCATTTATTGATACGAGTCCCGCCTTATCTTTCCAACCGATTATCGAAGAACACTTGCATCAACATACCGTCATATAAATTTCCAATCGAGTCTCGGTACTCTTCCGTCCGTTACAGACAAACCTTCCGCAATTCTCACAATGCATCGATGCAATTCATCGCACAAGTGGTATATCATATACCACTCAGAATCGAGTCATTTATCACATACGTGGTATGGCATATACCACTCAGAAATCAAGTATTTCCCTTTCACCATACTCGGTATGAACCAACAATCTCTTCCAACTCACAATTTTCGCAGTGATCGTGCTTGATCACAACCGTAACTTTGATTAAATTAAAATCTGACACAACTTGGCCAATGTTTTCATTTGCTAACACAATTTCGATGTGCAATCGAATAATTCGTTCTATTGATTTATGATTTCAGTTCCTTCCATTGTATCTCGTGCAATGATTTATATCCAATATCCGTTGCACTCCGTGCAGCGATTACTTTGACATGCGTTGCACCATGTACAACAATTTACTTTCGACACACATTGCACATCGTGCAACGACTTATTTTTGACATTTATTGTACCTCGTGCAACGATTTATTTTCGACATCTGTTGTACCTCATGCAACAATTTATTTTCGACATTCAAAGTTGTCACGACCCGATCCCAAATAATTGGGTCGAACCGGATCATGCCCAGCCTGCACCGTTGTGAGACGGCGGCAGTAAGCTGTTCTATTAGCAAGTATTCACAACATCTATACATTTGTCACAACTGAATATACGAAAATTTTAAAACTTTATTCAACATTTGAATATTACAACTGGAATTAAAAGAACTGAAATAAAATACTGAATTCGAATTAACAAAATTCCAAAAACAAAGAAACTGGAAACAACTAGCTAAGCATTCGGCTCGTCGGCCTCAGGTCCTGCGTCCTCCAAAGGGGACTCTAGCAACACCAGAGGGTACAGAACCGGGTCATAATAGCTATTGTACAATAGCTCAGCATCCTCAATGTCACCTAAAAATGTTGTCTCCAGTCAGGAGGGAGCAAGTACGAATATATATCTCATATTTCAAGTAATAATGGAAAAGTGCAGGCTAAACAGTTGAAACAATATCTTCCAGTAATTCTACGATTAAAAACAATGTGATTTGAATGTGTAATCGTCTATGACTGGCTTGGGTTATACAATAGCGTCCTAGCGACGCGATACGGCTTATCCCCGTGTGTAAGAGGGATAAGCTCGCATAATCATGCAATATGGGGTATTGGCCATAAACGTTACACTATTCCCCCAATCCCCACAATCAATATCAATCAATATCTGAACCCTAGGAGAGGGTTCCGTGTAGCAATGTGGTTTAAACATGCAGCTAGACAATTACTAAATAAAATACAAGAAAATATAACCGTAACTTGTCTCGATTTGTATGACTGGAGTAGGGTGACGGTTCTGGGGAGGAAGTCAGGTTCGTCTCCGAAATCCTACAGTTGAGAACCTTGACTTAGAACCAATATGAAACCATTCTAGGTGTGCTAGTTACAATCTCTAGAATTGGTCCTAATTCAGTTTTAAGTTATTAATTAATCTACCGGAAGACGGCTAACGTCGTAATTCTACGTTCGTTATTATTTATTTAAAATAAGCCGGTTATTGATTAATTAGAAAAATGGCAATTTACCGGTTAATTTGGCAAAACTTAGTATTTTGTAATATCATATATAAAACTAATACTTTTCTTTAGATGAGAAGAATGTGAATTTGTTTAAACAATCAAACTTGTAATTTTACTAATTTATTTACTGTAAGAAAACCTTATTAATTTACTATATTAAAATAAATACTCATTTTAATAATCTACGCGTTTAAAATCAAAACAATAACTCAGAAAATCAAGAAAAGCTACGCTACACAATACAGGATCGCAGCAAAGAAAATAAAAAACTGGGCTTATGCCTTTACATTTATTTACATAAATGAATTTTAGGAATAATAATAAAACTTGGGTGAATCCTGAACGCCGGGAAGCGGTCCATTCAGCAGGCCGAAGCCCTGCACCAAAAATACTAACAGCAGTACCCGTACTAAAATAATAATTATAAATTAAAGATAATAATTATATGAGTCTCAGACTTGGTCCAAATGTCATATTATTGGCTAGCGTCTCAACGTACAGGAACCCTGTAGCGTTTGCGCTTCGCCAGGCTCATTCGACCTATAAGGTCGTTGCCTAAATGGTGGTACGGAAATCCATAAATCCGAAAGCCGGCAAATCCAATATATAAACGTTTTGCAAAAGTCCGATTTCAAGTCCCTAATTTTTATACAAAAATCCGTTTTAAAAAAATATCTCCGAAAAATTGGGCAGCATCTCCTCTATATCTGGGACAACCCAAAACTGGGAAAATGCGCTGACAACTCCAACAATTATCCCATACCAGGAAAAACCCAAAAATTAACTTCCAAAACCATTTTTACATAAAAATTAAATTCACAGAACCATTTCCGAAGCTAAATCGGAAATCCGAAATAAAATCGGAAATCCCGAAATAAAGTCGGAACACCACAGCACTCAAAATCCAGAACACCATATTTCGAAAAAATCTGAAATAACCACAGAACATCACAGAAACAATTTCGTAAACTCCGAAACCATTACGCCCACAAAATCGAATTCCCGGGAAGGAATCGGGGACCAATCTCATCATCGACTACGAAAACGGGAACGGGAATACGAAATTATACCTTGGGTTGCTCGGCTAGAGCTCTCAGATGATATAAAGAAAGAAAAGGAACACGCGGACAGTGGATCGGCTCGGGACAGCGCCTCACCGGGGTACGGCTGCGCTGGACAGCGAAATCCGGAGATCGGGGTCGGGATCCGGCGCGGGGGCACGCTGGACAGGGCGGCTGTGCGGGGTTGCGCCAGAAACAGCGGTCGGGCGCACACGGGAGGCGGAGATCGGTACCGCGGAGTTGGGCGCGGGACCCGGAGTTGGGCGGCCGGAAGGTGCCGGAGTTCTGGAGTGGTCGAAGCTAGGGCACGTCGGGTGTTCTTTGGGGAAGAAGGGAATTATGTGAGAGATTAGGAAAGAAAAATGAGAGTAAAAATGGAGGGGGTGGGTGCTGGTGTTTATTGGGGAGAGAGATGTGGAGTTTGAGGGAAAGAAGTGGTGAGGAGAAGTAGTAGGAGGAATAAGGGGATGGGTGAACGTGGGGAGTGCTGTGTGAAGGGGGGTCGGGTGAGAGAGTGGGTTTGGGTTTTTTTATTATTATTATAACTAACATATAATAAGTAATCAAGATTTTAAAAGAGGGGAAATAATGATGGGTTCGAAAACGGAATTGGGTTTAGGAAATCAAACCGGGTTCGAACTGGTCCAAGCTCGGATCTCGCAAACAAAATCCCAGTTATTATTTTGAAAATAATTTCGAACCCACAATATAATAATAATAAATATAATAATAATTTAATTTAACAAAGTGTATATTTAAATATTGCGACAAAAAAAATTCAATAATTTACCAAAAATGCAATTAAATCTAATTAATCCAATAAATCAGAAATGCGGGTTTCACAACTTTTCCTCCTTAGAAAATTTCGTCCTCGAAATTTCAAAGATAAGGACCAGGGTACAATCAAAATTACTAACCTCGATCAAAAATGGAATTTAAATTATTAGGCACGATCGGATTCTAGGCATGATCTCTAGGTACAATGATAAAATATAGACACGATCCGAATTATCTAGATATGATCTGAGATAGAGTTGAAATATTGTTGTGATCAAAATCATTTTAGCACGAGTAAAATTAATCAAATGATCATAAAATAGTAACAATCAAATGAGGTCTCGTGAAACAGAAAAGACAAGAAAGAAACGAACGTCAATCGTTTATTGAAAAGACAGAAAATAATAGAATCTTCTGAGATGAGGGACTAAAAAAAATTCCAAATCAATTTGGAATGGGATATAAGGGTTCGTAACTAAGACGAACTCAACAAGTTGTATGATGGGAGGATAGCGAGGATGATTAGAACAATATATCTATGATAGGAATATAATCGAGTAAGATATTTCCACTGAGGGTCGAGTGATGATCAAAGGGGATAGAAATAATATCGTTCCACTATTTCAACGATCCGAAGATATGATATACAAGAAAAAGACTTACAAGATAACTATCTTAAACCAATTTTTAACTAGCTAAACCTTCGGTATCTACATAAAACTAAGATATCTGCCAAGGTATTGAAACTAAATATATTTTGAAACATAAATCATCTAAATCAATTTTCATCCATCGTTGTATTTAACTCGTATACCAAATGTATTTCAGATTTCAAGTATTTCTCTCGATCAAGTTATTTTACAGACGTCAATTTCCAATTGTCCGCCATTCTTCCAAAACTGACTACGTCAAAGTTTATAATATTCACTCATCATAGTAAATCCTTAGAAGTTCTTTAAGTTGATCCATGACCTCTATTCGAGAATTCTCAATTCTTGAAACCAATTAACAAAATTATAATCCCTAATCAAATTATAATCCTTAACCATGTATCTAACGATCGTTCTTATCCAACGCATTAGCAAAATATTCCAGAATCCCAATCATTCTTACCATAACTAATATGAGTCTCCAAAGTTTGGTAAAAATTGCAAATCCATTGGCTAATTACCAAAGTTGCATGCCAATGGCCTTATCTCAATTCCTAGCTGCTTATTCCTTCTCTAGAACCTATTATTCCATTGCTCGTATTATTTCTTCCATGTCTATATCCGTCCCTTCTAGGTATAGTAGTCATCTAACCATAAAAGTTGATCCTCGTCAAGTATTTCTTTACTTGATCATTATATTCACATGTTTATATATCATCCAAATTCACTTCTTTCATAGGAGAATCTTACCAAATCTTAGACTTGTCTCGCTAACTCTACCTATGTCTTTCTCTATCTCCCATACTCTTCTTTAAATATAGAATTCAAAGTCGTCAAATACCTTCATTTGTTTGAATGAGGTTTAGGTACTGATGAGCACTACCAACAGTTATAACCCGAATAAGTCACAAGTTAAGACGTACCACTCTCTCAAGACTAGCTTACTCAAGGTATTCTTCTACCTTTCCTACCCTTTAGCTAACTAATATTGATCTCAAAGATGTCCTTACTAGAAATGCGATAGGTAACAATCTATGTCTCTCCCGCATATAGCTATATACTATATACATATAGTCATCTACAAGATGTATATTAATTAACTATTTAATATCTAAAGCTAACCACAACTATCCACAGCTTCCAGAATATGTAACTAAAAATAATAATAATAAATGAATAAATCAATATAAAAATATATATGTGAAACCCGTAATTTTTCAGTTACATTTTTTAAAATTTTATTAATGTGTGTTTGCCAGTTAGTTTTTCAAATTATTATTAGTATTAGTTAATAGAAAAATTCTTTTCAAAAATTAATAACGTGGATTTTTGAATGTTGGTCCAGACCTGAACCCAATCCTAAGTCCGAATTAATTTTTAGAATATTTTTATGCATTAAATATTTAGTGTTATTATATTTAAAAAAAAAACTTAAAAGCTATTAACCCACTTCACTGTTAACTACACTCTTTAATTTCTTTAACAAACTCTCTTTCTCTCTTTTATTCTGGAGCCCGAGCTCCCTTCACCTCCCAAACCGCCGAGCCCCTCGGCTTCGACTTCCCGACCGGCTGCGACCCCTCGACTTTGGCTTCCGGTAACACCCACTCCTCCTTTCCTATATATATACTCTTCCTCCCCCATCCTTTTCCATCACCTTCTCCATCCTCTACTCCCACGCCCCTAGTCTAACCCTAAATCTGGCGAGTCTCGGCCGCGTCTCTTCAGGCCGACCCCGTGCGACCTTCCCGTGGCCAACTCTCGCCGTCCGCCGCCGCTCATCCCCGGTGACCCGCGTGGCCCCATGCTTTGTCGCCGCATCCCCCTGTGCGCCTCGATCCGAGGCCGCCCGAACCGACGCCACCGACAGCCCCAGACCGCCTCCGTCTGAGCGCGCCCCCGCTGGCCGCGCGACTTCCCCCGAGCCGACTGCCTCCCTCCGATGTTCCATCCAACGTCGCCTCCGCCGTTGGATCCAGACCCTTGGGCCCGATCTGTTCTCTCCGACGACCTCAAGCCTTGTCGGCTCTGTCCCAGCAGGTTTCGCTTTAGAGCCGTTCCCGTACGACGATCTCCGGGACCCGATCTGCTGTCCCCGCTTTCTCGTACGTACTGTTCTGAGTCGATTTCGCTGTCTATGTGGATTTTTCTTCTTTATTTCACCTGAGAGCTCTAGCCGAGCAACAAGGTATAATTCCGTTGCCGTTTCCATTTTTATAGTCTCTGATGAGATTTGGTCCCCGATTCCTCCCCGAAAATTCGGTCTTTGGTTTACGTCTTGGTTTTCGGAATTCCCGAAACCATATTGGTTCTATGGTTTCATCGAATTCTCAAAATTTTTGAGATTTGTTTCAGGAAAGTTTCTGTGTTCGAAATTTTTGTTTAAATTTAGACTTTCGGAAATTTGTTTCAGACGGGTTGATTTCAAAATTTCCGAGATCGGTGGGGGATCAGTACGTTTGTCCTTGCATGTACTGACGAAAAGATCGACTTTATAAACTGATATTTTAGTGTTTATGTTCAATCATACAACTTAGCTTATGATCTTGCTATATTCTCCTTTGGGTCGATTTCATGGCATTTTCAAAAGCATAATGCATGTTATCATGGCAAGCATGTTATTCGAATTGAATAGACAAGCAGACAAGCATTCTCGTGATTGTTTCGTGGCGCAACTTCTTACCAGCATAGACACACTCGCCCTTGCACCGACATAAGGTGAATACGCCCCATTCCTTCCCTGTCATGTTATAAGTGCTCTCTATACAGGATCTATATGTGCAGGACACATACGTGCCTGCACTTTCAATCCATCGTTCCTTAACTATATGGAGGTCGTTGGCGTATCCGTGCCAGAATGGAATAAAGGCATTTTTCTCTCTCTTTCTTTTCTATCTTTCTTTTCTTTCCTTTCTTTCTCGAATTGGGTAGCCCGGCGCTTCACGAGTTGGGTTGCTATCCCAAACAACCGAAGACATACTGCGTGCATACCAACATTTGCGGCTTTTCACATCTATAACCAGTGGCTAGTCATTTTACAGATGACCGCCCATCAAAGATTATATCCCTCCTAGGCCGAACGGTCCCGGTGCCCCGACGCAGCCCGTTCGGAGGGAATATTCCGTGCGCGGAAGATTATCTCAATTATCTCAAGTCCATTTGACCATACAATGCCCTACTATTATTCAAACAACCAAACATAGTCTTGAGTCCGAGACTCAGACTTTATCATCTCGTATTTCTTCCGTTACTTTCTATGTTCTTATATTTCATACTTCATTTCAATGTTCAATGGCATCATGCCTCAACTCAATGTTCGTCAACCGAACGACCCGAAGGTTCCGAACAACTTTCGAGGTATCATGCCACATCTAACAGTTCCGTCACCTATATGCCGTAACTGTTCTCTTCGCAACGAAGCCATCTTTTATGATCTCTTGCACGTACATACGCTTTGACACATTTATCATCTTTTTCTTCGCGTTGTGCACTTGCTACATGCATCGAAGCCGTATTTTTATGTTCTATGCCTTAGTGTTCAATGTACATGGCTCGTGCACTAGGGCACTCGCCTATATTTTCTTTCAATGTGCTAGCCTTTATAACTCATGTGCGAAGGCACGGAATAGCTCATGCACGAAGGCACTCTCCAAATACAGTTATCCCATGTTCTTGCAGGTTGCGTACCGAGGCGCTCGCCTTTACGATATCCAATGTTTCATAGCGACTCGTGCATTTGATGCATGTTTCATTTTAATTGTTCTAACTAGTGTTCGACACACACTATGATTTATCTTCCGATCGGACCATGCCTGTAACATCGATAGGTTAACTTAGCATACAATGATACATTCTTACCTAGGCATGAAGGAGTAAAAAGAAAATTTAGTCCTCCCACCTTAAATTGTTACGCCTTGTTGTTTGTCGAGCCGATGCGGCTCGATTTTGTAAATTTATTTGCACGGCCAAATCTTCTGACTTAGCCATTCGAGCACTTCTTATTTCATTGAACTACTCGATCGATTTCAGCCTACCGTTCCCAAGTCCCAGCCCGTTGCGAGGCAGTGATTTGCGTTTTGTGGACCCATTGTGAATGAGGCAAAATGTCAACCTCTAATATTTCAGCGTAAATTGATAGCCTGCACATGAAACCAACTAAAATCAATACTTGCATTGATTCAGACTTGCACCTTGGGTAGATTCGATTTCTTAGAATCTTCGAGCCGACTCAACGCTCTTATCCTTCGGGGCAATGCGGCGCTTCGTATCGATTCAACTCGATGTATTTCTTTGGGACAATGCAACTCTTCGCATCGACTTAGTTTGATGCATTGCTCGGGACAACGTAACTCTCGTACCGATTCGTATCGATACATTTCTTTCGGTCAACGCGACTCTTTGAGTCAATGTCTCAGCATAATGTGCCGTACGGAGCGGGGCATTACATATTCAATGTTGATCCGTACTCCTGCAGCAAATCGTCTATACCTGGAGAGATCACCAGGTCCTCAGAGGGACATAACAAGATACAAAAAACAACATTCCGTATACATTTTGATATATAATAAGTAAAAAGAGTGATACATGTAATAGGGTGCCAAACCGTTCTACAGTGATAATGCAGTTCAGAATAGACCTTCAACACATGGGCACTTTGGCTATAATGGGATCGATATGGTCCCTCATAGGATACCAGGGACCACAAAGCATGACATCCATCGAATTTCAGAGGCCAACGGGATCAGGAACAGGGGTATCAAGACCGTATCTCCAGCGGAGCTTTCGACAATAAAAGGAAGTGCATACGTAGCCCACATGTTAAGGAACTGTTCTCCCCATCCAATGCCTAGTAGGGCCACATTCATGACTTATATGAACCTCTAGCAAGTGCCAAGTCCACTAGCATGCAAATCTATTGGTAGTTACTCCTAACCGTTGCATGTCTCATACGTATCAGTAGCCAGCCGACTACACGAGTACGTGTCCTACATGTAACTCACATCACGTGGTAATTATGTGTCAAGGCCATATGAGATATACCAATACCTCAACATCAATGGATGGTCATTAGAACTAAGTCGATGCAAAAATAGAATAAAAACAAACGACCAATAAAGTCGCTTGCACCCAAGTGTGACTTGGATGCACATTGATACAATACTGGCAACAGATAAATAATGTTGAATATAAATAACTAAAATAAAGTAAAAGTAATCATAGAGTATGATGGCAAGGTATCTTATATGTGGTGCGATGATGACAAGTCCAACAGTCACAAGCATCAGCAAAAGAAAGTCACAATCTACGAACGGCTCCGGATGCTGAAACAAACATCAAGAACGTTCTTGGTGTAAAAGATATGTTATGAATCTCCTATCCAAAAGTCTAATTCTAGAAATGGGGCAAAATCATAATTTTGGGTCAAAACGATATTCGCCGTTGGACCCATTTTGCACTGAAATGTATGCCAGTATCTATGGTTTCTAAAGTCATCAAACGATATATCTACGGGTCCGGTTTAAGGAGACGAACCCAACCATATGTCCAAAGTTGAATTTCGGCAGGCCGTACACAATTTCGCTCGTTGGATCGGGTCACGGGCCTGCCAAATAGGCGTTCCGGTCGACCTTCTCAGAATCGGACCAAACTTGGTAGACAGGACCAGATTTTCGATATGGTCCTGTTGGCGCAAGTTACATCTCGAACTGACGACTATACACGAAGTTATGGCTTAATTTGCAAATGGTCGATACGAGATCTCTTGACGGATACGCACTGATTTCGTCGCGCACACGCAACGAAATCGAGTTCTGTCAGTTTCCATACGTCGACAACATCCATACGCAAATTTTGATACTTATGGGTTGCGACCATGTCACTCGGTTGGTCAGGGCGCACGCCGTATCAGGAAGTTTTTATAAAATTCTCACAATTTTAAAAGGTGATTTGTCTTGATCTTAACCTTAAATAAATTTCTGTACCATAACTCAAAATTACATCTAACAGTAACGTTTTACTCTCTTATATGTTGTCTACAGATGTGTCGAATTAGTTTTCGAAAACTGATAGTAGGTCGGCCGCAATCGGCCTTCCAAGTTGGGGATTTGGGCTAACTTTCTGTTATGTTGTCGAGCAAGTTTTTGCCCGACTTTGTGCCGATTTCTCGGACTGGTCGATCGCCTTTTTCCCAATCCACTTGCTGGGATTTATAGAGGGTTATATAGAGTTTCTACATAACTTTACAAAGTCAAAAATGATCTAGAGG
The DNA here is from genome assembly GCA_029216955.1 of Iris pallida. Classification (NCBI taxonomy): domain Eukaryota; kingdom Viridiplantae; phylum Streptophyta; class Magnoliopsida; order Asparagales; family Iridaceae; genus Iris; species Iris pallida. Next base: position 54,533,327 of record JANAVB010007399.1, on the reverse strand, counting down.
CGAGGGAAATATATGAGTGCTAAGTTGGTACCTTAAACTCAGGTTCAGAACAGATGAGTTCGAATCTCCTCTGTCTTCCGGCGATGGCGACTGGTTCCGATGGTGTACAGCGGTTGCACCTGGGTCTGGGGGTCGTCAGGGAGGCGCGGGTCAAAGAAGCTCTCTATTGTTTAGGTTTTCTAGGGTTTTCTTTTCCCAGGTTCACATCTGCTCCTATATACTCTCGGGTTTGAGAGTCCAAGTCGAATTCCCTTTAATTCAATTTCAAGTTTGATTGCAATCTTTCTGAGATTGCATGGGGATGGACAGTTGGGAAGTCTTGTGAAGAGATTTGGTGATTTCTAATAAGACTTGGGTTTCAAATCTCAATTTCTCCTTTGCCTTATGGAAATAGATATGGGGAGTTGGCCTATTATAGCTACTGTTTACTAGGAATAGTAGTAAATAAAGTTTTTTTTTATAGTTTGCCTATATACACTTGTGTATATATACCTAACTATATATCGGCACCAAAATATGCAATAAAATTTCTAAAATCTAATCAAAATTGTTAAAAAGAAAAATTATATATAAACTAACAACAATAGATAAAACTCTATGTTATATGTATAATAGCCAATACCCTTTATCTTTAATATTAACTATTTATGTTGATTAACTAAATGTCAATCTAAGTAAATTATATAAACAATTTCCTATATTATATATAAAAAAATTAAAAATAATAGAAAAATCAGGGTTTTTACATCCAACCCAACTTATAAAAATTTTGTCCTCGAAATTAAGCTAAGGTGGGAGGGGGAGTATGCGAATGCAATACGAAATAAAGGAACTAACATGTAAGACTGCCTTGGTTTTCGAACAAATTGGGGTAGCGGTTCCGAATGTCGTCCTCGCGCTTCCAAGTAGACTCTCTTGGTGAGTGATGCTTCCATGCTACGCGATCCAATGGGATGGATTGATTCCGCAACACCTTCACTCGTCGATCAAGGATACCTACCGGTTGCTCTTGGTATGACAAACTCGGACCAACAGTGATTTCGGAGTGATCGAGCACATGACTACTGTCCGCTACGTATCACCTCAGCTGTGACACATGAAATATTTCATGCACTCCCTCTAGTGACGGTGGCAATGCCAATCTATAGGCAACCTTTCCAACATGTTCCAAGACATCGAAAAGGCCGATGTACCTTGGACTCAACTTGTTACGCCCTCCTAATCGGATTGTGCCTCTAGTGGTGGATATCTTCAAGAAAACATGGTCGCCTTCCTTAAATTCTAAGGGTCGACGATGATTATCTGCCCACTGCTTCTGACAATCTCGTGCTGCTCGTAAGTGGTCATGTATCTTCTTCACCTTCTCAACCATGCTCATAACCAACTTGGGTCCCAAAATCTGTCGCTCTCCTATGTCGCTCCAACAAATAGGACATCGACACTTTCTACCATACAATGCTTCAAACGGAGCCATATGGATGCTCGCTTGATAGCTATTGTTGTAGAAAAACTCCTTAAGATGAAGGTGGTTTTCCCATGATCCACCAAAGTCAAGCATACACGCTCTCAACATATCCTCTAGCGTCTGAATAGTATGCTCTGACTGGCCGCCTGTCTGCGGATGGTACGTCGTGCTGAACTTCAAACGCGTATCCAAATTTACTTACATACTTCTCCAAAAGTGCGAGGTGTTCTCGAGTCACAGTCCGATACGATGCTAACTGGCACACCGTGTAGCTTCACTATTTGCTTCATATATATTTTTGCCAAAACTTCTATAGACTGTCCCACTCTAAAAGGTAAGAAATGGGCTGGCTTGGTAAGCCTATCAACAATCACCTATACTGCATCTCGTCTACTAGGTCTCCAAGAAAATCCTATGACAAAGTCCAAATGTGCTCCCACTTCCACTCGGGAATGGGGAGCGGCTGCAACAAGCCCTCTATCCTCTGGTGCTCCGCCTTCACTTATTGGCATACCAAACACTTCTCCACGAAACGAGCTATTTCCCGCTTCATTCCGTGCCACCAATAATACTGCCGCAAGTCCCAGTACATCTTAGTTCCTCCGGGTGTATGGAGTAAGTCGAACTATGGGCTTCAGTCATCAACTCCTGCCGTAGCTCTTCATTTAGAACATAAAGACGATCGCCACATCGTAATGTCCCATCGGGATGAATCCTCAATCTCGTCTGCTCTCCTACTTCAGTCATCTCTCTATGCCATCAAAATCTTACATTCGTAGGAAGTGCTGCCTTAATCCTCTCTAATAGCGATGATTTTACTTGGAGATTTGCTAATACGCCATCAACTCTGGGCACTACTACTTCAATACCAAGCTTCGGCAAGTCTCCTATCAACTCCTTCTGCGTGGTCAAGAAATGAGCCATGGGCTTACGGCTTAATACGTCTGGCACAACATTAGCCATGCCCGGATGGTAATGTAGCTCGATCTCGTAATCCTTCATCAACTCCAACCAACGTCGTTGTCGCATGTTCAACTCTTTTTGTGTGAAAACATACTTGAGGCTCTTATGATCAGTAAAGATGTCTACCTTCACGTTGTACAAGTAGTGTCTCCATAGCTTCAAGGCAAAAATAACTGCTGCGAGCTCTAGATTGTGGGTTGGATAATTCTTCTCATGTACTCTTAACGATGCTGGGCACTGGCCATGACTCAATAGCCACGATCTTTTGGGGATCCACTTCTACTCCTCCTCTGGTGATGATGTGACCCAAGTACGAAATACGATCGAGCCAGAACTCGCATTTACTGAACTTAGCATACAACTGGTGCTCCCTGAGAATCTGAAGAACCACACGAAGATGCTGCTCATGCTCCGCCTCACTCCTGCTATAGACCAGGATGTCATCCAAAAACACAATCACGAACTGATCCAAGTAAGGCATGAAGATGCGATTCATGACATCCATGAATACTGCCGGCACATTGGTTGCTCCAAAGGGCATCACTAGGAACTCCCAATGCCCATACCTCGATCTAAAAGTTGTCTTCGGGATGTCCTGCTCTCTGACTTTGATCTGATGATATCCTGAGCGCAAGTCAATCTTCGAGAATATTGCTGCCCCTTTGAGCTGATCAAACAAGTCATCTATCCTCGGGAGAAGGTATCTGTTCTTGATTTTCACTGAGTTCAAGGTACGATAATCAACACATAACCTGGACGTACCATCCTTCTTTTTCACAAAAAGCATCGGGGCTCCCCAAGGCGATCCACTAGCACGAATGAATCTCTTGGCTCGAAGTTCTTCAATCATTTTGTACAAGATCTCCAACTCTGACGGCGCCATCCTATAGACTCTCTCTGACACTGGGGCTGTTCCGGGAATCAAGTCGATAGTGAACTCGATCTCCCGCTCTGGCGGCATACCTGAAAGCTCATCTGGGAAAACATCTGGAAACTCTTCTACTATCCGGGGCAACTGTATTGCTACTACTGCCATCCGCAACACTGGAGGAGAAGGCTCAACTGCGCCTCTGGAAAAGAAAAACTCTGGCTCTCCTGGAATGCTAAAAACAACCCTACCAATATGGCAGTCTATTCTAGCAAACTGGTTCCTCAACTAATCCATCCCTAGGACCACATCATAATCGGTCATCGGGAACTCTATCAATCTAGCAGGAAATTCCTTATCGCTAACTACGATCCGACACGAGAAAAACACCCTATCGACTCCCACAAGTCCGTTACCAGTAAGTATATTGAGCCTTACTGATAATGACTCGGGCTCCAATCCTATCCGTGTTGCGAATCGTGCAGACATAAAAGAATGCGATGCACCAGAATCAAATAAAGCTGAAGCTGGAAAGGAGTTGACGAGAATAGTACCTGCCACTACCTCTCCTGGTGCCAATCCTTCCTCTGCGGTCATCACCATAGCATGACCATGCCCTCGGGGTGTTGGTCCCCTCTGCTGAAATCCTCGCTGCCTATTCTGACTCTGGGCTTGGACTTGTGCATGTTGTTGGGGGTTCTGCTGCTGGAATACCTGGGACTGAGACGACAAGGGCCTCGGCAATGGATACTGCTGCTGCTGCTAGACCGGAGCTGGTCCTCTCACCGAAGAGCTAGAAAGGTTGGATGATGATGAACCATCCCTATTCGGGCAAGATCCAACCCTATGGTCTGCTGCTCCACAAGCCAGACACAATCCATGTGCCCTGCGGCACTCTACCACTACATGGCCTGGCTTCCCACAATGAGAACATCCCACTGCGGAAGACTGCTTCTGCTTCTGCTGCTGAGGGTACGTCGGTGTTGAATGCTGAATCGATGTTACTGAGGCTGCCCGCATCGGAGCTCCAATAGTCAAAGCTCTGGCTGCCGGGGCTAGGGCTGAAGACTGATTCATCTGGCCATAGGATCTCTTCCGACCTCCGGCCCTATCCACAATCCTCTGGGAGGTATACTCATGCCTCCTAGCTGCTCTCAAGACTGCATCAAAAGTCTGATGCTCAAACTGCTCAACTGCCAATAAAATCTCCAGGTGAAGCCCCTGCTGAAATCGCTGGGCTCTATCATACTCGGTTGCCACCAAGGTGGGAGCAAACCGACTAAGCCTGGAGAACTCGGCCGCATATCCATCGACCTTCCTGTCCATCTGCTTCATATTGGTGAACCTCGTCTGTAGATCATACCGAGCTACAGCATCAAAATACTTGGTCTAGAATCTCTCTCTGAACACTGCCCAAGCAATGGGTGCTGCTAATCCAACGGCCTGAGCTGCCCACCAGCTGCGGGCAAGATCTAGCAACTGCAGGCGCACCACGGCTACCTTCTTGTTCTCTGGGGTCCTGGCTGCTTCTAGAATCACCTCTGTGTCCTGAAGCCAAGCATCTGCAGCGATAGCATCTTCATTACCGTCGAAGAAGGGAGGGTTCAAGCGCTTGAAGCTGTTGGCCGCGCTGTTACCCTGATGACCTCCTTTGGTCAAAGCATCCGTCACTGCCTGGTGTAAGGCATCTCCACGACGATCTTGGGAAGCTATCAAGGTCCTGACGAGACCTACCAAAGTGCCATCATCAGGCTCGGCAGGCTGAACTGGCTGGACTGGTGGCTCTCCATCAGAAGGCACGACTCTGGAGGCTACTCCGGAATGCTGGGCTTGATCTCCTGGTGGCTGCTGATCTGCGGGAAGTGATCCGCCTTGCTGACCGGCAGGTCCAGGAACGATGTCGCTGAAGAAGACGACATGGAGAACAATAAAGAAGGACCAGGATAGATCAATGATACAAGCACATGATCAGGACAAAAATTCAGGGATTCAGAAGATAAGAGCAGAGATCAAGGGCGAATACTGATTGAGACATCTATTCGGTAAACCCTCACATATCTTGATTTACAAGACCTGCATGGGCCACCACTTAAACCATGTCACGCCCCAGAACCAGAATACTGGAGAGCGGGGGCATACATAGCCAACTACGTATATGAAATGGGATCCATCTCGTTATACGGTCACGGCTATCTAGATATATGAGGGTTTACTACAAGCCAACAGTCTCTTATGGTCATGACAAGCCTAATGTCTCAATCACAAGCAAGTAAGTAAATGTTACAAGATATATGATCATTAAATATACAACAATAAGGCGTCCCAAATATTATATATTCAGCTGATCATGAAACTAGTCGTTACAAAATGTTAGGACTAGCAAGAGTTTTAGTCATACATGATCAACCCTAGGATTTGTCAATCATGTTACAGCCCGTAGGCGAACAGTAAGTAAATACAAATGAGCTAAACAGGTGCTCGTCGGCTAAACGCCTCAAAAGAATATTTTTACAATAAAGTGGGAGAGCCAAAAATAACCCACTCGTTGTCCTGGTTACGCCTGGTGTTCACCATCGGGCTGGAAAAGCGGTAGATCCTCTGGAGCTGCTCCAAAATCTGGCCATACAAAACCAGCTGGGTCAGATCCCAGAAAGAGCAAGTGCCACAAAGGAAGCTTCACTTAGGAACTAAAACCAGCAATCAGCACAAGAGTATAAATAAAAGTAAGAACTATAGATAAAGAAAAATACATCAAGGTGATATATGATGAGATAACCATGGAACTATTCAGATAACCAGGTTACAACCCATAAACCAAACAAGGACCGGGGTTGTAACCCTTCGTCTGAACAGAACTTGGAATCCTCACCATTTATCGATAAAATAAATACAGGCGTTCTGGTCATGCAGTAATCTGGAACAAAATCAGGACAAGACTAGAAAGGTTAGACTCCATCCAATCATTTCACGGCCAAGCAAGAATTACGGCTTGATACTTTAACTAACTAGGGTTATCACAGGCCTAGTTTCTAGCAAGATGCAGTGAGAATCTTCCACAGCCACAAGCCCTGCAGACCATCCAGGTTACCCGGGTTAAAAGATTTAGAGTTGAATTCAGGTGGGTACATCGTCCAGGAAACGAATGTACCCTTAGGTAGCTTGAAGGGTACAACACATGACAGTGTGTTGGAAATGTGCCCTACTCGACGGCAGGCTACAGATCCCAAGGCGTGCCCAGGTAACGAGATTGCCTGTAGCTGGGAGATCTCTTTATGACTAGTGTATTAATCTAGTTATTAGCCTTAGTCCATTTCAATAGGTACTCCTGACCGTGGTACTCAGGAGTCCCCTCCTAGACATGATGTAAGACAGGACTGGATTATTTGTACAAGCACAATCGCCCACGGTGTCCGGATTAACTATATAGGTCATGTCATACCATGTAGCCGTCACAACAGCTTATTAAGATATATCATGTCAGGTTATCGTGTCAAGAATACTGGTCAAGAGTGCGCCACTACGGGCCACTATCAGGTCATGTCATGTTCACTTGTCAGGAGTGCACCACGACGGGTCACTGTCGTGTCATGCTAGTTCCTTATCACACCAGGCCATGTACAATTGTCATTTCAATCATGTCAATCAAATCGTGATTTTCAAGTTCAGGACAAAAGGCGTAAGGATATAAAATGAGCGTAAAAATATACAATAGGGGTTTACAAGACATGGATAAATAATAATAAAATAATGGTACACAGGACTATTGGAGAGCCATGCGGCTCAGGCATATGCGGCCAGGAATGATCCCATGCGGCTGGGGAGAGAACAGCCCATGCAGCTAAATAGGGTCAGGCGCATGCGGCTGAGCTAAGAGGAGGGTCATATGCGGATAGCGGGGAGGGGTGGACCCTATGCGGCTGAGAATGGACTCGGCCTCATGCGGCCGAGGATGCGGGTGCATATGCGGCTAGATATATAAGGTCTTCATGCGGTCTGCAGGGGGCAAGGTCTTATGCGGCTGGACGAGCCATGCGCTTATGCGGTTAGGAGATAAAAGGGTTGCATGCGGCTCAGTCAGAGCATTCATGCGGCTAGGAAGAAGCGGGGTCCCATGCGGCCAGGAAGGGGGAGAGGGCGCATGCGACTAAAAGGCTAGCGTCTCATGCGGCACAAGAAGTTCAGAGTATTATGCGGCTGGGAAGAGGCTTATGCGGCTAGATGAGCTCGACCCTCATGCGGCTCAAGTCCTTCCAGTCATGCGGCTGAATAGAACACTCGCTGCATGAAATATTCATGCGGTCAAGTCAAGCACAGTCCATCTTCTCCAAAATTCCGAGAAATAGAACACCATGAGAGCCAAGTCCTCAAGCTCCATAACTCTATCATCCGGAGCCCAAATCCAAACTTCCATAGGTTAAAATGGGGCAGAACAAGATTCTCTACAACATGGAACCATCAAAACTCAGAAATAACAAGATTAAGTAGATCAAAACCCAGGAAATCCAAAAATAAGGTAAACTTAGATCTACAAGAATCTAGCCATAAAAAGTGGAAATGCCAAGTATTAAAGTAGGTTAAAATGCTGTAAAGAAGAGAATGAAGCAATAAAATTTGAGTTCCTCCATGAAGAAAGTTGTACTTGCCTAGACCTCTCTCTCTTTCTGGTAGGTGAAGAATTAATGGAAGAAGAAGAAGAGGTTAATGAAGAGAGAGAAAAAAATGGGATTAATAAATGGTAATAGTGGTGGTAGGTTGGTGGTTCACCCTTGGTCCATGATGAACCAAATAGTAATCCCAAACCGAACCAAGCCAACCCGAACCAAGAATAACCCAAGCCAGGAAGGAAACTAAGCAAGGAAATCATGCAATACAAGATAAAATACGTACACGTATTCCAAAAATACGTAATACGAACCACAGGCATTACAATGCATAAGCTACTACATGACCATGTTGCATCAATACGCATCCTAATCCCTTCCCGGATGCATCGTTGTATATCACGAATCCTTCCGGCCCTGATGGTAGTGTCAATATAGGTGCAGTGGTCAAGCACTTCTTCAACTCTTCGAAAGCGGTTTGACAGTCGTCTGTCCATACGAACTCTCGGTCCTTACAAGTCAATCGAGTCACAGGCCCCGCTATTTTAGATAAATCTTCTACGAACCTTCGGTAATAACCCGCAAGTCCAAGAAAACGTCTCACCTCGAAAGCTGATGTGGGAGCAGGCCATGCCTTAACTACTGTGATCTTCTTTGGATCTACCGATATGCCATCTTCCGTAACAATATGCCCAAGAAACGATACCTCCTTGAGAAAGAAATCACATTTGCTAAGCTTCATAAAAAGGCGCTCATTCCTTAAGGTCCCCAAAACTTATCCATAGATGCTGCTCATGCTCCTCTTGGCTCTTCGAGTAGATCAAGATATCATCTATAAAGATGACTATAAATTCGTCCAAGTACTGGTGAAAGATCTTGTTCATTAAGTTCATGAAGACCGCGGGAGCATTGTGTAGATACTTACAAAAAAGAGAAGAATCACTATTTTTTTTTATTAATGCACTACAAATCGAGTACACCTGAGAGATCCTGCGCTGAGAATCCCTGAGTACAAAAAGAATTGTAGGAAATAGGACGATGGAGATCGAGCGGCAATTGCTCATTTACTCTGTTGACACTCCGATTTACAAAAGTGGGAGAAAACCTAAGAAAATTGCTAACCCTCGATCGGCTCACTGGTAAGAAGAGCAGCAATTTGGCTCTGAAATGCTCTCTGTTCTCTCCTTTTTGAAGAGGTGTATGTCCTCTATTTATAATCATTTTGTACTGAAATGACTGTTATGCGCACACAGGTAGAAAATAAACTAATTTCCATGTGGGCGCATAGTCTTCCTTTGGGCGCATAGGGTATGGGCACATAAAGACTAGATGATCGTGGATAGATCGTGGGGTTGACATGGCCGCATGCTTTGGTACACGACTGCTCATGGAGACTGACGTGGCCGCATGCTTCGGTGCACGACTGATCGTGGATGTTGACCGAGTCGTGGAGCTATCCTGACTTGGGCGCATAGTATGGGAACAAGGCCATGCGCCCCTTCTGGAGGAGCCACGTAGGCGTATAGGCATTGCTGCACATGGGAGAATAGGGATTTTACCTATGGGCGCATAGGATTTGCATTGTGGGTGTTTGCCACTCTTTGACTTGGGCGAATAGAATTTTCTGACTTGGGCGCATAGCTACTTTCTGACTTGGACGCATAGTGTTTGATATTTTCATGCTTCTACAAGACCCCCTTTAAAGTTTTTGATACTTGAACGAGTTCGAAATACTTTGAAAGAAGCATGGAAGACTGCCTTCATGTGGCTCTGTGGGTGCATAGCAGACTCTCTCTTTGGGCGTATAGATGCCGCCAGGCTGTCAAACGATGGCTGTTGATATCTTTCTTAAAAATCTGGACTGACAGATTCATCGGAGCAGAATTTGAAGAGGTCCATCCTTCGTGCGATGTCTATGCATATTCTATATCAGCAAATAACAGGCACATAATATGCAAAAGACCAGGTCTCTGTGTGGGCGCATAGACTATATGAGCGTATAGGTCATGTGGGCGGATAGACCATGTGGGCGCATAACTTCTCGTTTGTGCCTATAAATAGGCCTTGGGGAGAGAGAAAAATTCATTCTCCTCTTTTTCTCAAAAACTTTTTAGAGACTTCATTTCTTTTCTGAAAGAATCATGTCTCCCAAGGCTGCCAAGAAATCTACGAAGGGCAAGGAAGATGCACCGAGCGGTTCTCCTCCTTCGGCAGCGTCTCTGCTAGTCCAAGACCCCATTCTGGGTGAGGCTATGCTTCAAAACAAAGTCTCCAGCGTTAATTTGTGACGCCCGGACTTCTCTCTGCTTGGGCGCATAACCATTGATATGCGCCCAAAGCAACACACTTCTGTGAGCATTCTTATGCGCCCACAAAAGTATGCACCCACATACTTGTTGTGTAACATGTGCCCACATAGAACATTTTTGTGTTTGAACATTCTTATGCGCACGTATAGTTGTGCGCCCATACAGAACATATGTGTTTGAAATTTCTTATGCGCCCACAGGCCATTTTGGGCGCATAACAATTGGGCGCATAGAATTTCTCCAGCACTTAGTTCTTTTTTCTGTAGATTCTAAGTCTGAATTTTTCCTCTGTCTTTGCAGTTGACATGATCATTCGAAACTTGGTGGAATTTCTCTTGACTCTGCTCGCCGAGTCCTTGGTTCAAGCCTCGTCACTACCATGATTAGGAATGTTCAGGCTAAGATCAGCCAGAACCAGCCTTCAGTGTGAATGATCGCTATGCTTGAACAGGATAAGGTGTTCCTGAAGCAGATGATAAACGATGAAATGTTCGTGCTCGGAGGGGCACGGAGTCTTAAGAAGCCGTTCTTCTTATTTGGCGACAGCCTGGGATTTGATGACGACGAGACGATACGCCCGAGAGACCCTTTTGTTGTCAGGTTGAACAACCAAAGGATATAGTTGCTGACGATGGATCGCCAATATCCTCTGTCAGCGTTCACCGATCTATCTGCGAAGGCAAATGAAATGGGACTTAACCCATGAACTTCATGGGGTCATCTTCGAAAAGATATAGTTTAGCTCCGGTGATCGAAAGAGGGACACTTTTAAGTGTGTCAAGGACTCCACGTCCTATTCTACGAGGGGGCTGCACCCTGGTGCTATAATAAACGATATCCCGACTGACCTTAATCCTTATGCTGCCGACACCCTTCCCAATCTGATGATGTCGAAGAATAGGTCGTATCTCATAGGGAAGCTGCGACTGGAAGTTTGGAAGCACCCTATTTCGTTCTGGAGTGACCTCACTGAATGGGTGCTTTCAACCTATGAAGCCACTCTGAAGGCTACCGGCCTTTTTCATGCCATTAGAGCCACTCAATATGGCATAAAGACGAATTGGTCCATGTTTATCTCTCTGGCGGAGTTGTAAAATCATCACACATGTACCTTCTTTACTTCGGACGGAGAGATGGGCTTGGCTCTCCATGAGATGCAGGAAATATCGAAGCTTCCTTGGGGAACAGAGCCGTATGAAGAATATGTCCCTTGTGATGAAGAACTCCTGGAACTGGAGAAGGAGAACTCAGAGATGACGGATGTGTATAAAGAGTTATTCTGTCACTTCCTCGTCTGTCACATGATCACAAAGACAGGAAAGACTGAGGGGGCCAATCCCTATATGAGATCTTGGACGAGCTATATCTTCGTTCAAGAAGGGGGAGAAGGTCCGGCCTCCTTTCGATTTACAAGCCCCTGATGAAATCTGATATAGAGGAACTGATGACAGATCACGGGGCCACAAATATTGATGATAGTGATGACTCGGAAGGGAATTCCCCGACTTACCACTTCTTTCGACAAGCTGAGATTAAGTTGTCGGAGAAAGCCGTGCTGGCGGCTTTTCTGATGATCTGGATTTGCGACTGTATAGTCCCTAGTGGTTCAGGGTCTATTAAAAGGATGAGTCAGAGTATGATACTTTCGATTGTAAATCTGGCATTTAGATACCGGCTTGCCCTGCTTCCTACAATGGTCTACGCCATCCAACGGGGCCTGCAAGATTTTGTTGGAAACGCGGTGACCCCTGATGGCAGAACAGACTTTTTTCGGACTGAACTCCCCTTTCATTTCCTAATAAGATGGCTGCTGCTGCATTGTCCCAAACTGATGAACGTCGGGCCGGTGGCAGACTCTTTAGTCGGAGACGCCTTTCTTCGAAGGTTCCGTGATACAGACTGGACCGTCACGGGGGTGCCTGCTTGCAGAAGGGCCTTGAGCTTTCTTCAGAACTACGAGTTCTTTAGAGTATCCCCTCCATCTGGAAGTGACAATGCAGGGGACACATTAGTAAATGAGGGATCCCATACTACTAGCTTGACCACTGGGGCATTCCATTGGCTCCAGTCTATCAGGCCCTCGCATCTGGTGCTCATGAATAGGAATCACACCTATTTGGAGCCTTATCTACCAAGTCGTTTCACACGACAATTTGCCTATATTCAGCTTCTTTTGGGCAATTAGCCCGTATTTGGAGTCGATAGGCAGCTTGATCGATGGGGCACGTGCTTGGGTTTATTACAATACCGGATACACGAGAGCAATTTTTACTCTGCCCGAAGATAAGCCCAAAACCCACTTGCTCTATGCTACTGCCAGATTTTATACTCAGATCAATACCTTTCATCTTCGGTATGATCATGAGCAGAGCTTGATTTTGGAGACTAGGTTTGACCCCACTCCTGCAAGTATGAAACGAGCCCGAAAGATGCTAAAGGGCAGCAAAAAGGAGAGTGTCGCTCCAGCCGTTAAGCCAGCCACAGCACCACGGCAGAGAGATGTTCTTAGGGAGCCGACAGTGCCTCCAAGAGAGGATATCGAAGATGATTCTGCTCTCCCCGATCCTCTTTTTTAGAAGAGGAAAGCTTCAACTGAGCTGGCCCAAGAGCCAACTTTCAAGAGGAAGAAGAAGACTGTTGCCACAAGGAGAGCCAAGGATGTGGGTGCTGACTCGTCTCCTTTAAAAAGATCTTCTCAGCAGACTGGAAGAGGCAGAACGACGTCGCAGGCTGTTACCATTTTGGAGGTAGATCCCTTTCTAGACTCCATAGCTGTTTTGCCAAACCACTACTTGTGCAGTCTTTGGATGAAGTTTTCTCACCCTTGTGGTTGTTTTTTGCACAGGACCCTAAAGTTGCGATCGAAGTAGGTGCCTCTTCATCTGAAGAGGTGGACGTGACAAAGTGTCCCCTCCTCGTCCTCAACCGGAAGACGAAGTTTAGCCTTCCCCAGTTAATGGGGCTGAGTCAAGGGATGACCAGGGCGAAGGCCTGGACTACGATGGCGACCAAAAAGCTAGTCCCTCTTGCGATATCTCTTTAGGGGATATGTCTGAGATTGGGGCTTTAATAAAGGAGTTGGACGATAATCAAGTCCAGTCAGCTCACCCTCCCACGGGTATGTTATCCTTGCATTTTACTTTGGATGAGATTTTCCATCTTCGATTTTGTGTACTCCTCGTGAGGCTGACTGCCATCGTATATTCCCTTGTAGACAAGGAGATGGCACAATGTGCAGAGATAGCCCATGACACTGGGGCAGGACAAGAAGTTGTCCCTGGTTCTTTTAGGATTGCTGGTGCGGATGAATCTGTTAGTAAGCCAGCTTCGGCTACAGAAGGAGAGGTTGAACAGCGTACTGAGGTGGCTGTTACTGGATCTACTCCCGGTCCAGCTGGGGCCGTGGAAGATATATAGCCTGATGTTGCTCGGGGTCTTGACATTGTTCTCCTTGAGCAACCTGGGCCTGCTCTTGGTTCACTTATAACCAGGGCTGATGACCTAATCCAAGTTGGTGCTGAGCAAGCAGAAGGTACAAAATTATAACTCTTTTGCACTCTTTCAGGTTTTTTCTTTTCATCACTGATAGATATATTGTTTCCTTGTCAGGCTCGGCTTCTTGTCAAGCGTCTCTTCCTGGAGCGGAAGATCCCTATCAGGCTTCCTCCCCTACAACCTCCTCCGAAGATGACAAAATGGCCCAGGAAGTCGTCAAAGCTTTCTACTCCATCCTAAAAGTGAAGCTTCCTGGAGTCTTGAATCGGAATGTCGCCTTTGGACCTATAAAGGCTATTGCTGAATGCCAAGTGACGGTCCTTGAGAGCATCGCCGGCTACGAGGAGCGGGCTAATGGTCTGAGGAAAGTTCTGAATGATCTGGAGGGCCAGGTGGCCAGATTCCGGGAAGCCAAGAAATAGAGCCCAACCTCGCTATTTTTTGAAGAAGATGAGGCTTTGGTTGCGACTCTTGCGGAGGAGGTAGCTTCTTTCCAAGCAAGAAAGGATGCCCTTGCTAAGGAGATCAGTGAGTTGGCTGATCAATATGAACAGTTCAAAGTCGCGAGTGAGGCTCGTATTGTTTCGAAGAACAAGCTGGCCATCTAGATAAAACTGAAAAGTACAATTATATTGCACAGATCCACAAGGAGATTGCCTAACTGGAGGCCAGCTTAAGGACAGTCGCGTCTGAACAGGAAGACTATACGGTTAAGGCTGCTGTGACTGCCACAACTTCAGACCAGTTGAAAGAATAGCTGGTGAAGTTGGAGGGGGAGCACGCGAAGTTGATCCCCTTCAAGGATGAAGCCGCTCAGCAGGAAGAAGTACGTCGTCGTGCTACTGCCAAGTCTCAGACTGTGATAACGGCTTTAAGGGACAACATCAATCGGTTGTGTACTCCTTAAATCTTCTTTTGTAATTGGCTCATTTGAGCCGTAAAGACTCTTGTATCTTTTTTTTTCTACTTTTTGAGAGACGTTTTTAATAAAGAATCTTTTAGCTTTCGAGACTCACGAATGTAGTTTGTGAAATATCAGAAGTAGAGGTAGTGTGGACCTAGTAGGGATATTTCTGGTGGGTATTTCGCTGGGGAATTTAATGTGGACTTATTATCTATTTTATATTCAACATTCTCGAATATAGATAATAAGTTGAAAGAAACTGCTAATAGAGGTAGTGTGGACATAATAACAGGAGATTTTCTATATCTGATCAGAGGTAATATGGACGTGGACGGATATATAACATTAAGTAGGAGTCAGTAGATAATTCAGAGGTAGTATAGACGTGATTATCTTTGACAAATATTTTGCTCAGAGGTTATATGGATGTGACAAGACATTTCTTAATTATTTCATTAGGAAATAATTATCGAAAAATAGTTCAGAGGTAATATGGACGTGGCAGTTTTCATAAGATTGAGTTTGGACAGAGTTCAAACGAAGATAATTCCACTGAGGAATCTTTTTTAGAGGACCTATTATCCATAACGTATTTCAGACTCTTGAAATACGGATAATAGTTAGATGATTTTTCGAATCACGTAAACATTGTACTGTATATTTACATGATTTAAAATAGGGTATATGTGATCGCTGTGTATGAAGGTTACACATAATACTTCTTCAAGAAATTACCATTGATCGGTATCATAAGCAAGTCACCATTAGGCTTGGTTAGTCGATATGCACCGTTAGAATACACCGATTCTATAACGAAATGACCTTCCCATTTAGTTTGGAATTTTTCTTTTGTCTTGTGCGTCATGACCATCGGTCTTCTCACTGCTAAGACCAGATCACTAATTTGAAAGAATCTTTCCTTCACCTTCTTATTAAAGGCTCTAGAAATACGCGCTTGGTATAGCTCAATACGATATTGAGCTAATAAGCATTTTTCATCTAGCGCTTCCAGCTCTTGTAGTCGCAGACGGTAATTTTCTTCGGAAGTCAACTCACTGGCTAAGGCTACCCGAAGAGAGAAAATTTGGATTTCTAGTGGAAGAACTTCTTTACTCCCATAAACCAGAGAGAACGGCGTACTACCTGTTGGAGTCCGAACCGTTGTGCGATAGGCCCAGAGACATTCACCGAGCTTCTCATTCCAATCGTGCTTGTTTGAAGACATGAACTTCTTGAGAAGTTTGATGATAGTATTATTGAAAGCTTCTGCCAATCCATTAGCTGCTAGATTGTAAGCGGTAGAGGCTATATTCTGAATTCGATTCTTATCGCAGAACTGATAGAATACGTGGCTCGCGAATTGCGGACCATTATCAAGGATGATCCTGCGAAGTAGACCGAAGCGGTAGATGACGTGATGTTTGACAAAACTGATCACGTTCGACGTCTTTAATTCGATGAACGGTATAGCTTCCGCCCATTTAGAGAAGTAATCGGTTATAGCTAAGATAAACCGATATCCTCTGGAGGATGGCAGGCTGATTAGTCTGATGACGTCCATACCCTAGGCTTCAAAAGGCTAAGATGCTGCCATCAGGTGTAGAAACTCTGAAGGTTGATGAATAAAATCAGCATAGAATTGGCAAGCCCTACACTTCTTTGCATATTCAATCGCATCTGCTATCATAGTGGGCCAATAATAACCCATTCGTCGGAGGCGGTCCTGTAGTTTAGGGCCTGGTTGGTGTGTACCGCAAATTTTATCGTAAGCCTCACGTAGTGCATGTTTGGCTTCTGTGTCTAATAAATATCATAATAGTAACCCATCGTAAGAACGTCGATATAGCATTTTGGTAGCTATATTATAGTAAAATCTGAAGGATCGCCGTTGGATAGACACAGCTTCCTTCCGGTCATCGGGGAGGATTCCATAGACTGCCTAGTCTATGAAAGGAAATCCCCAGTCTTTGACATCGACGTTCGTCTCTGCTGCGTAGCTGTGGTGAATATGCAAGACATCTTTCGCACAGAATAACTCTCGACTAGATACTATGATCGAATGCTGAGTGTTGATAGGAACAGTCAAGGAAGCAGCCAGGCCGGCTAAAGCATCTGCTTCTATATTCTATAATCGAGGCACGTGCTCGATAAAGAATCCAGTGAAGATAGAAGCCAACTCAATCGTCGCTTTGTGATATGGGATGAGATCTTCATGACGAACTTCATAATCCCCTCAAACCTGAATAACTATTAGCTTAGTATCTCCATAGGCTTCAAGATAGTCAACTTCCAGTTGTTTTGCCAGCTGAAGGCCGATCAGTAGGGCAATATATTCAGCCACATTGTTGGTGCAAGGTTCCACGAGAGAATACGCACGGTGTATAACCAGATGATCGGGTGAGACCAGCATGATCCCTACTCCGGCCACAATATTTCCTTTAGGTTCTATTCTTGATGCACCGTCAAAGAACATTCGCCAAATGGGGATTTCCTCAGTCGCAGTGTTATACTCAACCACTTTATCTGGGATTTCATCATAGATTTTGGAAGATTCTGGCACTGGATGAGCTGCTAAGAAATCAGCTAATGCTTGACCTTTTACTGCCTTCTGAGGGATAAACAACATATCGTATGGAGTTAGCAGCATTGCCCATGTAGCTAAATGGGAATTAAGAGAACCCTGTTTAGTCATAAGTATTCTGAGAGGATTGACTCTAGATATGATGTAGATAGTCTGCCCAGACACATAGTGACGTATCTTCTGGATAGCAAATACAAGTGCGAGACATTCTTTTTCCACAGGTGTGTATCTGTGCTCGGCACCAACCATTGTGCGGCTGAGGTAGTAGACTGCATGTTTATTACTGTCTTCATTCTTCTGAGCTAATAGGGCGCCAAGAGAATGATCCATAGCGCGAACATATAACAAGAAAGACTTTCCGACAATCGAAACCACCAATACTGGGGGACTTGTGAGATACTTCTTGATGTCGTCAAATGCACGCTGACATTGTTCAGTCCAAACGAAAGATACTCCTTTCTTCATGAGCTGAGTTAACGGTTGACACCTTCTAGAAAGATTTGAAATGAATCGTCTGATGTAGGCTAACCTTCCTTGGAGTCCACGTAGCTCTTTGAGATTTCTTGGAGGACGTATATCGAGGATATCTTTAACCTTCTCCGGGTCAAGATATATACCCTTTGAAGTGATAACAAAACCAAGGAACATGTCGCTGGAGACTCCCAAAAAAGACTTGGTTGGATTCATCTTGAGTTGGTGCGTACGCATCAGTTCGAACACCATTTTCAAGTCTTGGAGGTGGTTGACCTTGAGGCGACTTTTAACTGCAATATCATCTACATAGCATTCTACTATTTTGCATAAATGATCGCAAAAAATTGTGTTCATAGCTCGCTGGTATGTCGCATCCGCATTTTTCAATCCGAAGGGCATCACCGTATAGAAGTATACCCCCAACGGTGTTCCAAAAGATGTGTGTTTTTCATCATCGGGGAACATCTTGATCTGGTTGTAGCCTGAGAACCCATCCATGAAGGACATTCTCTCAAAGCCACAAGTATTGTCGATCATTACGTCGGTGATCGGTAGAGGGAACTCATCTTTTATGTATGTAGAATTCAAATCACGGTAATCGATACAGACTCGAACTTTACCGTTCTTTTTTATGACCGGAGCAATGTTAGCGACTTAGTCAGGGTGTTGTTCTTCGTGAATGAAACCGCTTGAAATAAGCTTTTTGACTTCATTTTTAATGGCCTCCATGATATCTAGTCGGAACCGCCGTTGCTGTTGTTTTACTGGCTTAGCTTTAAACGAGATATTTAGGCGGTACATAGCAACTTTAGGGTCTAAGCCTGGCATGTCTTCATAGCTCCATGCAAAGACATCGATATATTCTCTTATAAGCTGTATAAGAGATTGTTGTTCTTCACAGACGGACTTTTGCTGATAAAGATTAGTTTAGGAGATGATTCATCTCCTAAATTAACTTGGACGACTTCATCTTCAGTAGGTGGTTCACGTTGTTCGAAACGTAACTCCCACCTGGTGTCCATCTTTTGAGCCCATTGTTCGAGCTCGATTGATTGGACATCTTCTCTAACTTGGTCAATTGATACCATATTGACTGATAGAGTTGTTTTGAGCATGTCTCCAATACTGGAGTCTGAATTATAGAGATAGGAATCAGAAGAATGAGAACAATAATCAACTTTAACGTCTGATCCTTCAGGAGTTGTTGGAGGAGTAACATAACCCAAGCCAACACCATTTTGTTGATAATAGTTGTCACGACCCACACCCTGTGTAGGGTCACGATAAGTGGGTACGTCCAGCCTACGCCGCAGTGTCGGCGGTAGAACGCTGTCCTAGGTTACTATCTAATCAACAACTCACGCAATTATATAATGTACTTGTCAAATCTTAACTCCGAACGAAGGACAAGTATAGATATAATGAATCTCAATCACAGTCTAAGAACGATAAGATAACACAGAAGTTTATAACTAAAGTCTAAACAACAACATTTATAAACTACTAAATAATAATATCTCAAACAAACTCAAACACAAACTCGTATATCAAGTTTTTACAATTCAATTTCTAAAACATGAAAACTAAACCAAGTCTACTAGCTAGTCTCCCGATCACTACTGAGTGTCGGGGCCATAGGTAGCTAAGCCATCTCCTGTTCCAAGGCAAGTAGGGCAAATATCCTCAGGGCAAGCATCTGTAATATTTTCAACAGGTCCAGTCAGGACAAGAACGAGTACAATTCATCAAGAAATCCCAAGTAAATGACAGAGAACTATAAAGCAGTTATAGACAGTTGTATTGATGAATATGGTAGTTTATATTCAGGTGATGGTAAGAAAGACAGATAAAGTGCAAGGAAAGAAAATAACTAAACAAGAGAAGAATCATAGCAATGAAGACTGTAAAATAAGATCTAGCTGAACTAGAGTAACATAATGAGTTCAAATGGTACAATATAAGTCGAGTGTAATCCCAATGTGAGTCTAATATAAGATGAGTCGAATGTGATCCCAGTACAGTATGAGTCGAATGTGATTCTAATCATTGTTCTAATAAGGTGAATCGAATAAGGTGATACGAATAAGGTGATACGAATAATGATTCACAATGTTCTAACAACGATTAAAATAAATTCTCCAAGTATGTTTTAAAATACTTAGTTAGACATGTAAACGGCTAAGGGTAAATCCGGCACATCACACACCTGGCCGGGTGTGGAATGGCTATCGTTCGAATATTATTCACAGGGGGTGGTTCGAATAGTGGGAATGTTCGTATGTCTAATCAAGTATTTCCCCGCCCATCTAATACAAATGAATCCATAATCCAACACATAAGACGAATACAAGTCCAACCAGCAAATGAAGATACGAATATGTGGTTCGAATAGTGATTCGTATGGTGATTCGAATAATAGAGGTAAGACGAATAAGTATATGTGTCGTATACATGGATTCAGAAATAACAGTACGTGTTTGTAACAGAGAATCACATACAGCTAACTAGAACTGAAGTACAGTAATTGACAAATAAATGAGAGAACTATCAGAGAATGTACTCGCCTGATACCCTGTGCAACTGATGAAAATAGATATCGGCACCAGAGTCACAATGTCCTAAATAGAGCAATACAGGTTATAATATGCTTAAAATAAGATAAATGAAGTTTATGATGCAATCTACATGATTCTAAGTCAAATCTAGGTCAAATTCAACTCTAAGTCAAACCTGGTCAACTGTCTAGGTCAAATTAGGTCTAAGTCAAACTTGGTCAACTCTAGGTCAAATTAGGTCTAATGGGTCCTCAAAGTCTAAGTTCAAAACCTAGCTTCCTCAACCTATGTATTTATCATGTTCCCTTAGTATACCTAGGGTACTAGTCCATCCCTTATTGCTACCAATATCTAATCTCATAATGTATGTATACCCAATAGCTATAACCTGATATATATATATATACATAGATAGATATTTAGGTAAATATATACAAATTTAGATATATACATAGATAGATAGATAGATAGATAGATAGGCAAACAATGGATAGATAGATATATAGACATTTAGACACTAAATGATACCCACACATGGAGTCACACTCTATCTACTAATCCCTCCTAACCATCATGCACATATTCAAATTCTCCTTACCTTAAACCAACCCTATAACCAACACTACCAACTCAAACAACCATAAAGGAAACATCACAGGAAAATGGAAAGGGTGGTTAAGTGTGTGTGACAGTTCATGTGTGTGTAGAGGGTGAACATGTGGTTCAATGTGATTCTCAAATTAGTTCCAGATTTGTTAGCAATCACAGGTTCCTTAGTATTCCACAGTGTGCATACATAATGTGAATGTATCTCAGATTTTCAGTGTAGTTGTGTGTGTGTACATGTGTAAGCAATAAGAATCTCAGAATTTAGCTAACAGTGTATAGCAGTCCAAGCAGTCCTAACCCAATTCCCTTGATAACATCAACCCACATGCATAAATGAACAAATTCTGCATATTAATCATCCACAAATCAATTCTCAAGAAATGTGGCAATAACAGTTCACCTACAACAGCTAACTCATAGTTCAAAACCAAATTCAGTTAACATTAACCATCCCCATTTCAATTTTTCAGAAAAAAAAAACAAATAACAATTACATAGACAGTGATCATTCATTTCGAAACCTATCATTCAATCTCCAACACAAATCTAACTAAATCTCAGGTTAACCTACATATCAGTCCTAGGTAACTGAATCATGTAAGAAAGGGATTCATTGAAATGTCAGGTTTTATATACTAAAAAAAAACCAATTTGGACTGTCAACCAAACTGTGAATAACTGTTCCTATGAATATTCAATGAAAACCTAATAACAACACAAAAGAAATCTCAAAATTATGTAGAAACATGTGTACAGAGGTGCCACCTAGGTGTGTCTACACATATGTGTCCACCATGTGTCTAAACAGTGTCCAAAATCCAAGTGTCAGTAGGGGTATCAATTTGTGCACAGACAGGTCCTCGTACGAGTGTGTAGGGGTCCATAGGACACGTTGTGTCCAACACTAAGGTAGTGTAAGTGTGTCAACCTGTAGACTAGGTGTCCACATGTCTACTGAGTCCACTAGGTCGAGTCCAAGTCGCGTCGTGTCTCGAGTCCAAGGCCGTATCAGAGACAAAAACTCAACCATGCACAGACAGTGCAATGTCGGTGCGCGGTCGATTTCTGCCTAACCACTCCACGAAATCCAACGAAACTTTGGGGGCATGATGTCAGTGCATGCCCCCTCATGTCCACCAAAACTTGTGTCAAAAGAGTTTGTGTCGTGTCCTACAGGGGGCCCGAGTAGCAGGGGAGAACGCAGGCACGATGCAGTGCCTCGTGCAGGCGTGTCACAGTCTCGTGTGCGTGACACACGACACGTGACATGTCGTGGTCGTGTATAGGGGTAGAGGGGGACTAGAGCTAGGTGTCTAGGTGTCTGCACATACTTTAAGTCGTGTCGTGTCCGAGTTACAAGGTCATGTTAGTGAGGTCTGTGCACTCGTGCACAGGCTGTGCTCGACCAGTGCGAGTGAGTTTTCTCACTCGACAAGACACGACTCGACACGAGACTTTAGGGGTGTCTTGTCAGACATTGCCCCTAGGTCCGTATCAAGTGGCACGTGTCCATGTATCGTGTACAGTACACACGAGGTGTCAGTGAGCAGGACAGTGTGTGTGGGTGTACACAGCGTGTTCGTGTCCAATTTGGACACGGACACGATATAGTTTCATGCTCAGTCAACTAGGGTTGTGACCTACAAGTCTAGTGCTACCCAAAAATGTAATTTGTTTTGAAAACAAATAATATTGAATTCACTCAAGCATTTCATCAAACACCTAGGATACACTATGACACGTGTCCGATACAGACACCAAACGGACACGAATTCTACCCAAATTTCGGGAACACCTAGGGGACTCCTAGATCTAGCCCTAAATGCAAGGAAAACGAAATATTAATGCAATTTTAAAGGGTTTTACCTATATGTGCAAAAAGCTTAGAAAAGCTTCAAATGGGGGATTCTTCCTCTTGATGGCAAAAGCTCCAAAATTGACCCAAAGCTGGGATTAAACTCCAAAATCAAAAAATAGGAGAGTATTAGGTTCTAATGCAAGAAACTAGGATTAAAAATGAATTAAAATGGATTTATGGAAATTTTTGGAAGAGGGACAAATAACTTTCTTTTCCAATATTGAAATGAATAAAGAAAGAGGCAAGCCCTAGTTAATAAGTGTTTATATAGGGTGGGGATCCCTATGGCTGGTCATAAACTCAATAATTAGGGTTAGGGTTCACTAAAATGGCCCATGGGCTTAAGTCATGATCAAACAATCATTAAGCCATAAGTCATTTCACTTAAATCATAAGCCATGACTTAATTTCACTAAACCAAATTCCCTCATTCTAAAACTAATCTCTAATGACTAAAAGTAGGTTAACCTAAGTTAGACTAGGGTCACCATGGCTAGGGTTAGCTTCTAGGCTAGTCCACTAGGTCTCAACAAGTCAAGGTCAACCTAGAATTCACCAATTCAATAAATTATCAAATAATTCAAATAAGTCAAAATGACCAAATTACCCCTAGGCTAAAAATGATAATTAAATCTTTCTAATGACATGGTTAGGCTCTAGGTCATGCAGTCATTAGGGTTTCACTAGCAGCACGTCAAAATCACAAGTCACGACTTAAAGCAGTTTTTAAATAGTTTAAAATTATTAAAAATCACTAAAAATCATAATGTAAAATAAATATCAATAAATAATAATTATAATTACAAAATTTCAAAAATACCCTCATCTTGAAAACTGGGTGTTACAATAGTTCTCGAATTTGTCGGGAGGAGCAAAGTGACGTATTGGCAATCATCGTCCTTTACCATGGTTTAGTCCCTGGTCGCTTTTTATATCATATCCCATGTTCTGGATGATATTCTTGGCCTGCCAACTATATCGGTAAAGCTGCATTTTACCTGAACCATAGTCGACTTCGGTGTTGTAATCGGGAGTAGTAAAGTCCTGAACGAACTTTCTTTCGCCAATTATTCGACCGAAGATGATTAGTTCTTCACCCTTCTTTCTAGCTGAAACGATGAAATAGTGGATATCTTCTGGCCTGACTTTTTCCTGCAGACAAGGCATCGTGACCGGCATGCAGAGATTTGGTCCTATGCCATACTCTAGGGCGTACAACGTATCTATGTAATGGTTTACAGAGTGGTAGACATCAGAGTAATTCAAAGATAAACCTTTACTCAGAAAATATGCAAGTTCTTCTTCAGGGATAACATTATCCACTGAAGGTACATTATTTCGAGTATTGATATACTCATTGAGGGCATCATTGTCCGGAATAGGAGTCACGGACTTGGTCAAGTTCACCATGTAGGGTAACTCATCAGGATTGGGAGGGTGGACTTCAGCATGTTCCACCTGAGTCGTTTTATAGAAAGTAATGGTCAATGATTTGACAATATCAGGATGCTTCTTTTTGACCCAGATTGTGAGAGGCTTTGGAGTACTTTTTGGAGTAGTACGTCCTTTAACTCGGATGACCAAGGGACCATCACTGGCCGATAAATTAACTTTAGCTTCATCGTCAGCTTTATTGCCATCATCTTTGGGAGGTTGAGATTGATAAAGTACTGAATCTCCATAGTAGGCTTCAATATCCTTGAAAGGATCGACATCGGCAAACTCTATCTTCACAATGCCATCACTGTTGACGTACTTAAAGCACTGGTGAAGGGTAGAAGGAATAATCATGTTCTCGTGTATCTACGGAAGTCCCAATAAGACGTTGTAGGACACATTGGTATCAATAACATAGCAAGCAACTTCTGTTCGAAGATCACCAATCTGGCACTTGAGACGGATCTTGCCCAGAGTATGACTTCTCCCAGCATTAAAAGCCATGATAGTTGTATTGGTTGCAGATAGCTTGTGCAGAGGGATCCCTAGAATTTGGAGTAAACTTCTAGGGATGATGCTGAGGGATGAACCTGGATCGATATGCATCCGATCTACCTTAATCGCCCCAATGTACCATGTATAGTACAGAGGTCTATCATGACAATTGTTTTTGAGCAGCATGTCCTCTTGTGAAAAGGTGATGTTGGGAATCACTTCTATAGTGCTATGGCAGTGAGGACAGGAGACTGCTTCTTCAGCAGGGACTTTGACTTCAGCGAGATAAGAGTCGGCATGTAGTAATGCCTCGCTTAAAGCTTTATGCGTCTCTTTGGAGAGCCGCAGTAGGTCGAACAATGACAATCTGGCAGGTGTATTGGCCATTTGTGCCACTTTGTCAAAGTTGTAAGGCCAATCCATGCCTTCGAAAGTTGGTGCATTCAGAGACTTGTCAAATCGTGCCTCCTTCTGCTTAGCTTTGTCGGCAGTTGAGGACTTAGACGAACCAGCTTCTGAACGCGTCTCTTTGGAGAAGCGACAGTTGATGATAATATTAGTGCACGGATGCACCTCATGAGTTGCAGTATCCTCCCTCGCTTTACGCTTATGATTTATCATGTCGCACAAATCGGCGAAATAGAGTTTTGCCTTAAAACCCATGTCACATGCATTGTCGAGCTTTGCATATGGGTTTGTAAGGGAAGTTGGTACATCCGGACTTAGTTCATGTGCAGGGGCAACCCCCACACCTATGTTCCGTGATGACTTTGAAGACAGTCATGTACTATACGCGTTGGGGCCTGTCTTTTTATAGTGGGCACATAGACCCTGGGGCATGCCTTTGGGCGCATGCTTTCCTGAAGTCCTGACAGCATGCCTGGTCTTCCTGGATGTGGGCGCATAGAATGGGTCATCAGAGCATGGGCGCATGGCCCTGGGCACATAGCCTATTGAAGACAGAAGTCCTCTGGCCAGAGTTATGCGCCCACATACAGCCTTGGGCGCATAGGTCTGGGCGCATGCTTTGGAAAACAGTGCTGCTTTCTTCGTATTTTGCCTTCTTCATTTGCGAGCCTCGTTGAGTTTGCCCAGAGTGTCGAACACCTCGGTTCTTGGCATCGTAGTGTTTTCTTTTGCCAAGTCTCGGGCGTTGAACATTCTGGTGTTGATTGTATAAGAGAGAAGTTACTGGGCTAGTATATCCCTGAACAGTATGAGCCTTCTTCACATTAAGCTCTCCCGTGGAAGGGTTATGCGCCCACGTGACGGAGTTCTCCTTCGGTTGCATATCTTCTACGACACTGGCAGGATATGCAACGCGATCCTTCGGAAGCCAAGTCTTGCAAGACTTGTTTTGCTTCACTGATTTTGAGGGAGTAGAGCCATCCGTCGAGAGCATCTATTTGAATGTCTGTTGATCGAATTTCACGACTAACATCTTCTGAGTGCTCCCCACTTTATCGGTATCGGATTGCATCACCACCTTCTCGTCAGAAGAAAATATAGTCCCCAGCATTGTCGCCATTTTTGTAGATACTTACAAAAAAGAAAAAGAATCACTGTCTTTTCTTATTAGTACAAAGCACTATAAATCGAGTACACCTGAGAGATCATGCGCTGAGAATCCCCGAGTAAAAAAAGTATTCTGGGAAATGGGACGATAGAGATCGGCAATTGCTCCTTTACTCCGTTGACATTCTGATTTACAAAAGTGGAAGAAAACCTAAGAAAATTGCTAACTCTCGGCTCACTGGCAAGAAGGGCAGCAATTTGGCTCTGAAATGCTCTATGTTCTCTCCTTTTTGAAGAGGTATATGTCCTCTATTTATATTCATTTTGTACTGAAACGACTATTATGAGCACACATATGGAAAATACACTAATTTTTATATGGGTGCATAGTCTTCCTTTGGACGCATAGGGTGTGGGCGCATAAAGACTGGATGATCGTAGGTAGATCGTGGGGTTGACATGGCCACATGCTTCGGTGTATGACTGCTCGTGGAGACTGACGTGGCCGTATGCTTCAGTGCACGACTGATCGTGGATGTTGACCGAGTCATGGAGCTGTCCTAACTTGGGTGTATAGTATAGGAACAGGGCTATGCACCCCTTCTGGAGGAGCAACGTGGGGCGCATAGGCATTGCTGCACATGGGCACATAGGGATTTTACATATGGGCGCATAGGATTTGCATTGTGGGTGTCTGCCACTCTCTGACTTGGGCGTATAGAATTTCCTGACTTGGGCGCATAGCTACTTCCTGACTTGGACGCATAGTGTTTGATATTTTTATGCTTTTACATATTGGTCAAACCGAAAGACATGACTAAGAACTCGTAGTGTCCATACCTTGATCAAACGCCGTCTTTGAAATATCTTCCTTCCGAACCTTCAATTGATGATAGCCCGATCGTAAGTTGATCTTGGAGAATACCTTTGCTCCACTCAATTGATCGAATAGATCATCTATACGTGGCAAGGGGTACTTGTTTTTCACTGTCACTGCATTCAAAGCTCTGTAATCGATACACATGCACATTGTCCCGTCTTTCTTTGGTACAAAAAGAACAGGTGCTCCCCATTAGGGGTGTAAAATGGACAAAGTAGTCCGTTGTCCGTACGTGTCCGGCTCGATAAATGGTTCGACCGTGGAACGTCCGATTCATTAACGAACAAAACTTGGATATTTTTTTGGTCCGATTAAAAATCGAACCCGGACACGGTCATATCCATGTCCGGTCCGAATTCGTCCGCGAACAGTCCGATAGTGGAGACTCCTTTTGGTTTTGTATCAACTATGTCAAAATATTTTGGTTTTGCATCATTGTTTTGTTGTCCTGTCTCAATTTTTATTATCATTTTACTATTGTTTGTTGTATTCTATAACCTTCAATTGTATTTTCTTTCAACTAGATTTTTTTGAACCAACTATTAAGGTATCTTGATAAAATAATAACTTTTGGTAATATATTTAATTTTTCCGCGGACCGTCCGATTGAATTAACAAACAGTGGTTGTCCGTGTTTGTCCGGCCCGAACTTGAACAATGAACTGTCCGTGTCCGTCCGTTCGAACTCATTTTCATTAACGGACCGAACACGGACAGTGGAATGTCCGTGTCCGTGTCCGTCCGGTCCGTTTACACCCCTACTCCCCATGGTGACGCACTGGCATGGATAAAACCTTTCTCCAATAATTCATCTATCTGCGTCTTCATCTCTACCAACTCCTTGGGTGCTAGTCGATATACTCGAGATAAAATAGGCTCGACTCCTGGAATAAGCTTAATAGAAGATTCGATGTCTCGGTCAGGTGGTAGTCCCGACAAATCCTTGGGGAATACATCTTGGAACTCAAAGATGACAGGGTGCTGAGGGGTGTCCTACATCATTATGTTGGTCCCTAATGTGGGTGCATCGCTTCTCTCTCCTTCTTTAGTGAACTCGAAGTCCGTCTCATTCGGGGGTCTAAAGACAATACTGCCCTATAGTAGTCTATAAGGGAAAAGTGATGGCTCAACCAGTCCATTCCAAGAACCATATCGAAAGTCGGCATAGGAAATACAAGAAGTCGGCATTTCATCTCCCTACCACAAATTACTACAGGAAAAAGTCTACAAACACCACTCACAGGTACAACTCCTCCTCCAGTGAGGATTCTAATATTTTTAGCTAATGTCATGACCTGCACCCTGATTAGGGGCACGAGTACGTGGTTATGTCCAGCCTACGCCGCAGAATCGGCGGTAGAACGCTGTATAGGTCATCTATAAATACTACAACTAAATATTATAAAGGTATCTGTACAGTATATACACTCCGAATGCAGGTGACATAGCAGATATAGTCTCAATCACAAGATAAAACTAAGGTAGATAGCACGGAAAAGAAATATGATAGAAAAAATAGGAAATAAGTTCAAGATTCACACAAGCCCAGGGATATACACAACATCACAGAGTCACATAAATATAATATAAAATACTACAATCTGAAAGTACTAGCCGGATCGCAGTCCAGGCAAACCTAACTAAGCTACACTAATCTGGGTGTGCAAAGTCTAGTGGCTCTACTATCAAGCCACGGTAAAGGTCTACTCTATTTAACCCGTCCCCATAATAGGTCGGGCAATCTGTCTCAGAATCATCTGTAATATATCAACGGTATCCTGTCAGAAAAATGAGCAAGTACAAACACTAACAGCAGTTCCATATAAATTGACAAATTCTATAAGAGACAGTATAATGAAATACAAGACAAAGATACGGAAAAACTTAGGGGCCATTCGAAAGCCGAGTTACAACCCGTAAACCAAATAAGGACCGAGGTTATAATCCTACTTCCGAACAGGACCTAGCCTCCAATCAAAGTATAGCATAAGAGCATGTAGAACATGTGAAATACAGGACAAAATCATCAGAAAATATACAACAGGATGTGAGTACTAAATAGGACGACAATATATATATATATATATATGATTTCTTAGGAACTATTCGGAAGCCGAGTTACAACCCTTAAACCAAACAAGGACCGGGGTTGTAACCCTTCTCCCGAACAGAACTTAGCCTCTTATGATAATAAATATAAAAGGTGCCTTGAATTATTAGTGCGTTATCTGATCGGCTTGGGAAACATAATCAGGCTTTCCATCTGACCGGCTATGAACGAGTGTACAACGAGCAGGATAAGGCCGGCCACCATGGAAAGTTATGAACAAGTAGGGTAAGGCTTTACTCGTCGTGAGGCGAGGGTATATCTATGAACAAGTAACAAGTACAAGTATGAATAACAAGTAGGGATTTTGATCACACAACCACTAATAACTCTCCATCCCCGAATAGTATAATGGATCCGGACATAACACGTCATGACATGGGACTCAAGGCCAGGGGCCCAGTCCACTCGCAAGTCAATGTCTATACAAGTACAGGTAACAGCAATGTACCAGTATACCAAGTAATCCAGGAACAATATCTCATGACAAGATCCGACATATACTAGCCCGTGAATTATCGTGTCTGGAAATCAAGTAAGACATTACAACTGAATCGGATATAGCAGATATCAAGACAATAAAAACTATCAGTGAATGTACTCGCCTGTGATGCTGAGCTGATAAGGTGAACAGATACTCAGAGTAATCACAGGCCTAAAGATGAGATACCATGAGTCAAAACAGGGTTTAATAATGAAAGAAAAGCTAATCTAGTCGTTATATGCAAGTTTAAGTCAAAACTATGTCAAACTAAGTCACACTAAGCTAAACTAGGTCATACTAGGTCACACTAGGATAACCAAGGTCAAACAAGGTCACAGGAAGTCAATCCAAGTCAAACTAGGTCAATCTGGATCAAGGGTTGACTTATAGTTGACTTTTCGTCAAAAAGTCAACTCTGGTCAACGCTGAGTCAATCCTATATCAAACTAGGCTAATATTGACCAATTGTTGACTTTCAGTCAACTGGTCAACTCTGATTTGGTTTCGGTCAATTCTAGTCACTTACAGGCTAAGTTTGACTCTCGGTTGACTTTTGTTGACTTTTGATCAAAATGGTCAATCGAAGTCAAAACTACTCTAGGAGTACTTTTTCTGACCATTACCAACCAAGGGAACCCAATCCTAACCATATCTTAAATCCTAAACCACTTACCTTAGCTATAGGCAATTACCTACATTTATCCTTTACAAGGTATTTCCGATACTTTGCCCATTACAAAGGAAATCCCGCTAATTCTCAAGATACTAGCATATGCTCCTTAGGGTAGCTAGATATTATCCTATCTAGGTTTACCTACCAAGAAATATGGGTTTCCTAGACATCTAGTACATCTTAGGACACATGTTGGTTATCCCAACATTACCTTATCCTATATTATTCTAATATCTAGCTAAACACCCACACACACAATACTCACTCATTCACTCACAATATTGGCTCACAAAGCACCACACTAAGGCTCACACCTAGGATCACCTATATAAACATATAGCTCACATATATAGACATATAAGCTCACATATAGAGACATATAAACTCACACATATAAGGGTCAACGTGGGCTGTCCTATGGGCTAATATAGGGCTGCCAAATGGGTTAAATATAAGGCTGATATAGGGTTGCTTATGGGGCCTGAAATGGGCTGCTAAGTGGACTGGTTTGGGGGTCCTATAGGGCCTAAAATGTAGCTGTCCAAATGGGGTTTCATGGCTGTCAATGGTTGGTCCATGGGGGCTGATTTGGCCCCCCACAAACTGCTGCTAAGTAGTGTATTCACTGCTGCTACCATGCTGAAAAATCAGCAGCTATGGGCTGCTTCCATCCTGTGAAATCAGTCCCTCTTGTGGGGACTGATACAGCCACTGCTGCTGATTATCAACAGCAGCTCCCCCTTCTATCATCCTCATTCACTCCCTCTTCATCTCTCAAATTCCTCTCCTAATACAAACACACACACACTTCTAACTCTCATTCCCTCTACCACTCTCTATGCTCTCAATCCCTCTCTTCATACCCACTCATGCCCGAAATCCCCACACCCACAAATATGAATATCGACACACCAATAAACACAAATATAATAAGACACAATATATATATACACATATATATATTTTATATATACACATATATATGTGTATATATACACATATATATACACATATATATACACACATATATAGAGAGACATTTATATACATATATAACCAATGATATATACATATATATAGATAAATAGAATATGATACAATAAGATACATGAAGAACACACTAAGAACAACACTCTAATAATCTGAGATTAAAACACTAATTAAGTCATTCCTATAAAATATTACAAACACCATGTGTCCAAAATAGGGGTTTCCCACTAGGACACAACCACAACACAAGGACACACCTAGAAGTCCCCAAATGGACATGAAATGGACACAAATGGAGACACAACCATAGAGGTCATTCCTATGGGTTCAAAATACACCTATATGCATGAAGGAATAATGTAGAGAAGAGATTATACCTTCCGGTAGATCGAATCTAGGAAAACTCCTTCCGATACGACACCCACACGTAGGAATATCCAAATGGACACGAACGAGCTCCGAATCCTCCCAAACTTGGCTAGCTCCTTCCCTTGCTTGAGTAGAGAAGAAAAGAAGAAGATTGGGTGGAGGAAAGGATTGATTTGATGGAGAAATCAATATGAGCTCTTCTCTAAATTTGGGAAAGAACAAGAGAGAGAAAATGGAGTGCAAAAACATCAATGAGGCTCATTCCTATTCCCTAAGCTAGGGCCAGCCACATGGTGCTACTTATCCCCCTATTTGTAATGACTAAAAAGCCCCCACTAGTCTATTTAATTAATATTAGGAAAGAGTTAATGGTTGAGGCTATTTTAGTCATTCTTAAGTCTCTAATCAAACTAACCCTATCCACAAATAATTAGTCTAACCCACTAACTAAAAATAATGACATGTGGGCTATGTCTAACTAATGAGTGGGTCCCATTAGAGTCACAACTATCCCAGGTCCCCGATACAAGTCAGATTGAGTTGAAATTCGAACCCGACTCAAACAACCCCAAAATAATATCATAAATAAATAAATAATTTCAAAATAATTCTAAAGTGGAAAATGACCAAAATACTCCTGTTCTTAAAAACTGGGGGTGACAAATCTTCCACCTTAAAACATTTCGTCCTCGAAATTAAAACAAGCAATCACAGAAAAACACATGCAGAAAACAATCCCTCTCAAATACTTCCAAAAAAAATTTCAGCAAAATAAAAATCTCTTAAGGCACAACAACACTTGCAAATAAAAATTGTTTCGTGTCCGACACGAACACGAAACCAACACAAAATCTTACCTATCAAAAGCCAAATCAACAATCACCAATGCAATAATATCAAAATAAATCAAAGAGGTCCAATGACCAAAATACCCTTGGGCCAGAAATGATACTGAAAATATCCTAATCACATGGTTAGGCTCTAGGTCAAACAGTCATTAGGGTTTTACTAGCAAAATATCAAAATCACAAGTCATGGCTTAGAATTTTAAAATAATTAAAATCTCCAAAATCAAAGCATGAATTAAATAACAATAATTAAATAACTAAAATTATAACATTTAAAATTACTCTCAATTAGAAACTGGGTGCTACAATTCTATCCACCTTAAAAAAAAATTTATCCTCTAAAATCAAAACAAAGTAAACACAAAAAATCATGCAGTTCGATAATCGTATGCGTCTGTCCAAAATTATGATACTCAGAATCTCCATCATGCTAGTGAGCAAGGCTACGATAATCACAAAGTCCTCGACTAAGGTACATACCTCTAGAATTATGGTATTTAAAATTTTCGCATTGTCGCATGCTTGGCAGCGAAAACCTTAAATTTCCATACCCGAGAAATACGTCTATAATCCGACTATATGTCCTTACTATGCCTGCTAGCATGACCCTAGAGGATTCTAAAATCTCAAAATCGAGACGACCTAGCCCATACGACTTATCTCAGAAGAATATCACATCACAAAAACAAAATTTTATCAAACGATCAAGGAACAGATGAAATCGAATTTCAAGACATTTTATAAGGAGGCAAATGCGAAAATGAGATCGAAAGATTGGAACCTACAATCTGCCCTGCTACTGCCTGAGTGCCCTCAACTGTCATGGCAAAAGCTCGCCCCTGTTGGCCTCCCCTAGCCTGTTATACTCTATCCTGGTCTGCCTGTCTGGCTGCACGAGCAGCACAGTTCTTCATCTGGTGATCTGGAGCTCCACAGAATAAACAAACTTCCAGCCTCATCCTGCAAACCTCCCGGGTGTGCCCCATCTTCTTGTAGAAGGCACACTGGATGGCCTGCCTTTGGCCCAATTTTTGGTGCTGCTGGCACGCGCTGGTGCCTGCTGAAACTGTAACTAAGGCTGCTACTGAAACTGTCTCTGCTGGAAGTGAGGGCGCTTTGTCGGTCCCGCACTCGAGCTCGCTCCTAAAACATCGCTGCCCCTCTTCGGCTTGAGGCCAAAGTTCTTCTCTGCTATCTGTGCCTCCATCAGAATCTGCTCGATGGTCCAATCGCGTCGCCCCGAGGTACGAGTGTGAACTGCATAAATAAGACCCATTCGGAAGTTGCGGGCCTTATACCCCTCATCCTGGATCAGATCTGGTACAAACCTGCTCAAACGGAAGAACTTTGCTGCATACTCGTCTACCGACGAGTTCCCTTGCTCCAATCCGACGAACTAAGCCTCTAGAGCTGTCAAGGCCACATCGGGGTAGAACTTCTCCTTAAAGAGCCGTCTGAAGTTCTCCCAAGTTAAACCCCTCACCGACGTACGAGGATCCGTACGAAACCACATCAAGGCGATGTCGAAGAACTGACTCGCCGCAGCTGTGACCCATAGTCCCCTCGGAACCTCTACTAACTCCAAGCTCCTCTGGACGTCCTCCAACCAGTCATCTGCATACAGGATACCCTCGGTACCCTTGAAGTCCCTCGGGTTCATCTTCCTAAAATTTAGGCATGTGCCAGGCCTCCCCTGACCCTGCTGCTGAACTGGGGTACCCTGAACTGTACCCGGTACAACCCTCTCTACTGCTGCCATCGCCAGCTGGTGGGAGTTCTCCATGCTCTGTCGTAACACCTCTGTCGGCGGTGCTGTGCCTCGGCCTGTGCCCTCTGGGTCTGCAACATCTGCTGTAGAAGGGCCATCATCTACTGAATATCAGTCGGTAGCGGAGGCGGCGGTAGAAAAGTCTCAGGAATGACTATGGATGGTCCCGCTGCTGGAGGTGGAAGACCTCCTGGAATCGTAGCTGCTACTCCCGCCTGAAGGGCAGAAACTGAGGTGGCAGCTCCCTCAACTACAGCTCTCGCAGTCGGAGGTGGAAGACCTCCTGGAACTACCGCTGCTACTCCCGCCTGAAGGGCAGGAACTGAGGCTGCTGCTCTCTCGACTGCTACTCCCGTAGCCGGAGGTGGAAGTCCTACTGGATCGGATCTCTCAGGAACTGTACTAGGTCATGCTGCATGAGAACGAGTCAATGTTATCCTGAAGATGAATTGAACCCAAGAGATCAATATGGCACAAGATAAGATATTATCAAAGGAGGACAATTGAATTCAAATGCAAGAAGAGTTGTCATGGTAATCAAAAGATCAGAATTTTCCTAAAATGTGATTGAGTAACTCCTATCATATTCTAGATCCTATGTCCTAGACGCAGGCTCGTAATTAGTACTCTAAGTCGAGCACCATTACGAGATCATACTAATTACGATACTGACCTGCATGGGCCACCACAAAAACGTGTCACGACCCGCACCCTGATTAGGGGCACGAGTACGTGGTTACGTCCAGCCTACGCCGCAAAATTGGCGGTAGAACGCTGTATAGATCATCTATAAATACTACAACTAAACAGTATAAAGGTACTTGTACTGTATATACACTATGAATAGAGGTGACATAGCAGATACAGTCTCAATCACAAGATAAAGCTAAGGTAGATAGCACGGAAAGGAAATATAATAGATAAAAAATAGGAAATAAGTTCAAGATCCACATAAGCCCAGGGATATACACAACATCACAGAGTCACAAAAATATAATATAAAATACTACAATCTGAAAGTACTAGCTGGATCGCAGTTCAGGCAAACCTAACTAAGCTACACTACTCTGGGTGTGCAAAGTCTAGTGGCTCTACTATCAAGCCACGGTCCATGTATACTCCATTTAACCCGTCCCCATAATAGGTCGGGAAATCTGCCTCAGAATCATCTGTAATATATCAACGGTATCCTGTAAGGAAAATGAGCAAGTACAAACACTAACAGCAGTTCTATATGAATTGACAAATTTTATAAGAGACAGTATAATGAAATA
Organism: Iris pallida; assembly: GCA_029216955.1. Classification (NCBI taxonomy): domain Eukaryota; kingdom Viridiplantae; phylum Streptophyta; class Magnoliopsida; order Asparagales; family Iridaceae; genus Iris; species Iris pallida. Next base: position 54,497,805 of record JANAVB010007399.1, on the reverse strand, counting down.
CAAGAAAAAGATATGGGAAAACTTGGGAGCCATTCGAAAGCGAGTTATAACCCGTAAACCAAACAAGGACCGGGGTTGTAATCCTTCTCCCGAACAGAACCTAGCCTCCAATCAAAGTATAGCATAAGAGCATGTAGAACATGTGAAAAACAGGACAAAATTATCAGGAAATATATAACAGGATGTGAGTACTGAATAGGACAATAATATATATATATATGATGACTTGGGAACTATTTGGAAGGCGAGTTACAACCCTTAAACCAAACAAGGATCGGGGTTGTAACCCTTCTTCCGAATAGAACTTAGCCTCCTATGGTAATAAATATAAAAGGTGCCTTGAATTATTAGTACGTTATGTGATCGGCTTGGGAAACTTGATCAGGCTTTCCATCTGACCGGTTATGAACAAGTGTACAACGGAGCAGAATAAGGCCGGCCACCATGGAAAGTAATGAACAAGTAGGGTAAGGCTTTACCCGTCATGAGGCGAGGGTATAGCTATAAACAACTAACAAGTACAAAGTGAAGAACAAGTAGGGATTTTGATCACACAACCACTAATAACTCCCCATCCCCGAATAGTATAATGGATCCGGACATAACACGTCATGACACGGGACTCAAGGGCAGGGGCCAGCCCTCTTCCAAGTCAATGTCTATACAAGTACAGGTAACAGCAATGTACCAGTATACCAAGTAATCCAGGAACAACATCTCATAACAGGATCTGACATATACTAGTCCGTGAACTATCGTGTCCGAAAATCAAGTAAGACATTACAACTGAATCGGATATAGCAGATATCAAGACAATAAAAACTATCAATGAATATACTCGCTTGCGATCCTGAGCTAATAAGGTGAACAGATGCTCAGAGTAATCCCAGACCTAAAGATGAGATACCATAAGTCCAAACAGGGTTTAATAATGAAAGGAAAGCTAATCTAGTCATGATATGCAAGTCTAAGTCAAAACTAGGTCAAACTAAGTCACACCCAACTAAACTAGGTCATACTAGGTCACACTAGGACAACCAAGGTCAAACAAGGTCACAGGAAGTCAATCCAAGTCAAATTAGGTCAATCTGGGTCAAGGGTTGACTTATAGTTGACTTTTGGTTAAAAAGTCAACTCTGGTCAACTCTGGTCAACACTGAGTCAACCCTGGGTCAACCCTAGGTCAAACTAGGCTAATGTTGACCAACTGTTGACTTTCAGTCAACTGGTCAACTCTGGTTTGGTTTCGGTCAATTCTAGTCACTTACAGGCTAGGTTTGACTCTCGGTTGACTTTTGTTGACTTTTGGTCGAAATGGTCAACCGAAGTCAAAACTAGTCTAGGAGCACTTTTTCTGACCATTACCAACCAAGGGAACCCAATCCTAACCATATCTTAAACCCTAAACCACTTACCTTAGCTATAGGCAATTACCTACATTTATCCTTTACAAGGTATTCCCGATACCTTGCCCATTACAAAGAAAACCCCGCTAATTCTCAAGATACTAGCCTAGGCTCCTTAGGGTAGCTAGATATTATCCTATCTAGGGTTTACCTACCAAGAAATATGGGTTTCCTAGACATCTAGTACATCTTAGGACACATGTTGGTTATCCCAACATTACCTTATCCTATATTATTCTAATATCTAGCTAAACACCCACACACACAATACTCACTCATTCACTCACAATATTGGCTCACAAAGCCCCACACTTAGGCTCACACCTAGGCTCACCTATATAAATATATAGCTCACATATATAGACATATAAGCTCACATATAGAGACATATAAACTCACACATATAAGGGTCAGCAAGGGCTGTCCTATGGGCTAATATAGGGATGCCAAATGGGTTAAATATAGAGCTGATATGGGGTTGTTTATGGGGCTTGAAATGGGCTGCTAAGTGGACTGGTTTGGGGGTCCTATAGGGCCTGAAATGTAGCTGTCCAAATAGCGTTTCATGGCTGTCATTGGTGTCACGACCCGCACCCTTATGAGGGGCACGAGCACGTGGGTACGTCCAGCCTATGCCGCAGAATCGACGGTAGAACGATGTATATAACGTCTGTAAATACCTACGACTAACAGTTAAAATGTACATGTACAGTATATACTCTCCGAATGGAGGTGACATAACAATACAGTCTCAATCACAGAATAAAACTAAGGTAGATAGCTCAGAGGAAAGACATATGATAGATGAAAGAGTAAATAAGCCACAGAGTCCAATACAAGCCCAGATATATACATCACAGGGTATCAAAAATAGAATATAGAACTACAGTCTGATAAGCTAGCTGGATCGCAGTCCAGTCAAACCTAGCTAACCTACACTACTCTGGAAGTACAAAATCTAGTGGCTCTACTATAAGGCCACGGTCTAAGGCTACTCCATCTAACTCGAGCCCATAATAGGTCGAGCAGACCGTATCAGAATCATCTGTAATATATCATAACGGTATCCTGTCAGGAAAATGAGCAAGTACAAACACTAACAGCAGTTCCATATGAATTGACAAGTTCTATAAGAGACAGTATAATGAACTACGAGACAAAGATATATGAAGACTTGGGAACCATTCGGAAGCCGAGTTACAACCCTTAAACCAAACAAGGACCGGGGTTGTAACCCTTCTCCCGAGCAGAACTTAGTCTCCAATCAAGGTACAATGTAAAGCATGTAGAGCATGTGAGTAACTGTATATCATGCATGGTGAGAAAGTACTGAATGTAGAACATAACAGGATATATGATAAGATAAAGTAAATATAAAATGTGCCTCGAATATTATAGCCTAATGTGATCGGTATGGGTCAAGAATCAGGCTTCCAGCCGACCGGCTACAAGTACGTGGACTCGGCCCGGCCGGGATGGTAAGCTATGGAGCAAGTAGTAGCACAGGTCAGGCTATACCCATCGTGAGGTGAGGGTATAGCTATGATACAAGTAGTAACTCAAGGTGGGCATTGATCATACTATCTATAATATTCCCCATCCCCCGAATAGTATACGGATCCGGACATAGCACGTCATGATGCGGGATTTCCAAAGAAGGGAGCAAGTCCTCTTCAGGAATCGGCGTCAATACAAGTACGAGAATCAAGACTAAGCAAGTACCAGTATTCCAAGAAATCCATGAATGACATCTCATGACAGGAATCCGACAATACTAGTCCGTGAACTATCGTGTCTGAGAATCAAGTAAGACACTACGACTGAATCGGATATAGCAATTATCAAGACAATGAAAACTATCAGTGAATATACTCGCCTGCTGTCCTGATCTGTAGGGTATATCAATGCTCAGAGCGGTAATCAGAACCTAAAGATGAGATACTGCATGTTAATTTAGGTGTAAACAAGTTTAAGAATGATTCACAATGAATGATATAAAATCTAGGTCAAACTAGGTCTCACTGAGTCACACTCAGACAACCAAGGTCAAACAAGGTCACAGGAAGTCAATCCAAGTCAAACTAGGTCAATCTAGGTCAAGGGTTGACTTACAGTTGACTTTTGGTCTAAAAGTCAACTCTTGGTCAACGGGGTCAAAACTAGACTAAACTACCCTTATCTAATTTGATTTCCTACATTCCCTTCTCTTTATTCTCCGTCTCCTATTTCTTATTCTCCGTCTTATTCTTTCTCATTCTCCGTCCTATCTATTCTCATTCTCCGTCCTATTCTCATTCTCCGTCATATCTATTCTCATTCTCCGTCCTATCTATTCTCATTTTCCGTCCTATCTATTCTCCGTCCTATCTATTCTCATTCTCCGTCCTATCTATTCTTACTGCTGCTCCTAATGCCTAACTGCTGCTGCTGCTACTGGGCTTATGCTGCTGCTGCCACTTCCTACTGCTGCTGCTGCTATTTCTTATTCCTTCTTCATCTACTTCTATTCCTCTCTCCAAAACTCTCATTCTCTTCTTCTAAAATCACACACACACATATAGAAATATATATATACACATATATATATTTCTCTCTAAAAAGGAAAACCCCTAATAAATCCTTAAACTAGGTTTTTGGAAAACCTATAAAAGCTATGGTCATTAAGTAGAGAATGGTCTTCTCTATATTTAATGTGAAGGAATAAATGTAAAAATAAGAATTTATGAGGGTATTAAAAGCATACCTAAATGTAGATTTGAAGAAGAAGAAGGAGTTAGAAAGAATGAAATGAAGAGAGAGAGAGAGATGACTTAGTAATGAAGCAAAGAGAGGTGGAGGGGGTGGCCTATTGTGGCCGGCCATGGGGGACTAGTCCTAACTCCTAATCCTAAAGGTTAAGTTTGGTGGGCCATGGCTAATTAACATGCTAATTACGACTCAAGTCGAAATTTCCCCGGAGTCCCGAATTAACTCGGAATGCGATGAAATTCGAACCCGACTCTTATAATAATTAATAATATTCATGAATAAAATTCCTAAAAATATTATAAAATGGAAAATTACCATTTTACCCCTAACTGGAAAAAGTGAGGGTGACAAATGGCTGGTCCATGGGGGCTGATTTGCCCCCCCCACAAACTGCTGCTAAGCAGTGTATTCACTGCTGCTACCATGCTGAAAAATTAGCAGCTATGGGCTGCTTCCAACCCGTAAAATCAGTCCCCCTTGTGGGGTCTGATACAGCCACTGCTGCTGATTATCAACAACAGCTCCCCCTTCTATCATCCTCATTCACTCCCTCTTCATCTCTCAAATTCCTCTCCTAATATAAACACACACACACACTTCTAACTCTCATTCCCTCTAGCACTCTCTATGCTCTCAATCCCTCTCTTCATACCCTCTCATGCCCGAAAGCCCCACACCCACAAATAAGAATATTGACACACCAATAAACACAAATATAATAAGACACAATATATATATATATATATATATATATATATATATATATATATATATATATATATATATATATATATATATATATATATATATATATATATATATATATAGAGAGAGAGAGAGAGAGAGAGAGAGACATTTATATACATATATAACCAATGATATATACATATATATATATATATATATATATATATATATATATATATATATATATATATATATATATATATATATATATGTATATATATATAAATAGAATATGATAGAATAAGATACATGAAGAACACACTTAGAACAACACTGTAATAATCTGAGATTAAAACACTAATTAAGTCATTCCTACAATATATTACAAACACCATGTGTCCAAAATAGAGGTTTCCCACTAGGACACAACCACAACACAAGGACACACCTAGAAGTCTCCAAATGGACACGAAATGGACATAAATGGAGACACAACCATAGGGGTCATTCCTATGGGTTTAAAATACACCTATATACATAAAGGAATGATGTAAAGAAGAGATTATATCTCCCGGTAGATCGAATCTAGGAAAACTCCTTCCGATACGACACCGACACGTAGGAATCTCCAAATGGACACGAACGAGCTCCGAATCATCCCAAACTTGGCTAGCTCCTTCCCTTGCTTGAGTAGAGAAGAAAAGAAAAAGATTGGGTGGAGGAAGGGATTGATTTGATGGAGAAATCAATATGAGCTCTTCTCTAAATTTGGGAAAGAATAAGAGAGAGAAAATGGAGTGCAAAAATATCAATGAGGCTCATTCCTATTCCCTAAGCTAGGGCCGGCCACATGGTGCTAGTTATCCCCCTATTTGCAATGACTAAAAAGCCCCCCACTAGTCTATTTAATTAATATTAGGAAAGGGTTAATGGTTGAGGCTATTTTAGTCATTCTTAAGTCTCTAATCAAACTAACCCTATCCACAAAAAAATTAGTCTAACCCACTAACTAAAAATAATGACATACGGGCCATACTTAACTAATGAGTGGGTCCCACTAGAGTCATAACTACCCTGGGTCTCCGATACAAGTCGGATTGAGTTGAAATTCGAAACCGACTCAAATAATTCCAAAATAATATCATAAATAAATAAATAATTTTGTCAGCCCCTGATTTTTCAATTTCGATTTAAGTTGTGTTAATTAATTTCTAATGTAATATTTAGCCTTAAAATATTTTATTATGATTTTAGGAATTTTTTTACAATTTTTAAATGATTTTTAAATAATTTTTAATAACTAAAATACCATTTTGCAATTTATTAAAATATTTTAATACCATTTTGCAATTTTTAGAATTGTTTTAATAGTAGTTTGTAATTAATTCAATTATTTTAATTAAGTTATGCAAATTTACTTTTGCATTATTATAGGGTCGGGACCTAATTGTAATAAACCTAAATTCTAGGGATCCCACTGTAATTTGACTGTCACCTCCCCCCACGTACTCACCTACCCCCGACGACCATCGGTCAGCTGCCCCCGCCATTTTCGGCCAGCCCGACGCCCCAACCGACCTCCTATTCCTATAAAACGAAACCCCAGACTCAACCCTAACCCTAGCACAACCCCACGACCACCATCGACGCCCCCGCAGCCCTCTTTTTCCCCAAACCCACAACCGGAACCCTAACTCCGGCCACCCACCCAGAGCCGCCTCTACAGCGACCTTCACCATCAAAACCACCGCCGACAAGTTCGCCGTGACAAGACGATTCTAGCGCCACCACTCCGTCGCGACCACGTCGCCTCAGCCGCTGTCTAGCGCTTTCGAAACCCTCCCCTGAAGTTGGACACGTAAGTTGCAGCGTCAATACGTGTCGTGCGTGTCTCATTTTCACGTACGACGTTCGCCTGGACACGAGCATCCTAGGGATAAGTCTGGACACAAAGAATTCGACCTGTGCGTGTCGTGCTTAGCACGGACATGCGACTCATGTGTCCCTAACTGTCAGGACACAGGGTTGTTTTATCGGGTTATTATTAATATAAACTAAAACCTTAATAAATGAAACCCGAACCCTCCCCCTAACACGAAGCTCGGGCTGACCCCCTGGCCAGCCCGACCGAGCCTGAGAACCCGACCCACAGGGCCGAGTTCGAACCCCCCCCTGTGTTCTGTTTCTTTTTCTTTTTCTTTTATTTTATTTTATGTTATTATATATATATATATATATAATGTATGAGTGTATATATATATATATATATATATATATATATATATATATATATATATATATATATATATATATATATATATATATATATATATATATATTATATATATATATATTTTATATATATATATATATATATATATATATATATATATATATATATATATATATATATATATATATATATATGTGTGTGTGTGTGTGTGTGTGTGTGTGTGTGTGTGTGTGTATGTTTTTTGTGTATATATATGTACACTATTATATATATGTTATATTTACTATTATCATATATATTTACTGTTATCTATATATATTATATATTTATTTCTTTATATATATGTATATATATATATATATATATATATATATATATATATATATATATATATATATATATATATATATATATATATATATATATATATATATATATATATATATGTTATATATGTATATGTATACATACATAACTATTTAGCCTATGTAATTTACATAATATTGAACGTATATTATACTTTAATATATGTAAATATACTTATCATATTTATATGACTACTATGTATAAATTTACCTTGTTAAAATATTAATATTTATTTTGTACTTTTACCACTTTGTATTTTTGTGTATTTTAATTACTGCAACCATTTGGTGTCCAAGCCTAGCATGGGTTTTTAGGCTCAAATGTGTTTTCACACATTCAAGACCTGTACAAGTCATATTGGACTTGATTCATGGCCTTGGGTCCTGTATTTGAACTTTGGTTCAAATTATGTACATGGACAAAAAACGCAGATAATTAATTATTTAATTTTAGATTATGTACCATGCTGTTTTTGAATTTCTAAAAATACTTTAATTCCTGTTAAAATTCTGGAAAATAGTATTTAGATACTATGTTGATTTAGATAATTTAGTATAATTTTTATAGAATTTAATTTATAATTTTGCCACTGTTTTGGCATACGAAATCAGAACTCACTTTCTGTGTACTTATGAAAACTGATTTTTATAAAATACATATACTGGTTAATAAATTCCAGAAAAATTATAATAAATTTCTATAATTAAAAAGGATCATTTTGGTACTTTATTTTATGTAAAATTGAGCTTTTTGTCTATCTCAAAAATTGTTGGAACACAATGTTCAGTTAATTTATTTATTGAATAATTACGACTTGTAACTTTTTTGTGTGTTTTGGGTTTTAGTCGTATTGGACCTCACCCTGCACTAGTATAAAGACCTTAGAAAGTTAGTTGAGTATTGTGTCACCCCACATTGGTCTCCTATGCTAAAATCACCATTTGGCTAGGTGCCCAGTCACAAGTCGTGTAGCGCCACTTAGTGTCTTAGTGTTTAACTTAGTATAAAAACTAAGTTTATGTATTTATTTCTATAGTGACGAGTTACCAGGCATCTATAGCATTTTTATCACAGCTTGCTTTGCTAGCGATAAGTACTTTCTACGAACTTTACATACTACTATAATAATAAACTGCGATTTACCAACCATGTTAAATGTTGATCCTTGGGGTAGCAAGTTAAAACTTTACATGTTGTATTACTTTCAGTCTCTACCATGTTTAGGACAGTATCTCATATCTCTCACATGCTCAAAATAACGGGTTAAGGGAAAACTGCTAGTAATGTACGTGAACATGACCCCCTTCTCCGTTTGTATTTACCGCGCTCGGTGACATTCTATATGTGACCTTGCCGTATGTTCTGATCCCGCGTTTGTGTATGGATATACACCGATGCCGTTCGTGCACGTATGTGCATGCCAGAAAACTTGATATGTGTCGCTGTACATCCTATTCACCTATTGACTGATTCACGTACATACTACGGTTTTAAACTTTTAAACTATATATTGTCATTTCTAAAAAGAACCAATTAAACCATGATATGCCATGATACCAGTTTATTACATTCCAGTTCATGCTTCGTATATTTAGTTTTCTAGAATCAGTACTTGCTCCCATCCTGACAGGATAATGTTGTAGGTATCCTTACTGAGGAGGAGTTGCTCTGTGACCCATATTATAGAGATACTACCGAGGACCAGGCTTTGCCTTACGAGGATGTACCTGCGGGTAAACTCGTCTAGTTTGTGTAGTTGCTTGGGATATTTTAGTGTAGTCATGTATTAGACTACGTATTTTGTAACTGGACATATATCCAGTTTTACATTTCAGACTTGTACTTGGACTTATTACTATATGAGACGACTTTTGTGTTTGGAGCATTTATGACTTTTATTTACTTATAGAACAGTTAGCACATTTAGTCTTATCTTGTTATCTCTAGAACAGCTTAATGTGCTTTATTTCAAGCGTAGGCTGGACATGACTCGGCCCGGCCCAACAATTTGGGTAGCAGGTCGTGACATGTTTTTAGTGGTGGCCCATGCAGGTCCTGACTAAATTGTTTGGTTACGTTATTGTACCAAGCATGCCTGCAATTAGGAACTTAAGGTAATTAGACAATATTAGAAATGACGCTTAGAACACATAGAGGAACACTAGGATTGCAACATAGGAAATACATCACATGCTTGCTATTATAATTAGATTTTCTTGTCTATGATTGCTTACTTTAAAAAGTCCTTATAAATTCCTTTTTATTGTAATTAGATTGTGCTTACTCGTTCTTTCCAGTATGTCACACCTGAGAATGGCACACTCCCCATCCAGTCAGCGGACCAGTTGACTGATACACCCCCACCTCCACCTACCATACTCCCCCAATCCACAAATCCACCAACCCAGATGCCTCCACCACCTTCCACATCATAGTCCCAGCAGGACCCGATACTTCCACCACCCCCTATCACTATACCTGCCCAGGCTTCCGTCACACTCGACGGGAACCAACTGCTCACTCTGATCCAGGGGTTTCTAACAATCCATCAGGAGCAGACTACCCAACTCCGCCAGAGTATGGAGCGTTCTGAGGAATGTACCGTGGTCCCACCACCCGTAGAGCCACGGCAGAGAGCGGGGACGATCAAGGACTTCATGGGTTTGAACCCCAAGGAGTTCTCAGGGACTGAGGGCATAGTAGTAGCAGATGACTGGCTAGACTCGGTAGAGAGAAGCTCCTTGGAGTTAGGATGCCGGATGACCTCCAGCTCGAGGCAGCGGGATTTTTGCTGATAGACTTGGCAGGAGTTTGGTTCCGGAATGAGCCGTTATTTGCGAGAGGGAGGGCCACTTGGGATCAGTTCAAGACCCGGTTCAAGAAGAAATTCTTCTCGATCACTGCTAGAGTAGCCATGGGGCTACGATTCCAGAACATCCAGCAGGGGAACCGTTCTGTCGACGAGTATGCGACAGAGTTTAGTCACCTGAGCCGTTTCGCTCCTAGTCTAGTTGCAGACCCAGAGAAGATGACGCGTAGGTTTTGCCATGGTCTAGTTCCAGATATTGGCATTCTTATAGTAGCGAAAGGTACGACTGACTACTACCAGAGCCTAGAGTTGGCCCGGAGCTTCGAGGAGCGTCTTCTGTCTTGCAAGAGGCCGACTTCTGTACACCTCGAAGGACCGTCCAAGCGTCATGCTTTCCAACAGAGAGCACCAACGTCGTACCAGCAGACATATCGTCCTCCCACACCACATCATCAGACCCCGCCAGTTAGAGCCCCGGGACCCCGGCAGCAGCAGCAGAAGGAAACCTTGTGTACATTCTGTAAAAGGGTAGGCTACGACTCTTTCGTTTGTAGGAAGAGGTTAGGGCAGTGTTTAGCTTGTGGGTCTGTCACCCATCAGCTTCGGAGCTGCCCAGTAGCCACGGGATCTAGAGGGCTGCTTCCGACTCAGCAGCAGAGGTTTGGGCAACATCTGCAGCAGCAGAAGGGACCTCATGGGAAGACTTATAGCCTAGCCCTTGAGCCGGAGCCGGAGCAGGTTTCGGAGCCAGATTACTTAGCTGACGTCATCACAGGTCATATTTATTTGCATACTTTTCTAGCTCTATGCTTATTTGATTCTGGTGCATCTCATAGCTTCCTGTCATTAGAGTTTATGCATAAACACCATCTAGTAGCTACACCTACCGAGGAGATTAGTAGAGTAATGACGGGAGGAGGACCAGTGCCTATTAGAGCTATCTATAGATGCTCTATTACTATAGCTGGGAGAGAGTTCAGGGGACGATTCTTTGTGATACTACTCCCCGGTTATGATATCATATTGGGGATGGACTGGCTTAGCTATGCCCATGCAGCTATAGACTGTCATGAGGGTAGTATTCTGTTCAGTCTCCCAGGCACAACACCATTCAGTGTCAGGAGGACAGGGCCGGAGATCAGCCTAGAGCCGAACTGTTGTACGACTGTTGGGGACGTAGCACCGCCACACCCTATCATTAGGGAGTTTATGGATGTATTCCCAGAGGATCTTCCAGGACTTCTGCCTGACAGAGATGTGCAGTTCACTATAGATTTAGTACCGGGTTCATCACCAGTATCCCGGACTTGCTATAGAGTGAACCCCAATGAGGCCGTAGAGATGAAAGAACAAATTGATGACCTGTTGAAAAAGGGTTTCATTCGATCTAGTGCTTCTCCATGGGGAGCGCCAGTGCTTTTTGTGCCTAAGAAGGATGGTACAGTTCGGTTGTGTATTGACTACCGGACCTTGAATGCCATCACCATCAAGAACAAATATCATCTGCCCAGGATAGATGATTTGTTCGACCAATTGAGTAGGGCGAAGGTATTTTCCAGGAAAGACTTGAGATCCGGGTACCACCAGGTAAAGGTCAGGGCAGCAGACATCAAGAAGACGGCGTTCAATACGAAGTACGGGCAGTACGAGTTTCTGGGGATGCCATTTGGTCTCACAAATGCGCCAGCTATCTTTATGAATTTGATGAATAAGACATTTTACCAGTATCTGGATAAGTTCGTCGTAGTGTTCATCGACGACATCCTGATATACTCGAAGACGCCGGAGGAGCATGCAGAGCACTTACGGACAGTTTTGGGGATTCTGAGGCAGGAGAGGTTGTTTGTCAAATTTTTGAAGTGCGAGTTCTTTTTAGACCGAGTGGAGTTTCTCGGCCATGTAGTTACTGGAGAGGGAATCTCGGTGGATCCTAGGAAGATTGCTGCAGTTGAGACATGAAAGGCTCCGACGTCAGTTTCAGAGATCATGAGCTTTCTGGGTTTTACATGCTATTATAGAAAGTTCGTCTATGACTTTGCTAGGATAGCTGAACCCATGACGAAGCTAACGCGGAAGGACGCAGAGTACATCTGGTCAGAGGACTGCCAGGCAGCATTTGAGGAGCTGAAGAGGAGGCTGACGACCGCTCCAGTTCTGACATTACCTTCAGGTTCTAGAGGTTTCACTATATACATCGATGCTTCAGAAAAGGGGCTAGGATGTGTCCTACAGTAGCATGGAAAAGTTATTGCTTATGCATCTAGGCAATTGCAGACTCACGAGCGGAACTATCCTACCCATGACCTAGAGTTAGCTGCGGTGATCTTTGCACTCAAGTTATAGAAATATTACTTATACGGAGAGCGTGTGGAAATCTTTACTGACCATAAAAGCTTGAAGTATGTGTTCACGCAGAAAGAGCTGAACATGAGGCAAAGACGATGGTTGGAGTTGATGAAGGACTTCGATATCGATTTACAGTATCACCCCGGGAAGGCAAATGTGGTGGTAGATGCGCTGAGCAGGCATCCGATGGCATAGTATCTAATGATAGATCGGCATTTGCGAGAAGATCTGGAGAAGCTCGGTATCGAGCTAGTTCGGCCAGGATCAGTGATATAGATGACGGCGCTTGACATTCAGTCAGGTTTGATGGAGCAGATCAGGGAGGCATAGTCTACAGATGAGAGCCTTCGCAGACTTTGAGCCCAGGCTTTAGCTGGATTGCTGGATGAATTCACTATAGCAGAGAATGGATCCTTGAGGCATGGTAGCCGATTGTGCGTGTCGAAGGAGGAACTGGTATAGGCAGTCTTGCAGGAGACACACCGATCGAGATATTCTATTCACCCTAGTGCTAACAAGATGTACCGTGACTTGCGGGAACATCTTTGGTGGCACGAGATGAAGAGGGATGTATCACGCTTCATTTTGAGATGCTTAGTTTGCCAGCAGGTCAAGACGGAGCGCCAGAGGCCAGCTGGTCTGTTACAGCCGTTATCCATTCCCGAGTGGAAGTGAAAACACATTACGATGGACTTCGTCTCAGGGTTTCCTCGTTCCCAAGGAGAAAAGGATGCCATTTGGGTCATCGTGGACAGGCTGACGAAGTGTGCGTACTTTATACCCTTCAAGATGGGGCTTTCCACCGAGAAGTTGGCAGAGCTATACATGCAGCAGATAGTTCGCCTACACGGAGTGCCGGTGAGCATCGTGTCAGACAGAGATAGCAGATTCACATCCCACTACTGGAGGAGCTTGCAGGAGGAGTTGGACAGTAGGCTCAAGTTCAGTACGGCGTACCACCCACAGACAGATGGGCAGTCCGACGAGGACGATACAGACATTGGAGGACATGCTGAGGACCTGCGTACTGGACTTTGGAGGATCATGGGAGAGCCATATGTACTTGGTAGAGTTTTCATACAACAACAGCTACCAAGCCAGCATCGGTATGTCTCCTTTCGAGGCGCTATATGGACGACGATGCCGTACACCGCTCTTTTGGGACGATGTCGGGGACAGAGTTATGCTTGGGCCAGAGATGATCACGGATGCAGCAGAGAAGGTCGGGATGATCAGAGACAGGCTCAGAGTAGCTCAGGACAGGCAGAAATACTGGGCTGATGCTAGTCGCAGATCGATGAAGTTCGCAGACGGTGATATGGTGCTAGTGAAGATATCACCTACTAGAGGGACGATCCGGTTCGGACGAGGAGGGAAGCTGAGCCCCAGATACATCGGGCCGTTCGAGATACTCGGGAGGATCGGAGAGGTAGCTTACAGGGTTGCACTTCTACCCAACCTAGTAGGAGTTCATGATGTCTTTCACGTATCTCAGCTGAGGAGATATATTCCGGACCCCAGTCATGTGCTAGATCATTCAGAGTTGGAGATCGGACCGAGTCTTACAGTTTCTGAGCAGCCAGTGGAGATATTAGACAGAAGGGAGAAGAGGCTGAGGAACAAGGTTATACCCTTAGTACGAGTAGCTTAGAGCCGTCACTCTCCGGGTGAATCTACTTGGGAGAGGGAGTCGGACATGACGGAGAGATACCCTTATTTGTTCGATCCAACCGCTGCAAGGGAACCACCCGTTCCCACTTGATACCTTAGAGGTTAGTTTCGATCATAGCCTTAGTCATTTGTGGCATTGCTTGCTATGTTAGAATATTGTAGGGTCTTCAATCCTTGTGAATTTCGAGGACAAAATTTTTCAAGGAGGGAAGACATGTCAGCCCCTGATTTTCAATTTCGATTTAAGTAGTGTTAATTAATTTCTAATGTCATATTAGCCTTAAAATATTTTATTATGATTTTAGGAATTTTTCTACAATTTTAAAATAATTTTTAAATGAGTTTTAATAACTAAAATACCATTTGTAGTTTTTAACATGTTTTAATACCATTTGTAATTTTTAGAATTGTTTTAATAGTAGATTGTAATTAATTCAATTGTTTTAATTAAGTCATGAAATTTACTTTTGCATTATGTAGGGTAGGGACCTAATTGTAATAAACCAAAACTCTAGGGACCCCACTGTAATTTGACCGTCACCCCCCCCCCCCCCCACGTACTCACCTACCCCCGACGACTGCCGGTCAGCTGCCCCCGCCATTTCCGGCCAGCCCGACACCCCTACCGACCTCCTCTTCCTATAAAACGAAATCCCAGACTCAACCCTAACCCTAGCACAACCCCACGACCACCATCGATGCCCCCGCAACCCTCTTTTTCCCCAAACCCACAACCGGAACCCTAACTCCGGCCACCCACCCAGAGCCGCCTCTACAGCGACCTTCACCATCAACAACCACCGCCGACAAGTTCGCCGGGACAAGGCGATTCCAGCGCCACCACTCTGCCGCGACCACGTCGCCTCAGCCGTCGTCCAGCGCTTTCGAAACCCTCCCCTGAAGTTGGACACGTAAGTTGCAGCGTCAATATGTGTCGTGCGTGTCTCATTTTCACGTACGACGTTCGCCTGGACACGAGCATCCTAGGGGTAAGTCTGGACACAAAGAATTTGACCTGTGCGTGTCGTGCTTAGCAGGACACGCGACGCCTGTGTCCCTAACTGTCAGGACACAGGGTTGTTTTATCGGGTTATTATTATATAAACTAAAACCTTAATAAATGAAACCCGAACCCTCCCTCTAACACGAAGCTCGGGCTGACCCCTGGCTAGCCCGACGAGCCTGAGAACCCGACCACAGGGCCGAGTTCGAACCCCCCTGTGTTCTTTTCTTTTCTTTTTCTTTTTATTTTATTTTATGTATATATATATATATATATATATATAATATATTTATATATATATATATATATTATATATATATATATATAATATATAATATATATATATAATATATATATTAATTATATATATATATATATATATATATATATATAGATATATAATATATATATATATATATATATATTAATATATATATATATCTATATATTTAGATATATCTATATATATATATAATATTATATTATATATATATATATATATATATATATATATATTATATATATATATATAATATAATATATATATATATAATATATATACTGTTATATATCGTATATGTACAGTATTATTATGTATAATATATATTCTATATTTAGCATTTTAATGTATGAGTGTGTGTATTATATATATAGATATATAATATATATATTATATGCATATGTGTATATGTTTTTTGTGTATATATTGTACACTTATATATATGTTTATTACTATTATCATATATTTACTGTTATCTATATATTATATATTTATTTCTTTATATATATGTATTAATATATATATATCTATATATATATATATATATATATATATATATATATATATATATTATATATATATATATATATTGTGTGTGTGTGTATACATAAACTATTTAGCCTATGTAATTTACATAATATTGAACGTATATTATACTTTAATATATGTAAATATACTTGTCATATTATATACTACTATGTATAAATTTACCTTGTTAAAATATTAATTTATTTTGTACTTTTACCACTTTGTATTTTTGTGTATTTTAATTACTGCAACCATTTGGTGTCCAAGCCTAGCATGAGTTTTTGGGCTCAAATGTGTTTTCACACATTCAAAACCTGTACAAGTCATATTGGACTTGATTCATGGCCTTGGGTCCTGTATTTAAACTTTGGTTCAAATTATATACACGGACAAAATACGCAGATAATCATTAATTTTAGATTATGTACCATGCTTTTTGAATTTCTATAAATACTTTAATTGCTGTTAAAATTCTGGAAAAATAGTATTTAGATACTATGTTAATTATCTAATTTATTATAATTTTACAGAATTTAATTTATAGTTTTGCCACTGTTTTGGCATATGAAACCAGAACACTTTCTGTGTACTTATGAAAACTGATTTTTATAAAACATGTACTGGTTAATAAATTCCAGAAAAATTATACTAAATTTCTATAATTAACAAGGATTATTTTGGTACTTACTTTATGTAAAATTGAGCTTTTTGTCTATCTCAAAAATTGTTGGAACACAATGTTCAGTTGATTTATTTATTGAATAATTACGACTTATTACTTTTTTGTGTGTTTTGTGTTTTAGTCGTATTGGACCTCACCTCGCACTAGTATAAAGACCCTAGAAAGTTACTTGAGTATTGTGTCACCCCACATTGGTCTCCTATGCTAAAATCACCATTTGGCTAGGTGCCCAGTCACAAGTCGTGTAGCGCCACTTAGTGTCTTAGTGTTTAACTTAGTATAAAAACTAAGTTTATGTATTATTTCTACAGTGACGAGTTACCAGGCATCTATAGCATTTTTATTGCAGCTTGCTTTGCTAGAGGCAAGTACTTTCTACGAACTTTACATACTGCTATAACAATAAACTGCGATTTACCAACCATATTAAATGCTGATCCTTGGGGTAGCATGTTAAAACTTTACATGTTGTATTACTTTCAGTCTCTACCATGTTTAGGACAGTATCTCATATCTCTCACATGCTTAAAATAACGGGTTAAAGGAAAACTGCTAGTAGTGTACGTGAACATGACCCCCTTCTCCGTATGTATTTACCGCGCTCGGTGACATTCTATATGTGACCTTGCCATATGTTCTGATCCCGCGTTTGTGTATAGATATACATCGATGCCGTTCGTACACGTATGTGCATGCCAGAAAACTTGATATGTACCGCTGTATATCCTATTCACCTATTGACCGATTCACGTACATACTACGGTTTTAAACTTTTAAACTATATGTTGTCATTTCTAAAAAGAACCAATTAAACCATGATATGCCATGATTCCAGTTTATTACATTCATGTTCATGCTTTATATATTTAGTTTGCTAGAATCAGTACTTGCTCCTGTCCTGATAAGATAACGTTGTAGGTATCCTTACTGAGGAGGAGTTGCTTTGTGACCATATTATGGAGATACTACCGAGGACCAGGCTTTGCCTTACGAGGATGTACCTGCGGGGAAACTCGTCTAGTTTGCGTAGTTGCTTGGGATATTTTAGTGCAGTCATGTATTAGACTACGTATTTTGTAACTGGACATGTATTCAGTTTTACATTTCAGACTTGTACTTGGACTTATTACTATATGAGGCGACTTTTGTGTTTGGAGCATTTATGACTTTTATTTACTTATAGAACCGTTAGAACATTTAGTCTTATCTTGTTATCTCTAGAATAGCTTATTGCACTTTATCTCACGCGTAGGCTGGACATGACTCGACCCGGCCCAACAATTTGGGTAGCGGGTCGTGACAAATTTCAAAATAATTCTAAAGTGGAAAATGACCAAAATACCTATGTTCTTGAAAACTGGGGGTGACAGCTAAAGGTGTGATGGAAATGCTGTGTCTAGTGGCAAAACTAGTAGCTATGAATGAATGAGTGGCTCCAGTATTAAACAAAGTAATGACAGGAAATGAAGCAACTAAAACCATACCCGCAATGACCTCTGCCTCTGTCTCTATATCCTCAACAGCTAGAGAAAATGCCTGCCTATGATTCTGTCCAGGGCCCTGAGCTCTGGTCCTATCAAACTGTACTGACTGGGGTGGTAATGGTGGGCGAGGTGCTCCAGCTGCTGGTCGGGGTGCGGGTGGTGCTGAGGCTATAGGCGTCGAGGTCTGCTGGGCATAAACTAAGGACTGCTGCTCTGGACAATCTCTCACCTTGTGTTGTACAGACCCGCATCTCAAGCAAGCTCCAAGTTGAGCCCTGCAGTCCTTCAGGAAATGTCCTTGCTTTCTGCTGTAGTTGCAGGTGGGCTTCTCATATGGTATGGGTTTCTGCTGATACTGCCCTACGGACCTTCTGATAGGTCTACCCTGAGTAGCTCTAACCGGTGCAACTGCTGGTTTATGGCGTCTCGATGTCTACTGTTCCTTGCGAAGAAGCTCCTGGGCACGATCTTCCTCCAATACTGCTGCATGAGATACTCGAGACTGAGTAGTAGTGTAGGCCTTGAGCTCTGGTGCAAGCCCCTGATAGAATCTTCTCGCCTTCTCCAACTCTGTCGGGATCAACGCAGCACCAAATTTACTCAGGCGATTGAAGTATGCGTCGTACTCATCTACTGACATGTTTCCTTGCTTCAGATAAAGAAACTGGTCGCAGAGGGCGTCTCGAACGCGAATAGGGAAGAATCTCTCATAAAAAAGGTCATAAAATTGTTTCCATATGATCCTAGTGCCTAATCGCCTTTCTTCAGCATTCCACCAGTGGTGAGCGTTATCTTTTAAGAATAGGTCCACTGCTGTCATCCAATCACGTGCTGGCAGTTGGGATGCTTTCAGTAGCTTCTTCGTGCTAATAAGCCATGCAAAAACCTCTAATGGCTTCTCAGTACCTCTGAATAGCTTGGGGCGTATGTATGTGAAGTTCTTGATAGAGCCTTCATAGGGATGTAGAGCAGGTACTGGTGCTGGTACCGGTATCGGAGGTGGAGGTGGGGGCCTAGCCAATACTGCCATCATAGTCTGTCTCATCAGTTCAGTCTGCTGCCACTGGACTTGCATCATAGCATACATGAACTGAGAATTAGGGCTCCCATCAGTCGGTGGTGGAGGCATCTAATGTCCCGACTGTGGTAGAAATTGCAGAAGGAATGGTGGTGGTGGCACATTTCCTCCTGGTGGCATCGTGGTGGTCTGCCCAGCCTAGCTGACTGGGGGTGCTTCGGTCTCCTGGTGCACCGTCGAAGGGGTCGTGGTAAGCTGTAACTGTCCTGGCTGGTACGGGGTCACTGGAGTCATCGAAGGATTTTGTTCCTCCTAGGTAGACACTTCACCAGATGTGAGGGCCAAGGTAGAGGTGCGTCCGCTTCTTAGATTCATACTGTTGGCACGAAAATAGGATGATGTTAGGAAGAGTTAGATATGAGGCAATTCAGGTAATCAAAGAGAATTTAAAAAGTTTGGAAGTCAAATGAGGTAATATAATGGATGAGATACTATTCCTATTCCTATATGCAGCCTTGTTGGGCACAGTTATGTAACCCAACAAAATTTTCAGGACCTGCATGGGCCACCACAAAAACAAGTAACACCTCAGTCCCAAAATACTTAGGACTAAGTACGTAGACATGCCAGCTGCATATATACGAAGAATACTCCAACATATGGAATCCTCGTATATATACATAAGCTGTAATAATATGAAATAACAGGCAAGAACATCAATAAACTATATCTCATCCACAAGACAACACAGAAAAATATAAGGAGTCCAAATATGATAAATAACGAGTCAATGATATAGTCGGGTGGACATACCCACTCCAAAAAGCTATGAAAAATAGTCGCAAATCAAATGGAGTCCAACCTCCTCAAAATAGACCATAAAGATAAATGATGGATGTCCATTAAAAGTCTCAATGCATAAGTAAAACTAGATGTCAGCGGGAGATGCCTCGTCATTGATGTAGGAAGGATCCAATGCTGAATCGTACACCTACGGGAAATTGTCTATACCTGGAAAGATTACCAGGTCCTCGGAGGGATGTGAAGATACAAGAAACAACATTCCATAAACACTGTGATATATAATAAGTAAAAAGAGTGATGCATGCAATAAGGTGTCTAACCATTCTACAGTGATAATGCAGTTAAGAACAGACCTTCAACACATGGGCACTCTGTCTATAATGGGATCGGTATGGTCCCTCATGGGATACCAAGGACCACAAAGCATGACATCCATCGAATGTCAGAGGCCAGCAGGATCAGAAACAGGGGTATTAGGACCGTATCTCCAGCGGAGCTTCCGATAATAAAAGGGAAGTACATACGTGGCCCACACATTAAGAAACTATTCTCCCTACCCAATGCCTAGTAGGTCACATCCATGACTCATATGAACCTCTAGCAACTGCCAAGTCCACTAGCATGCAAATCTATTGGCAGTTACTCCTAACCATCGTACGCCTCATACGTATCGGTGGCCAGCCGACTATGCGAGTACGTATCCTACATGTGACTCACATCATGTGGTAATCATGTGTCAAGGCCATATGAGATATAACAATACCTCAACATCAATGGGTGGTCACTAGAACTAAGCCAATGCAAAAATAGAATAAAAATAGTCAAATGACCAATTAAGTCGCTTGCACCCAAGCGTGACTTGGATGCACATTGATACAATACTGGAAACAAATAAATAATGATAAATATTAATAACTGAAATAAAGTAAAAGTAATCACAGAGTATGGTGGCAAGGTATCTTTCTTGCGGTACGAGGATGGCAAGTCCAACAGTCACAAGCGTCAACAAAAGAAAGTCACAATCCACGAACGACTCTGGATGCTGAAACAAACATCAAGAACATTCTTGCTGTAAAAGATATGTTATGAATCGCCTGTCCAAAAGTCTAATTCTGGACACGGAGCAAAATTATAATTTTGAGTCAAAACGATATTCGCCGTTGGACCCGTTTTGCACCGAAATGCGTGCCAGTATCTATGGTTTCTAAAGTCGTCAAACTACATATCTACGGGTCCAATTTGAGGAGATGAACCCAACCGTATGTCCAAAGTTGGATTCCGGCGGGCCGTGCACAATTTTGCCCGTTGGATTGGGTTGCGGGTCCGCCGAATAGGCGTTTCGGTCGACCTTCTCAGAATCGGACCAAACTTGGCACATAGGACGAGAATTTTGATACGGTCTTGTTGGCACAAGTTTCATCTCGAACTGATGAATGTACACGAAGTTATGGCTTAATTTTCAAAGGGCCGATACGGGGGTATCATGACGGATACGTACTGATTTCGTCGTGCACACGCAACGAAATTGAGTTCCATCAGTTCCCACACGTCGACAACATCCATACGTGCTTTTTGATGCTTATGGGTTGCGATCACGTCGCCCGGTTTGTCGGAGCGCACGCCATATCGGGAAGTTTTTATAACATTCTCATAGTTTTAAATATGTTTTTTCTTTATTTTTAACCTCAAATAACTTTCTGTACCATAACTCAAAATTACATCTAACAACAATATTTTACTCTCGTATATCTTGTCTACAGATGTGTCGAATTAGTTTTCAAAAACTGATAGTAGGTCTGCCGCAATCGGCCTTCTAAGTTGGGGGTCTAGGTTAACTTTCTGTTATGTTGTCGAGCAAGTTTTTTCCCGACTTTGTGTCGATTTCTCGGATTGGTCGATCGCCTATTTCCCAATCCACTTGCTGGGATTTAGAGAGGGTTATATAGGGTTTCTACAAAACTTTACAAAGTCAAAAAAATAATTTAGAGACGAGGGAGAAATATGAGTGCTAAGTTGGTACCTTGAACTCGGGTTCAGAATAGATGAGTTCGAATCTCCTATGTCTTCCGGCGATGGCGACTAGTTTCGGCGGCGTACGACGGTTGTAGGGGGTCGCCTGGGTCTGGGGGTCGTCGGGGAGGCACAGGTCGAAGATGCTCTTGATTTTTTAGGTTTACTAGGGTTTTCTTTTCCTAGGTTCACAGCCGTACCTATATACTCTCGGGTTTGAGAGTCCAACTCGAATTCCCTTTAATTCAATTTCAAATTTGATTGCAATCTTTCTAAGATTGCATGGGGATGGATATGTAGGAAGCCTTGTGAAGAGATTTGGTGATTTCTAATAAGACTTGGGATTCAAATCTCGATTTCTCCTTTGCCTTGCGGAAATAGATATGGGGAGTCGGCCTATTATAGCTACCGTTCACTAGGAACAGTAGCAAATAAAGTTTTTTTATATAGTTTGCCTATACGCTTGTGTATATATACCTAACCTATATATAACCACCAAAATATGCAATAAAATTTCTAAAATCCAATAAAAATTGTTAAAAAGAAAATTATATATATAAACTAACAACAATATATAAAACTCTATGTTATATGTATAATAGCCAATACCCTTTATCTTTAATATTAAATATTTAAGTTGATTAACTAAATGTCAATCTAAGTAAATTATATAAACAATTTCCTAGATTATATATAAATAAATAAATAAATAAAAATAATAGAAAAATTAGGGGTTTTATATAGCTCGTATAATGTACAGTTCCCCTACAACGTCGCATCATACCACGTGGACAGTATGGTAGCTGTATCTTCTCAAATATAATTGGATTCAGTTTGGTGTATCTTTTCAGATACAATCAAATCTGTTTTGTTTAAACCACCGCCCCTGAGATAGAGTCGGATTTAGTTTGTTTAAATAATTCTATCTTTTAGATGTAATCAAATCGGGCGCTCTTGAGATGAGATCGGATTTCAGTTTGTTTAAACAACCGTTCTCTCGATAAGAGCAAGATCTGGTCGGTTTCATCTGAGCAAAGCCATCGAGCAATGGGCATACGCCATGTGTCAATTAATCGGTTATACTGATGAAGGATGATAACTATCCAAGATCTCGATAACGGAGAATTCCAATAATTGCCACGTGTCAGCTTAGCAGCAGCCCTCACGGAGCAGTTACAACGGATATTCCCCGCAATCTCGTGTGCGCAGCGCTCCTGTACGCCAAAAACACTTATGCACATCGTACATGTGCTTGCCTATAAATATGAGTCTTTTTCCTTCGTTCAAAAGCGTTTTCGACACGCAACCCCGAGTACCACTCACAAGTATCAGAAAGTCAAAGCAAGTCCAGTTTGTCGTCATATCTTCAACGGAGTAAAGGAGCTGCTGTACTGCTCGATCTCTACCATCACACATCCCCAGAAATTCTTGTACCTAGATCTCATGTTTAGGAATCTCTTGTTGGGGTGATCTCAAAAGATGCTGGTCATACGCTTCGACCAGCAAGAAGCTCTCATTTCTGAAGAGAAGTCGAGTCCTTCGAAGCGGTTCATAAAATCGAAGAAGACTCGATGACTTGGATGACCAAGGCTACTGTGACGAGCAACAAGATGGAAGGGGATGTGCTCCAAAACCCCCTGAATGGCGAAGCATCAAAGATGTCTTTACCCGTTGCTGCTGAACTGCCTCAGTCAATCCCAGTTGCTGAGAAGCGCATCTCCCTTGTTGCACACCATATGAAGGTGCAGCACAGGAAGAAAGGCGCAGCTACCCACCCGCGCACGAAGACGACGACGCATGCCAGAACTGCTGTCCTCGACATAATTGCCTACCCCTTGGGTAAGGCTATATTGGATTTTGAACGCGACGCACCTTTTAGGGGTAGCACGAAGAAATCCAAGGCAGCACGCGTCCTATGTGACCAACGTGCTACACTAACATCCATGATGAATTCTGAGTGTTATGCATCTTCTAGGGATAGCACGAAGAAATCCAAGGCAGCACGCGCCCTGTGCGACCAATATGCTATGTCAACCACCATGTTGGACTCTGAATACTATGCACCTTCCAGGGGTATTAGGAAGAAGTCCAAGGCTGCACGTGCTTCAAGCGACCAACGTGCTACTCCCACAGCCGACCAAAGGCATGTGTTGACAGTCACACGTGCAGCTGATGAAAAATTGTACAAAACTGGTTCGAGCACTTTAATCCCTCGACCAGTAAAACTCCGCTGTCAGTTGAGCGCTCATGTGCATGATTCAAGCCGGGGGTGCATACTGTGGGGATAGACTCATACGAGTAGCGTTGCTGTAAGCATGAAGTGAATATGCCTCACGAGCAACTCTCTGACCAGGACCTAAGCGTATCTCACACACAGGAACTGGGAAGAGGGAAGCTACCTTCACATCTGCACTCATGCGCGTAGCTTCCCCATGCGCACGAAATGAGTATATATGTGGAGACCTCTGATATGCGCAACATAATTTCTCACAAGTGCAAGGCAAAGGAGGACTCTGCTGTGTGCAACATGTCTGGCCCAAGGCACACTTGTGCCAAAATCACTATTAACTGTTGTAGCTGCCAAAGAGCAGCATCGCCACCGAAGAGGCAGTCCATTTTCCAACACTACGACCAGCAACGTCTGTCCACCAGAGACTCGACAAAGGATCGTCAAGTGAAGAAGAAGATGAACTCCTCGTTGCTTCATGCAATGCGACACAGGATTCTCCATCTCTTAAGAAGCTTTCCAAGAACCCTTCCGCCTCAGCCAGCAAATCTAAAGGTCGACTTAGAGGCAACAAGCTGGCAGTACCCAGCACGGGTGTGTTCCAACAAACCCGCACTCAGACCAAGCTTTTGTCGTAAGCTGGGGGTAGCCAACCCCCCACTATTCATGACAATCTCTCGTTCCAACCCGAAGAGGGATTGTATGGAACTGACACAGATGCCTCCGTGAGCGCAAGCTACCAACAAGCTGAGGGTAGTAATTACATCGAGTCGGAGGATGATTGCAATCTACCTATTTACCCTCAGGATGACGAGACTCAGATGTTTGAACCAGAAAGTGAAAGATACACAGTCCCCTCTATCTCTCTACACTTGATGCCCGTTTCCATGGCCGAAGGTGACAGCACGGGAAGCAGCGAAGGTTCCAACCATCAAAAATGTATAGAGGTCTTGGAGACGGGCCTGAATACATTAAATCAGACCATACAGGCCTTGACTTCTGTGGTCCTAGAGATGAAGGATAAATTGACATCCAATGCTTCTACTCCAGCAAATCAAGACCCAGGAACGAATGCGGAGTCCAATACACCTCAAATGCGCCAACTTCTGTCGTGAACCAAGCATTACCACAGTCGTCTACTCTGTCACGACTGGACCCACAATGTCAAATAACATGTAGTAGGCTCTCAAGGAGTTGTACGCTCGTTTTGACGCCCGAGAAAAGAAAGAATCACTCAAGACATAGGGATCAAACAACCATATCCCTCTGAATAGGATAATATGATATATCCACTCAAGTACAAGCCACAGACGCTTGCACCATTCGATGCGAAGGAGTCTCCTCGTCGATACTTGAGGTACTTTGTCTCAGTAATAGATCATCTTCCAAAAGACGACGCTCTGCTTACGAATATATTCGTAGGGGCATTACAGGGGGTAGCCTACAAATGCTTTTGCAACCTCCCCAAAAATTTTATATCGTCGTTCGACGATTTGAAGCGTCTCTTCCTTGCTCGGTTCTACGAAGGAGGAATGGACATGACGATGTCCACTCTCATGGACATTGTCCAGAAGGAGAAGGAACCTGTGCACGCTTATATTGAGCGCTTCCGCCAAGCAGCTCTAAGGCTACCACCTGGTATACCAGATCCCATGCTTATGGATTCGTGTCGCAAGAACATGCTCTCCGCAATCAAATTGTGGCATATTGCACCATGCATAGAATGGACGCCTTTCAAGTCACGACCCGCTACCCAAATTGTTGGGCCGGACCGAGTCATGTCTAGCCTACGCTTGAGATAAAACGTAGTAAGCTATTCTAAAGATAACATGATAAAACTAAATGTGCTAACAGTTCTATAAGTGAATAAAAGTCATAAATGCTCCAAACACAAAAGTTGTCTCATATAGAAATAAGTCCAAAGTACAAGTTTGAAATGTAAAACTGGATACGTGTCCAGTTACAAAATACGTAGTCTAATACATGACTACACTAAATATCCCAAGCAGCTACGCAAACTAGACGAGTTTCCCCGCAGGTACATCCTCGTAAGGCAAAGCCTGGTCTTCGACAGTATCTCCATAATATGAGTTACAAAGCAACTCCTCCTCAGTAAGGATACCGACAATGTTATCCTGTCAGGACGGGAGCAAGTACTGATTCTAGCAAACTAAATATACGAAGCATGAACAGGAATGTAATAAACTGGAATCATGGCATATCTTGGTTTTTTTAGAAATGACAACATATAGTTTAAAAGTTTAAAACCGTAGCATGTACGTAAATCGGTCAATAGGTGAATAGGATGTACAACGGCACATATCAAGTTTTCTGGCATGCACATACGTGCACGAACGGCATCGGTGTATATCCATACACAAATGCGGGATCAGAACATACGGCAAGGTCACATATAGAATGTCACCGAGCGCGGTAAATACATACGGAGAAGGGGGTCATGATCACGTACACTACTAGCAGTTTCCCCTTAATCCATTATTTAAACATGTGAGAGATATGAAAAGTATCCTAAACATGGCAGAGACTGAAAGTAATACAACATGTAAAGTTCAAACTTGCTACCCCAAGGATCAGTATTTAACAAGGTTGGTAAATCGCAGTTTATTGTTATAGCAGTACGTAAAGTTCGTAGAAAGTACTTGCCTCTAGCAAAGCAAGCTGCGATAAAAGTGCTATAGATGTCTGGTAACTCGTCACTGTAGAAATAAATATATAAACTTAGTTTTTATACCAAGCTAAAACGCTAAGATACCAATTGGTGAAATACGACTTGTGACTAGACACCTAGCCAAAATGATGACTTTAGCATAGGAGACCAATGTGGGGTGACACACTACTATAACTAACTTTCTAGGGTCGTTACACTAGTGAGGGGTGAGGTTCAACACGGCTATAACTCAAAATAACACAAAAAGTTGCAAGTCGTAATTATTTAATAATTAAATCAAATGAACATTGTGTTCCAATAATTTTTGAGATAGACAAAAAGCTCAATTTTATATAAAATAAAGTACAAAAATGATCCTTGTTAATTATAGAAATTTATTATAATTTTTCTGGAATTTATTAACCAGTACAAGTATTTTATAAAAATCAGTTTTCCTAAGTACACAGAAAATGAGTTCTGGTTTTATATGCCAAAACAGTGGCAAAACTGTAAATTAAATACTATAAAAATCATACTAAATTATCTAAATTAACATAGTATCTAAATACTATTTTTCCAAAATTTTAAAAGCAATTTAAGTATTTTTAAAAATTCAAAAACAGCATTGTATACAATTGAAATTAAATAATTAATTATCTGCGTATTTAGTCCATGTACAAAATTTGAACCAAAGTTCAAATACAGGACCCAAGGCCATGAATCAAGTCTAATATGACTTGTACAGGTCTTGAATGTGTGAAAATACATTTGAGCCCAAAAATCCATGCTAGGCTTGGACACCAAATGGTTGCAGTAATTTAAATACACAAAAATAAAAAGACGTAAAAATATATAATAAATATTAATATTTTAATAGGGTAAAATTTTACATAGTAGCCATAAAAATATGACAAGTAATATTTACATATATTAAATTATAATATGTGTGCAATATTATGCAAAGTACATAGGCTAAACAGTTATGTATGTATACACATACATATAAAACATATATATATAAGGAAATACATATATATATATATATATATATATATATATATATATATAAAGAAATAAATATATAATATATAATATATATACATATACATATAAACATAATATATATATATATATAAAACAGTAAATATAATATATAATAATATACATATACATAAAGAAATACATATACATATATACATATATATACATATAAAATATATATAAAATATATATATATATATATATATATATATATATATATATATATATATATATATATATATATATATATATACAGTATATAAATAAAAATACTAAATATAATATATATATATACACAAATATAAATACTTATATAACAGTATATAATAATACCTAAATACATATATATATATATATATATATATATATATATATATATATATATATATATATATATACATATAAAACAAAAAATAAAAGAAAACAGGAAAAAGAAAAAAGAAAACTTTTCAGCGCAGGGGGGGTTCGAACTCGGCCCTCTGGGTCGGGTTCCTGAGTTGGGTCGGGCTGGCCAGGGGGTCAGCCCGAAGCTTATGTTTGGGTTAGGATTTTCGTTTATTTTATTTAGGTTTTTAGTTTATAACATTACACCCGATATAGCAAATCCTGTGTCCTGACAGTTAGGGACACGTGTGTCTTGTGTCAGGGTCATTTACGACACGCACGAGAGTAGACTCGCGTGTCCAAGCACTGGGCTAGGGTCCTCGTGTCCGGGCGACCCTAATACGTGTGTACGAGACACGTACGACACATTTTGAACGCTGCAACTTACGTGTTCGACGGGCGGTGAGGGTTTAGAATGTGCTAGACGGCGGAGGAGGCGATGGGGAAGCGGCGCTCGGGTGGCGATCGACTCGCCTCAGCGCAGCGAGTCAGTTGATGGTGGTTGGGGGCGGTGACGGTCGTCGTGGGGGCTGGACGAGGGTTCGTCGGAGCTAGGGTTACGGCGATGTTTAATTGGGGAAGACGGGGCTGTGGTAGGCGAAGATAGGTCGTAGTGGTGGTGGTCGAGCTGAGAGGAGTGAGGGGGTTTTTATAGGGGGGTTGAGTCGGTCCTAGGTCGTTTGGGCGGCCGGAAATGGCAGGGGCAGGCGAGTCGGCGGTCGTCGGACAGTCGGGGGGCAGCCGGGTCGTCGGGGGTGGGTAGAATAGGATTTTTCGTTTAGGTCCCCGTAGTTTAGGATATTACAGATAGGTCCTTCCAGTGTCTAAATACAAATTCAAATTTGCATTCCGCATTAAAAGCAAATTATTAATTGCAAACTGATATTATAAAAATTTAATAAATTACTGATTGATATAAAAATAATTTTTAAAATTACAAAATGGCATTAAAATATTTTAATTAATTGCAAAATGATATTTTAGCTATTAAAACTAATTTAAAAATCATTTAAAAATTGTAGAAAAATTCCTAAAATTATATTAAAATATTTTAAGGCTAAAAATGACATTAGAAATTAATTAACACTACTTAAATAAGTTTTTGAAAAACAGGAGCTCACAAGTCTTCCCTCCTTGAAAAATTTCGTCCTCGAAATTCATAAGGATTGAAGACCCTACAATATTCTAACATAGCAAGTAATGTAACAAATGACTAAGGCTATGATCGAAACTAACCTCTAAGGTATCATGCGGGAACGGGTGGTTCCCTCGCAGCGGTTGGATCGAACAAATAAGGGTATCTCTCCCTCATGTCCGACTCCCTCTCCCAAGTAGATTCACCCGGAGAGTGACGGCTCCAAGCTACTCGTACTAAGGGTATAACCTTGTTCCTCAGCCTCTTCTCCCTCCTGTCTAATATCTCCACTGGCTGCTCAGAAACTGTAAGGCTCGGTCCGACCTCCAACTCTGAATGATCTAGCACATGACTGGGGTCCGAAATATATCTCCTCAGCTGAGATACGTGAAAGACATCGTGAACTCCTGCTAGGTTGGGTGGAAGTGCAACCCTGTAAGCTACCTCTCCAATCCTGCCAAGTATCTCGAACGACCCGATGTATCTGGGTCTAAGCTTTCCTCCTCGTCCGAACCGGATCGTCCCTCTAGTAGGTGATATCTTCACTAGCACCATATCACCGTCTGCGAACTCCATCGGTCTGCGACTAGCATCAGCCCAGTGTTTCTGTCTGTTCTGAGCTACTCTGAGCCTGTCTCTGATCATCCTGACCTTCTCTGCTGCATCCGTGATCTTCTCTGGCCCAAGCATAACTCTGTCTCCGACATTATCCCAAAAGAGCGGTGTGCGGCATCGTCGTCCATATAGCGCCTCGAAAGGAGACATACCGACACTGGCTTGGTAGCTGTTGTTGTATAAAAACTCTACCAAGTGCAGATGGCTCTCCCAAGATCCTCCAAAGTCCAGTACGCAGGTCCTCAGCATATTCTCCAGTGTCTGTATCGTCCTTTCGGACTGCCCATCTGTCTGCGGGTGGTACACCGTACTGAACTTGAGCCTACTGCCCAACTCCTCCTGTAAGCTCCTCCAGTAGTGGGACATGAATCTGCTGTCTCTGTCCGACACGATGCTCACTGGCACTCCGTGTAGGCGAACTATCTGCTGCATGTATAGCTCTGCCAACTTCTGGATGGAAAGCCCCACCTTGAAGGGTATGAAGTGCGCACACTTCGTCAGCCTGTCCACGATGACCCAAATGGCATCCTTCCCTCCTTGGGAACGAGGAAGACCTGAGACGAAGTCCATCGTAATATGTTCCCACTTCCACTCGGGAATGGGTAACGGCTGCAACAAACCAGCTGGCCTCTAGCGCTCCGCCTTGACCTGCTGGCAAACTAGGCATCTCGAGATGAAACGTGATATATCCCTCTTCATCCCGTGCCACCAAAGATGTTTCCGTAAGTCACGGTACATCTTGTTAGCACCAGGGTGAATAGAATATCTCGATCGATGTGCCTCCTACAAGACTGCCTCTATCAGCTCTCCCTTCGGCACGCACAATCGGCTGCCATGCCTCAAGGATCCATCCTCTGCTATAGTGAAGTCATCCAGCAATCCAGCTAAAGCCTGGACTCGAAGTCTGCGAAGTCTCTCATCTGTAGACTGTGCCTCCCGGATCTGCTCTATCAAACCTGACTGAATGTCAAGCGCCATCATCTGTATCACTAATCCTGGCCGAACTAGCTCGATACCGAGCTTCTCCAGATCTTCCCGCAAATGTCGATCTATCATCAGATACCATGCCATCGGATGCCTGCTCAGCGCATCCGCCACCACATTTTGCCTTCCCGGGGTGATA
Source organism: Iris pallida (assembly GCA_029216955.1). Taxonomy (NCBI): domain Eukaryota; kingdom Viridiplantae; phylum Streptophyta; class Magnoliopsida; order Asparagales; family Iridaceae; genus Iris; species Iris pallida. Next base: position 54,466,537 of record JANAVB010007399.1, on the reverse strand, counting down.
CTGTAAATCGATGTCGTAGTCTTTCATCAACTCCAACCATCGTCTTTGCCTCATGTTCAGCTCTTTCTGCATGAACACATACTTCAAGCTTTTGTGGTCAGTAAAGATTTCCACACGCTCTCCGTATAAGTAATGTTTCCATAATTTGAGTACAAAGATCACCGCAGCTAACTCTTGGTCATGGATAGGATAATTCTGCTCATTAGTCCGCAATTGTCTAGATGCATAAGCAATCACTTTCCCATGCTGCTGTAGGACACATCCTAGCACCTTTTCTGAAGCAACGCTGTATATGGTGAAACCTCCACAACCTGAAGGTAAAGTCAGAACTGGAGCGGTCGTCAGCCTCCTCTTCAGCTCCTCAAACGTTGCCTGGCAGTACTCTGACCAAATGTACTCTGTGTCCTTCCGTGTCAGCTTTGTCATGGGTTCACCTATCCTAGCAAAGTCCTGGACGAACTTTATATAATAGCATGCTAAACCCAGAAAGCTCCTGATCTCTGAAACTGACGTCGGAGCCTTCCATGTCTCAACTGCAGTAATCTTCCTGGGATCCACTGAGATTCCCTCTCCAGTAACTACATGGCCGAGAAACTCCATTCGGTCTAAAAAGAACTCGCACTTTGGCAATTTGGCAAACAATCTCTCCTGCCTCAGAATCCCCAAAACTGTCCGCAAGTGCTCTGTATGCTCTTCCGACGTCTTCGAGTATATCAGGATGTCGTCGATAAACACTACGACGAACTTATTCAGATACTGGTGAAATATCTTATTCATCAAATTCATAAAGACAGCTGGCGCATTTGTGAGACCAAATGGTATCACCAGAAACTCGTACTGCCCGTACTTCGTGTTGAACGTCGTCTTCTAGATGTCTGCTGTCCTGACCTTCACCTGGTGGTACCCGGATCTCAAGTCTATCCTGAAAAACACTTTCGCCCCACTCAACTGGTCGAACAAATCATCTATCCTGGGCAGAGGATATTTGTTCTTATTGGTGATGGCATTCAAGGCCCGGTAGTCAATACACAACCGGACTGTACCATCCTTCTTAGGCACAAAGAGCACTGGCACTCCCCATGGAGAAGCACTAGATCGAATGAAACCCTTTTTTCAATAGGTCATCAATCTGCTCTTTCATCTCTACGGCCTCCTTGGGATTCACTCTATAGCAAGCCCGGGATACTGGTGATGAACCTGGCACTAAATCTATAGTTAACTCCACATCTCTGTCAGGCAAAAGTCCTGGAAGATCCTCAGAGAATACATCCATAAACTCCCTAATGATAGGGTGTGGCGGTGCTACGTCCCCAACTGTCGCACAACAGTTCGGCTCTAGGCTGATCTCCGACCCTGTCCTCCTGACACTGAATGGTGCTGTGCCTGGAGGACTGAACAAAATACTACCCTCATGACAGTCTATAGATGCATGGGCATAGCTAAGCCAGTCCATCCCCAATATGATATCATAACCGAGGAGTGGCATCACAAAGAACCGCCCCCTGAACTCTCTCCCGGCTATAAAAATAGAGCATCTATAGATAGCTCTAATAGGCACTGGTCCTCCTCCCGTCATCACTCTACTAATCTTCGCAGTAGGTGTAGCTACTAGATGGTGTTTATGCATAAACTCTAATGACAGGAAAATATGAGATGCACCAGAATCAAACAAGCATAGAGCTAGAAAAGTATGCAAATAAACATAACCTGTGATTACGTCAGCTAAGTAATCTGGCTCCGAAACCTGCTTCGGCGGCTCCGGCTCAAGGGCTAGGCTATAAGTCTTCCCCTGAGGTCCCTTATGCTGTTGCAGATGCTACCCAAACATCTGCTGCTGAGTCAGAAGCGGCCCTCTAGTCTTCGCTACTAGGCAGTCTTGAAGCTGATGGGTGGCAGACCCACAAGCTAAATACTGCCCCAACCTCTTCCTACAAACGAAAGAGACGTGGCCTACCCTCTTACAGAATGTACACAAGGTTCCCTTCTGCAGCTGCCGGGGTCCCGAGGCTCTAACTGGCGGGGTATGATGATGTGGTGTAGGGGGACGGTATGTCTGCTGGTGCGACGTCGGTGCTCTCTGCTGGAAAGCCTGACGCTTGGACGGTCCCTCATGATGTACAGAAGCCGGCCTCTTGCTAGACAGAAGACGCTCCTCAATGCTCCGGGCCAACTCTAGGCTCTGGTAGTAGTCAGTCGTACCGTTCGCCACTATAAGAATGTCGATGTCTAGAACTAGACCATGGCAAAACCTACGGGTCATCTCCTCTGGGTCTGCAACCAGACTAGGAGCGAAACGGCTCAGGCGACTAAACTCTGCCGCATACTCATCAACAGAACGGTTCCCCAGCTGGATGTTCTGGAATCGTAGCCCCATGGCTACTCTAGCAGTGGTCGAGAAGAATTTCTTCATGAACTGGGTCTTGAACTGATCCCAAGTGGCCCTCCCTCTCGCAAATAACGGCTCATTCCGGAACCAAACTCCTGCTAAGTCTATCAGCAGAAATCCTGCTGCCTCGACCTAGAGGTCGTCCGGCATCCTAACTCCAAGGAGCTTCCTCTCTACCGAGTCTAGCCAATCATCTACTACTACTATGCCCTCAGTCCCTGAGAACTCCTTGGGGTTCAGACCCATGAAGTCCTTGATCGTCCCCGCTCTCTGCCGTGGCTCTACAGGTAGTGGGACCACGGTACGTTCCTCAGAACGCTCCATGCTCTGGCGGAGTAGGGTAGTCTGCTCCTGATGGGTTGTTAGGAACCCCTGGATCAGAGTGAGCAGTTGGTTCCCGTCGAGTGTGACGGAAGCCTGGGTAGGTATAGTGATAGGGGGTGGTGGAAGTATCGGGTCCTGCTGGGACTGTGATGTGGAAGGTGGTGGAGGTATCTGGGTTTGTGGATCTGTGGAGTGGAAGAGTATGGTAGGTGGAGGTGGAGGTGTATCAGTCAACTGGTCAGCTGACTGGATAGGGAGTGTGCCATTCTCTGATGTGACATACTGGGATGAACGGGTAAGCACCATCTAATTACAATAAAAAGGACTTATTTAAAGTAAGCAATCATAGACAAGAAAATCTAATTATAATAGCAAGCATGTGATGTATTTCCTATGTTGCAATCCTAGTATTCCTCTAGGTGTTCTAAGCGTCATTCCTAATGTTGTCTAATTACCTTAAGTTCCTAATTGCAGGCATGCTTGGTACAATAACGTAACCAAACAATTTAGTCAGGACCTGCATGGGCCACCACTAAAAACATGTCACGATCCGCTACCCAAATTGTTGGGCCGGACCGAGTCATGTCCAGCCTACGCTTGAGATAAAACGTAGTAAGCTGTTCTAAAGACAACAGGATAAAACTAAATGTGCTAACAGTTCTATAAGTGAATAAAAGTCATAAATGCTCCAAACACAAAAGTCGTCTCATATAGAAATAAGTCCAAAGTACAAGTCTGAAATGTAAAACTGGATACGTGTCCAGTTACAAAATACGTAGTCTAATACATGACTACACTAAATATCCCAAGCAGCTACGCAAACTAGACGAGTTTTCCCGTAGGTACATCCTCGTAAGACAAAGCCTGGTCCTCGGCAGTATCTCCATAATATGAGTCACAGAGCAACTCCTCCTCAGTAAGGATACCTACAACGTTATCCTGTCAGGACGGGAGCAAGTACTGATTCTAGCAAACTAAATATACGAAGCATGAACAGGAATGTAATAAACTGGAATCATGGCATATCTTGGTTCTTTTTAGAAATGACAACATATAGTTTAAAAGTTTAAAACCGTAGCATGTACGTGAATCGGTCAATAGGTGAATAGGATGTACAGCGGCATATATCAAGTTTTCTGGCATGCACATACGTACACGAACGGCATCGGTGTATATCCATACACAAACGCGGGATCAGAACATACGACAAGGTCACATATAGAATGTCATCGAGCGCGGTAAATACATACGGAGAAGGGGGTCATGATCACGTACACTACTAGCAGTTTTCCCTTAACCCATTATTTAAACATGTGAGAGATATGAAAAGTATCCTAAACATGGCAGAGACTGAAAGTAATACAACATGTAAAGTTCTAACTTGCTACCCCAACGATCAGTATTTAACATGGTTGGTAAATCGCAGTTTATTGCTATAGCAGTATGTAAAGTTCGTAGAAAGTACTTGCCTCTAGCAAAGCAAGCTGCGATAAAAGTGCTATAGATGTCTGGTAACTCGTCACTGTAGAAATAAATACATAAACTTAGTTTTTACACTAAGCTAAAACGCTAAGACACCAATTGGTGAAACACGACTTGTGACTGGGCACCTAGCCAAAATGATGACTTTAGCATAGGAGACCAATGTGGGGTGACACACTACTATAACTAACTTTCTAGGGTCTTTACACTAGTGAGGGGTGAGGTTCAACACGGCTATAACTCAAAATAACACAAAAAATTACAAGTCATAATTATTTAATAATTAAATCAAATGAACATTGTGTTCCAACAATTTTTGAGATAGAAAAAAAGCTTAATTTTACATAAAGTAAAGTACCAAAATGATCCTTGTTAATTATAGAAATTTATTATAATTTTTCTGGAATTTATTAACCAGTACAAGTATTTTATAAAAATCAGTTTTCCTAAGTACACAGAAAATGAGTTCTGGTTTCATATGCCAAAATAGTGACAAAACTGTAAATTAAATACTGTAAAAATCATAATAAATTAGCTAAATTAACATAGTATCTAAATAATATTTTTTTCAAAATTTTAACAGCAATTTAAGTATTTTTAGAAATTCAAAAACAACATTGTATACAATTGAAATTAAATAATTAATTATTTGCGTATTTTGTCCATGTACAAAATTTGAACCAAAGTTCAAATACAGGACCCAAGGCCATGAATCAAGTCTAATATGACTTGTACAGGTCTTGAATGTGTAAAAATATATTTGAGCCCAAAAATCTATGCTAGGCTTGGACACCAAATGGTTGCAGTAATTTAAATACACAAAAATACAAAGACGTAAAAATACATAATAAATATTAATATTTTAATAGGGTAAAATTTTACATAGTAGCCATAAAAATATGACAAGTAATATTTACATATATTAAAGTATAATATGTGTGCAATATTATGCAAAGTACATAGGCTAAACAGTTATGTATGTATACACATACATATAAAACATATATATAAGGAAATACATATATATATATAAAGAAATAAATCTATAATATATATACATATACATATAAACATAATATATATATATATATATATATATATATATATATATATATATATATATATATATATATATATAAAACAGTAAATATAATATATAATAATATACATATACATAAAGAAATACATATACATATATACATATATATATACATATAAAATATGTATAAAATATATATCTATATACATTATATAAATAAAAATACTAAATATAATATATATATATATATATATATATACACAAATATAAATATTGTATATAAATACTTATATAACAGTATATAATAATACCTAAATACATATATACATACATATATACATACATATATATATATATATATATATATATATATATATATATATATATATATATATATATATATATATATATATATATATATATATACATATAAAACAAAAATAAAAGAAAACAGGAAAAAGAAAAAGAAAACAAAAGAACAGCGCAGGGGGGGTTCGAACTCGGCCCTCTGGGTCGGGTTCCTGAGTTGGGTCGGGCTGGCCAGGGGGTCAGCCCGAAGCTTGTGTTTGGGTTAGGATTTTCGTTTATTTTATTTAGGTTTTTAGTTTATAACAGTACACCCGATATAGCAAATCCTGTGTCCTGACAGTTAGGGACACAGGTGTCTTGTGTCAGGGTCATTTACGACACGTACGAGAGTAGACTCGCGTGTCCAAGCACTGGGCTAGGGTCCTCGTGTCCGGGCGACCCTAATACGTGTGTACGAGACACGTACGACATATTTTGAACGCTGCAACTTACGTGTTCGGGGGTCGGTGAGGGTTTAGAATGTGCTAGACGGCGGAGGAGGCGATGGGGAAGCGGCGCTCGGGTGGCGATCGACTCGCCTCAGCGCGGCGAGTCATTTGATGGTGGTTGGGGGCGGTGACGGTCGTCGTGGGGGCTGGACGAGGGTTCGTCGGAGCTAGGGTTACGACGAGGTTTAATTGGGGAAGACGGGGCTGTGGTAGGCGGAGATAGGTCGTAGTGGTGGTGGTCGAGCTGAGGGGAGTGAGGGGTTTTTTTATAGGGGGTCGAGTCGGTCCTAGGTCGGTTGGGCGGCCAGAAATGGCGGGGTCAGACGATTCGGCTGTCGTCGGACAGTCGGGGGGCAGCCGGGTCGTCGGGGGTGGGTAGAATAGGATTTTTCGTTTAGGTCCCCGTAGTTTAGGATATTACAGATAGGTCCTTCCAGTGTCTAAATACAAATTCAAATTTGCATTCCGCATTAAAAACAAATTATTAATTACAAACTAATATTATAAAAATTTAATAAATCACAGATTGATATAAAAACAATTTTAAAAATTACAAAATGGCATTAAAACATTTTAATTAATTGCAAAATAATATTTTAGCTATTAAAACTCATTAAAAAATAATTTAAAAATTGTAGAAAAATTCCTAAAATTATATTAAAATATTTTAAGGCTAAAAATGACATTAGAAATTAATTAACACTACTTAAATAAGTTTTTGAAAAACAGGAGCTCACAAGTCTTCCCTCCTTGAAAAATTTTGTTCTCGAAATTCATAAGGATTGAAGACCCTACAATATTCTAACATAGCAAGCAATGCAACAAATGACTAAGGCTATGATCGAAACTAACCTCTAAGGTATCATGCGGGAACGGGTGGTTCCCTCGCAGCGGTTGGATCGAACAAGTAAGGGTATCTCTCCCTCATGTCCGACTCCCTCTCCCAAGTAGATTCACCCGGAGAGTGACGGCTCCAAGCTACTCGTACTAAGGGTATAACCTTGTTCCTTAGCCTCTTCTCCCTCCTGTCTAATATCCCCCTGGCTACTCAAAAACTGTAAGGCTCGGTCCGACCTCCAACTCTGAATGATCTAGCACATGACTGGGGTCCGGAATATATCTTCTCAGCTGAGATACGTGAAAGACATCGTGAACTCCTGCTAGGTTGGGTGGAAGTGTAACCCTGTAAGCTACCTCTCCAATCCTGCCAAGTATCTCGAACGGCCCGATGTATCTGGGGCTCAGCTTCCCTCATCGTCCGAACCGGATCGTCCCTCTAGTAGGTGATATCTTCACTAGCACCATATCACCGTCTGCGAACTCCATCGGTCTGCGACTAGCTTCAGTCCAGTGTTTCTGTCTGTCCTGAGCTACTCTGAGCCTGTCTCTGATCATCCCGACCTTCTCTGCTGCATCTGTGATCTTCTCTGGCCCAAGCATAACTCTGTCTCCGACATCATCCCAAAAGAGCGGTGTGCGGCATCGTCGTCCATATAGTGCCACGAAAGGAGACATACCGATACTGGCTTAGTAGCTATTGTTGTATAAAAACTCTACCAAGTGCAGATGGCTCTCTCAAGATCCTCCAAAGTCCAGTACGCAGGTCCTCAGCATATCCTCCAGTGTCTGTATCGTCCTTTCGGACTGTCCATCTGTCTGCGGGTGGTACACCGAACTGAACTTAAGCCTACTGCCCAACTCCTCCTGCAAGCTCCTCCAGTAGTGGGACGTGAATCTGCTGTCTTTGTCCGATACGATACTTACTGGCACTCCGTGTAGGCGAACTATCTGCTGCATGTATAGCTCTGCCAACTTCTCGGTGGAAAGCCCCACCTTGAAGGGTATGAAGTGCGCACACTTCGTCAGCCTGTCCACGATGACCCAAATGGCATCCTTCCCTCCTTGGAAACGAGGAAGACCTGAGACGAAGTCCATCGTAATATGTTCCCACTTCCACTCGGGAATGGGTAACGGCTGCAACAAACCAGCTGGCCTCTAGCGCTCCGCCTTGACCTGCTGACAAACTAGGCATCTCGAGATGAAACGTGATACATCCCTCTTCATCCCGTGCCACCAAAGATGTTCCCGTAAGTCACGGTATATCTTGTTAGCACCAGGGTGAATAGAATATCTCGATCGGTGTGCCTCCTGTAAGACTGTCTCTACCAGCTCTCCCTTCGGTATGCACAATCGGCTGCCATGCCTCAAGGATCCATCCTCTGCTATAGTGAAGTCATCCAGCAATCCAGCTAAAGCCTGGGCTCGAAGTCTGCGAAGTCTCTCATCTATAGACTGTGCCTCCCGGATTTGCTCCATCAAACCTGACTGAATGTCAAGCGCCATCATCTGTATCACTGATCCTGGCCGAACTAGCTCGATACCGAGCTTCTCCAGATCTTCCCGCAAATGCCGATCTATCATCAGATACCATGCCGTCAGATGCCTGTTCAGCGCATCCGCCACCACATTTGCCTTTCCGGGATGATACTGTAAATCGATGTCGAAGTCTTTCATCAACTCCAACCATCGTCTTTGCCTCATGTTCAGCTCTTTCTGCGTGAACACATACTTCAAGCTTTTGTGGTCAGTAAAGATTTCCACACACTCTCCGTATAAGTAATGTTTCCATAACTTGAGTGCAAAGATCACCGCAGCTAACTCTAGGTCATGGGTAGGATAATTCCGCTAATGAGTCCGCAATTGTCTAGATGCACAAGCAATCACTTTTCCATGCTGCTGTAGGACACATCCTAGCACCTTTTCTGAAGCATCGCTGTATATGGTGAAACCTCCACAACCTGAAGGTAAAGTCAGAACTGGAGCAGTCGTCAGCCTCCTCTTCAGCTCCTCAAACGCTGCCTGGCAGTACTCTGACCAAATGTACTCTGCGTCCTTCCGTGTCAGCTTCGTCATGGGTTCACCTATCCTAGCAAAGTCCTGGACGAACTTTATATAATAGCATGCTAAACCCAGAAAGCTCCTGATCTCTGAAACTGACGTCGTAGCCTTCCATGTCTCAACTGCAGCAATCTTCTTGGGATCCACTGAGATTCCCTCTCCAGTAACTACATGGCCGAGAAAATCCACTCGGTCTAAAAAGAACTCGCACTTCGGCAATTTGGCAAACAATCTCTCCTGCCTCAGAATCCCCAAAACTGTCCCCAAGTGCTCTGCATGCTCCTCCGACGTCTTCGAGTATATCAGGATGTCGTCGATAAACACTACGACGAACTTATTCAGATACTGGTGAAATGTCTTATTCATCAAATTCATAAAGACAGCTGGCGCATTTGTGAGACCAAATGGTATCACCAGAAACTCGTACTGCCCGTACTTCGTGTTGAACGTCGTCTTCTGGATGTCTGCTGCCCTGACCTTCATCTGGTGGTACCCGAATCTCAAGTCTATCCTGAAAAACACTTTCGCCCCGCTTAACTGGTCGAACAAATCATCTATCCTGGGCAGAGAATATTTGTTCTTAATGGTGATGGCATTCAAGGCCCGGTAGTCAATATACAACCGGACTGTACCATCCTTCTTAGGCACAAAGAGCACTGGCGCTCCCCATGGAGAAGCACTAGATCGAATGAAACCCTTTTTCAACAGGTCATCAATCTGCTCTTTCATCTCTACGGCCTCCTTGGGATTCACTCTGTAGCAAGCCCGGGATACTGGTGATGAACCCGACACTAAATCTATAGTGAACTCCACATCTCTGTCAGGCGAAAGTCCTGGAAGATCATCAGGGAATACATCCATAAACTCCCTAACGATAGGGTGTGGCGGTGCTACATCCTCAACTGTCGCACAACAGTTCGGCTCTAGGCTGATCTCCGGCCCTGTCCTCCTGACACTGAATGGTGCTGTACCTGGAGGACTGAACAAAATAATACCCTCATGACAGTCTATAGATGCATGGGCATAGCTAAGCCAGTCCATCCCCAATATGATATCATAACTGAGGAGTGGCATCACAAAGAATCGTCCCCTGAACTCTCTTCCGGCTATAAAAATAGAGCATCTATAGATAGCTCTAATAGGCACTGGTCCTCCTCCCATCATCACTCTACTAATCTCCGTAGTAGGTGTAGCTACTAGATGGTGTTTATGCATAAACTCTAATGATCAAAAAATATGAGATGCACCAGAATCAAACAAGCATAGAGCTAGAAAAGTATGCAAATAAACATGACCTGTGATTACGTCAGCTAAGTAATCTGGCTCCGAAACCTGCTTCGGCTCCGGCTCAAGGGCTAGGCTATAAGTCTTCCCCTGAGGTCCCTTATGCTGCTGCAGATGCTGTCCAAACCTCTGCTGCTGATTCAGAAACGGCCCTCTAGTCTTCGCTACTAGGCAGTCTCGAAGCTGATGGGTGGCAGACCCACAAGCTAAACACTGCCCCAACCTCTTCCTACAAACGAAAGAGACGTGGCCTACCCTCTTACAGAATGTACACAAGGTTCCCTTCTGCTGCTGCCGGGGTCCCGAGGCTCTAACTGGCGGGGTATGATGATGTGGTGTAGGGGGACGGTATATCTGCTGGTGCAACGTCAGTGCTCTCTGCTGGAAAGCCTGGCGCTTGGACGGTCCCTCATGATGTACAAAAGCCGGCCTCTTGCTAGACAGAAGACGCTCCTCAATACTCCGGGCCAACTCTAGGCTCTGGTAGTAGTCAGTCGTACCGTTCGCCACTATAAGAATATCGATGTCTGGAACTAGACCATGGCAAAACCTACGGGTCATCTCCTCTGGGTCTGCAACCAGACTAGGAGCGAAACGGCTCAGGCGACTAAACTCTGTCGCATACTCATCAACAGAACGGTTCCCCTGCTGGATGTTCTGGAATCGTAGCCCCATTGCTACTCTAGCAGTGGTCGAGAAGAATTTCTTTATGAACTGGGTCTTGAACTGATCCCGAGTGGCCATCCCTCTCGTAAATAACGACTCATTCTGGAGCCAAACTCCTGCTAAGTCTATCAGCAGAAATCCTGCTGCCTCGACCTAGAGGTCGTCCGGCATCCTAACTCCAAGGAGCTTCCTCTCTACCGAGTCTAGCCAATCATCTGCTACTACTATGCCCTCAGTCCCTGAGAACTCCTTGGGGTTCAGACCCATGAAGTCCTTGATCGTCCCCGCTCTCTGTCGTGTCTCTACAGGTGGTGGGACCACGGTACGTTCCTCAGAACGCTCCATGCTCTGGCGGAGTAGGGTAGTCTGCTCCTAATGGGTTGTTAGGAACCCCTAGATCAGAGTGAGCAGTTGGTTCCCGTCGAGTGTGACGGAAGCCTGGGTAGGTATAGTGATAGGGGGTGGTGGAAGTATCGGGTCCTGCTGGGACTGTGATATGGAAGGTGGTGGAGGCATCTGGGTTTGTGGATCTGTGGAGTGGGGGAGTATGGTAGGTGGAGGTGGAGGTATATCAGTCAACTGGTCAGCTGACTGGATAGGGAGTGTGCCATTCTCTGATGTGACATACTGGGATGAACGGGTAAGCACCATCTAATTACAATAAAAAGGACTTATTTAAAGTAAGCAATCATAGGCAAGAAAATCTAATTATAATAGCAAGCATGTGATGTGTTTCCTATGTTGCAATCCTAGTATTCCTCTAGGTGTTCTAAGCGTCATTCCTAATGTTGTCTAATTACCTTAAGTTCCTAATTACAGGCATGCTTGGTACAATAACGTAACCAAACAATTTAGTCAGGACCTGCATGGGCCACCACTAAAAACATGTCACGACCCGCTACCCAAATTGTTGGGCCGGACCGAGTCATGTCCAGCCTACGCTTGAGATAAAACGTAGTAAGCTGTTCTAAAGACAACATGATAAAACTAAATGTGCTAACAGTTCTATAAGTGAATAAAAGTCATAAATGCTCCAAACACAAAAGTCGTCTCATATAGAAATAAGTCCAAAGTACAAGTCTGAAATATAAAACTGGATACGTGTCCATTTACAAAATACGTAGTCTAATACATGACTACACTAATATATCCCAAGCAGCTACGCAAACTAGACGAGTTTCTCCGTAGGTACATCCTCGTAAGGCAAAGCCTGGTTCTCTGCAGTATCTCCATAATATGAGTCACAGAGTAACTCCTCCTCAGTAAGGATACCTACAACGTTATCCTGTCAGGACGGAAGCAAGTACTGATTCTAGCAAACTAAATATACGAAGCATGAACAGGAATGTAATAAACTGGAATCATGGCATATCTTGGTTCTTTTTAGAAATGACAACATATAGTTTAAAAGTTTAAAACCGTAGCATGTACGTGAATATGTCAATAGGTGAATAGGATGTACAGCGGCATATATCAAGTTTTCTGGCATGTACATACATGTACGAACGGTATCGGTGTATATCTATACACAAACGCGGGATCAGAACATACGACAAGGTCACATATAGAATGTCACCGAGCGCGGTAAATACATACGGAGAAGGGGGTCATGATCACGTACACTACTAGCAGTTTCCCCTTAATCCGTTATTTAAACATGTGAGAGATATGAAAAGTATCCTAAACATGGCAGAGACTGAAAGTAATACAACATGTAAAGTTCTAACTTGCTACCCCAAGGATCAGCATTTAACATGGTTGGTAAATCGCAGTTTATTGTTATAGCAGTATGTAAAGTTCGTAGAAAGTACTTGCCTCTAGCAAAGCAAGCTGCGATAAAAGTGCTATAGATGTCTGGTAATTCGTCACTGTAGAAATAAATACATAAACTTAGTTTTTACACTAAGCTAAAACGCTAAGACACCAATTGGTGAAACACGACTTGTGACTGGGCACCTAGCCAAAATGATGACTTTAGCATAGAAGACCAATATGGGATGACACACTACTATAACTAACTTTCTAGGTCTTTACACTAGTGAGGGGTGAGGTTCAACACGGCTATAACTCAAAATAACACAAAAAGTTATAAGTCGTAATTATTTAATAATTAAATCAAATGAACATTGCATTCCAATAATTTTTGAGATAGACAAAAAGCTCAATTTTACATAAAGTAAAGTACTAAAACGATCCTTGTTAATTATAGAAATTTATTATAATTTTTCTGAAATTTATTAACCAGTACAAGTATTTTATAAAAATCAGTTTTCCTAAGTACACAGAAAATGAGTTCTGGTTTTATATGCCAAAACAGTGGCAAAACTGTAAATTAAATACTGTAAAAATTATAATAAATTAGCTAAATTAACATAGTGTCTAAATACTAATTTTCCAGAATTTTAACAGCAATTTAAGTATTTTTAGAAATTCAAAAACAACATTGTACACAATTGAAATTAAATAATTAATTATCTGCGTATTTTGTCCATGTACAAAATTTGAACCAAAATTCAAATACAGGACCCAAGGCCATGAATCAAGTCCAATATAACTTGTACAGGTCTTGAATGTGTGAAAACACATTTGAGCCCAAAAATTCATGCTAGGCTTGGACACCAAATGGTTGCAGTAATTTAAATACACAAAAATACAAAGACGTAAAAATACATAATAAATATTAATATTTTAATATGGTAAAATTTTACATAGTAGCCATAAAAATATGACAAGTAATATTTATATATATTAAAGTATAATATGTGTGCAATATTATGCAAAGTACATAGGCTAAACAGTTATGTATGTATACACATACATATAAAACATATATATATATATATATGGAAATACATATATATATATATATATATATATATATATATATATATAAAGAAATAAATATATAATATATATACATATACATATAAACATTATATATATATATATATATATATATATATATATATATATATATATATATATATATATATATATATAACAGTAAATATAATATATATACATATACATAAAGAAATACATATACATATACATATATATATATATATATATATATATATATATATATATATATATATATATTATATATATATATATATATATATATATATATATATATATATATATAAAACAAAAAATAAAAGAAAACAGGAAAAAGAAAAAGAAAACAAAAGAACAGCGCAGGGGGGGGGTTCAAACTCGGCCCTCTGGGTCGGGTTCCTGAGTTGGGTCGGGCTGGCCAGGGGGTCAGCCTGAAGCTTGTGTTTGGGTTAGAATTTTTGTTTATTTTATTTAGGTTTTTAGTTTATAACAGTACACCCGATATAGCAAATCCTGTGTCCTGACAGTTAGGGACACGTGTGTCTTGTGTCAGGGTCATTTACGACACGCACGAGAGTAGACTCGCGTGTCCAAGCACCGGGCTAGGGTCCTCGTGTCCGGACGACCCTAATACGTGTGTACGAGACACGTACGACACATTTTGAACGCTGCAACTTACGTGTCCGGCGGTCGGTGAGGGTTTAGAATGTGCTAGACGGCGGAGGAGGCGATGGGAAAGCGGCGCTCGGGTGGCGATCGACTCGCCTCAGCGCGGTGAGTCAGTTGATGGTGGTTAGGGGCGGTGACGGTCGTCGTGGGGGCTGGACGAGGGTTCGTCGGAGCTAGGGTTGCGACGAGGTTTAATTGGGGAAGACGGGGCTGTGGTAGGCGGAGATAGGTCGTAGTGGTGGTGGTCGAGCTGAGGGGAGTGAGGGGGTTTTTATAGGGGGGTCGAGTCAGTCCTAGGTCGGTTAGACGGCCGGAAATGGTGGGGGCAGGCGAGTCGGCGGTCGTCGGGCAGTCGGGGGGCAGCCGGGTCGTCGGGGGTGGGTAGAATAGAATTTTTCGTTTAGGTCCCCGTAGTTTAGGATATTACAGATAGGTCCTTCCAGTGTCTAAATGCAAATTCTAATTTGTATTCCGCATTAAAAACAAATTATTAATTACAAACTGATATTATAACAATTTAATAAATTGCAGATTGATATAAAAACAATTCTAAAAATTACAAAATGGTATTAAAACATTTTAATTAATTGCAAACTGATATTTTAGCTATTAAAACTCATTTAAAAATTATTTAAAAATTGTAGAAAAATTTCTAAAATTATATTAAAATATTTTAAGGCTAAAAATGATATTAGAAATTAATTAACACTACTTAAATAAGTTTTTGAAAAACAGGGGCTCATATTTCATTACCGAGGCAGATGTGGCTGAAAGAAAAGCTCGGAATGCACAAGTGCTAGGACTGAGTTTTCCCTCACTCGAAGACAAAGGGAAATGCTTGTCTAGCAATAACCCTACCCACAAGGACGAAAAAGGGAAGTGTCATGCCCAGTACCGGAATACGGTGACGGACATGGCCAGCTACACCGTATGAGGTACGAAGATGTCGCACAACGATCACAGCTATCAAGAGACAAGGGGGTGTATACTACAATCAAGTCGCCTGGGGTCATACATTGCATCTATGTCTCAATCATCCAAAGCAAGGAACATCAATTATTGAATATATATGATAAAGCAGTAAGGCGTCCCTGATGCTTCATCAAAATGATCATAAAGAACTAGCTTTATAAGTCAGCTAGCCCAAAGAGTCATAAGTACATAACCATATTCAACTGCAGTCTGATTTAATTACAATTATGCAAGGAAACTAAATGTTCAGAATAACCGGCTAAACAGGTACCGGTGGTAAATGCCAAAAGAAAACTGATGATACTAGAGTGGTGGAGAAGAGACCCACTCGAGTCCTCCGATGGCCATGTTCCTAGTATGCAACATTGACATCAGGGAAGAAGACTGGATCCTCAAGCTCTGCTACGAGATCTGACCAAACAAAACAAGCAGGGTCAGCCCCGAATAGCAAGTACCACAAGGGAGCACATAACATGGAGACCAAAACCCAAGCATAATATAATAAGGCTTAGCTCATAAATTATAGGCTTATAACGTATCTTCGACACCATACGACACCTTTATAACCAATAAAAGACAAACGACGCCAATATCGTACCAAAATAAGATACATCCTATAACCATAGTCAAGTTAAGGGCTTCCGGTCGTAACTTCGGTCCACATCATGTCATGGCACGATATTCCAACCCAACAACCAAATAAGGACATAAATTGGACCACGCACCATGACAATCAATGTCCCTTGGCTACTAACGGAAGGTACATGTCACAAACAAGTCATTTTACGATCGGCCAATCATTCCTACGGCTTTCTATATTTGGAGGGGTTATCCTCGTGATGCTGCTTATACGAATCCTTATATCGTGTCATTTCTAGCAGGGCTAGCCAATCCAATTCTGTAACACGTAGCACATTGATTATGCACTGATCCCTCGAAAGGCTGCCGTGTGGAATATATAAATCATAGCACATAGGAGTCGGATCTTGCCATCTACTATAGACAGATTGACAATATCTGTGGCAGCCAACCTGATACGTCAGGACGGGACCTGGGGTGGCTAGTATAACACGATCTCGAGATTCTTTCCCTCCCAATGCATCTACTAGATTGAGTTGCTTAGTTAAACCATATGTTGGTCTTAGGCTCACATGTCGTAGTCACGTGATCATCCCCTTAGATGTCATACATATTACGGGTACCCTAAGTATGAATCCACACTGACTCATGGAGTCCTACGTATGGATCCATCCTTAGTGTAATGCATCACTCAACAAATAACACACCACGTAATTGTCACTGACCGTTTATCATATATGTGCTGGAGACTTTGAATATACTGACATATAACGCGTATAATCGCTTAGCACGTAGGGTAGCACCTTAATGCACACATGGATTGTACCTCAGTACACACATAGGATATACCAGTACATGCACAGGTAGATAGGTCAGGAACATATTCAAGTCACACAATCATATGATAGCTACTAAATACATAGGTCACTTAGGCACATAGGCGTTAGGGTCAAACACACAGGACGCTCGAGTACATGAGGCGTGCAAGCATGCAGCACGAATGGCACACAACACGTAGTGGCACACGAACGGTGCACAACGCTTAGTTGCACACAATGTACGAAGGGTGGGCAGTGGCGCACTGTGCACGAATGGCACACAGTGACACATTGTGCACGAATGGCGCACAGCGACACGAATGGCACACAGTGTCGCAAATGGCACACTGTGTATGAATGGCATACTATTGCACGAATGGCGTACTGTACGCGAATGCCGCACTGTAGTGCGAATGGCGTACTGTACATGAATGGCACATAATGGCGCAAATGACGCACTGTACATGAATGGCGCATAATGGCGCGAAAGGCACACTGTACGTGAATGGCGCACAGTGACACGAATGGGTGGCGCGGCTGCGCGAAGCGTGCGCGTGGAGGGTCATCGTCCCTGCCAGCAGCAAGCTTTTAGCCATAGAGTTTTAGAAACTTCCAATGTCCATAACTTGGGCTATAGGACTCGGAATTGGGCAAAATAAAGTCAAAACTAAATAAAATCAAATTCTCTACAATATGTAACAATTAATTTTCAAAATAAGCAAGTTTAATAGATCAAAACCATAGAAATCCATAAAACTCTAGTTTAGAAACTTAGATCTACGCAAAAATAGCATTAAAATCAAAAAACACCAAGTACTAAACATGTTGAGAATGAGGAGAGGAACAATCTAGACTAATAATATCAAAGGAAAAAAAATAAGAAATGAAAATGCAAGAAATCTCTCCATTTAAGCAAGGTGTACTTACCTAAAAAGTTGTTGAAAAAAATAAATAAGGGTTTATCAAGAGAGAGAGAGAGAGAGAGAGAGAGAGAGAGAGAGAGAAGGAAGAGAACATTTCTAGTGGGGGTTGGTTCACTTAAAACCCTAACACTAAGCATACCCTAACCATGTGACTAATACAACATGTTAATTGTTACATGCTGCAACTAAGAAATAATTAATTAATCATAACCCTGATCACAACACGGTCCAGAAATTCTATCATCGAAGTTGTGAACCACGCCTACAACCAAACAAGGATAAGGGGTGGCACACTATTCTACGACGAGATACTGTTCCATGCCATGACTAGGTGCAAAATATAGGATCACAGTTGCACGGGCACAGATACCAGATATCATATATGGGAAACACGTAGGAAAATACGTATATCGAGAATGGAGAATGACAAAAAGCAAGCCCTAACCGTCAATATCTCCAAAGGTTCAGCGTCAATGAACCAAAAGCCGGCAGAAGCGTCAAAGCCGAAGTAAAACTGCTCCTTCAACGACGAACATATACTAGAACTCTTCGACATGTTAATAAATGGTGGTAAGCTTCAACTACCACCTCCCAAGCGTCCTGACGAAGTAGGAAAGGTGGACAATCTAAAGTACTGTCACTACCACCAGTACGTTCACCATTCAACATGCGACTGCTACGTGTTAAAGAAGCAGATCCAGTGGCTCATTGATGCCAAAGTCATCTCGCTCGATTACGAGGACAAGACGGTCACAGCCAACATGGTGACCCTCTAGTTAGGAAGCTTCCCGAAGACGAAAACTCAAGACGGTGTTGTCCCCATCCAAAGGGCGACAATGGAAGTGGTCAACCTTCCGTCACCCGTGACAATGCTCAAGGCCTCATTCCATTTACGATGCCCCTAGGGGAAGTTATATGGGTTCACCCTAATTTTGCCCCAGACATGATGTTGTCGCCAGCGCACTCCGTTAAGAAGAAGAAAATCAAGTCACGCCGTATGGTTTCTACATCAACCGACGATGCTCTGTTACCACTCGCTCAGCTCACCAGCGAGAGGATAGCCACATTTCAGAGAAAGAGGTACCTCCACTTGTTGCTGCTACCGTACCTGATATATCGGAAGCAGGCCCATCTCAAACTCCTACAATAGATAAGCAGAAGCAGAAGGTAGTTTGCTTTGACAAACCTCTAAGGAAAGACTCAGTAGTGGGGTCGATCAAGCCCTACAACTTTGATATATTGGCACAACTTGCCAATACTCTGGCCCGGCTATCGCTCTTCGAACTCCTTCGTCTCTCCAAAGAGACTCGGGATACCCTCAGCGAAGCTTTGCAGAACACTGATTCCTTCCTCACCCAGGTGCAACCACCTAAGGAGGATCCTGCCGCGTGCCCACATTGCCATTGTATGGTCGAGGTGATTCCTAACATTACCTTCATTCAGCAGTATATGTTGCTGAAGAAAAACCGGCACAATAGAGCCCTGTACTATACAGGGTATATTGGTGCCATCAAGATCGATCGCATCCATATTGACCATGGTTCCTCCCTCAACATAATTTTTCGGAGTTTACTCCAAACCCTGGGGATTTCGATGCATCGGCTGGTCGCATCAAATAATATAATCAGCAGTTTTAATGCTGAAAAGAGTGAACCCTTGGGCAAGATCCATCTGAAATGCCAGATAGGCGATCTCCAGATGGATGTGACCTGTTATGTCATTGATGCAGAAAAAATCGAACCGTTTTAATTCGGTTTGGGTTGGGATCTCAACTGAACCGACCGAAAATTGAACCGTTTTAATTCGGTTCGATTTTTGTCGGTTTTTAGGAAAATGGTTCAATTTTCGATTTTTAAAATTATGATTTATGATTAAGTCGGTTTCCCAAAAAAATAGTCTGATTTGAACCGAACCGAACCGAACCGTTTGCTCATCGCTACTTCTCATCCTTGCCGAGGAAGGGATGAAGGGTGCTTCAGTCCAAGCAGTTTACAAATTATTATTTGGAAATTGCTGAGAAACCCAATTTCGAGGTGGGCTTTTATGAAATGTCCACCCGCTGGATGAGTTTTATGAAATACCCAGAATTAAGTATTTTCACGTTAAATATTCCAAGATTCCCTTTTAGATGCCACCCGCTGGAAACTGCTATTTTTATAATACCGAAACTACCCCTCCGCGCGAATTGGTCATCTATATGTATTTGAATTCAAAAAACTCAGATCTGGATTGCGATTTTCGTCTTCTTCTTCACGAGAAATCTGAATTCCATTGCTCTTATCTTCAGCAGAGATCGCAAAGATCGTTCGTAGTTCGGTGTGCTTTTCTTCAGTCGAACTCAGATCATCGCTCATCATCATCATCACCATCATCATCATCATCTTCATCGTGGAGACATTTGAAGTTTTTCGACGATTAGGTCAATTGTGGAGAGAAGATCTTTTTTCTTCTTTTCCAAAAGAATTATCATCGTTTTGAAAGAAGAACGAAACTCTTTATTCCTGACAAAATTTTTCTAAAAAAATATATTCTCCGTGTTAAAACCACGGAGCAATTTAGAAACGGAGAATGCCATTATCCGTACTAAATTACACGGAGAATGGTCATTCTCCTACGTTTTAACACTGAGAATAACCATTCTCCGTGTAAATTAACACGGAGAATGTCATTCTCCGTTTTAATTAAGACGGAGAATGTCATTCTCCGTTTTATTTAACACGGAGAATGACATTCTCTGTTTTATTTAACACGGATAATGGCATTCTCCGTGTTAATTTACACGGAGAATGGCATTCTCCGTGTTTCTAACACGGAGAATGGCCATTCTCCTATATTTTAACACTGGAATGACCATTCTCCGTGCTAAATTACACGGAGAATGGCCATTCTCCGTTTTATTTAACACGGAGAATGGCATTCTCCATTTTATTTAACACGAAGAATGGCATTCTCCGTGTGTCTAATACGGAGAATGACCATTCTCCTGCGTTTTAACACTGTAATGACCATTCTCCGTACTAAATTACACGGAGAATGGTCATTCTTCGTATAAATTAAGATGGAGAATGCCATTCTCCGTGTTACTAACACAGAGAATGACTATTCTCCGTGTAAATTAAGACGGAGAATGACATTCTCCGTGTTACTAACACGGAGAATGGCCACCCTCATGCGAAATTAACATTTTTCGTGTTCTAACACGGAGAATGACCATTCTCCTGCATTTTATGGTTAGTTGAAACTTTGAAGGGCCATAACTTTTGACTGGGAGGTCGAAACGAGGTCCCGTTTGTCCCAAAACGAGCGCATCTTCGAGGAGGCTGAAAGTAACTGCTTCTCCGTTAGACGGCTTTTCGAAATTTTAGAATCGTAAAAAAATGATGTTTTGACCTCCGTTTTAGCACTTTTGCCGTTTGTCTCGGTCTTTCCGAAATTTTTCGACGAGTTTTTGAAGATTTTTGAGGAGAAAACCTAGATTCGAAAGTGAGCAGCGTATGGAAGAATATGAAGTATCGAAACATTTTTTTTAAGAGTAGTTTCGTGGATGTTTTCAATAAATTAGAAGAAAGGGCAAAAAGGTCATTCGGAACCCTCTTTATATATTTTTTGCTAATTCTGGACACGCGATGAAAGTTTCTTTTGCGGTGGGTTTTTCATAAATTTTTTTAAATTTTTGGACATTTCATAAATTTTCCCAATTATTATCATTAACAGGCAGTCGGAGTCCTTCCTCGGTTTTATCAAAAAAACAAAGCTCTAACAAAATCTTTGATCTATTAAAAACAAAAAGTGAGAGTTCATCAAATCTATCCTCGCTTTCAGTAGTCACTCCCTCTTTTCATTTGACCACACGCTGTCGGTAAATGGCGTTGGACTCCGGCGGCGCTCCGGCGAGGGAGGAGCCGGCAGCGTCCCAGGAGGCCAACAGGGGCGACGAGATCCGCGCCGTCGCCCAGAAGGTCTCCGACCAGCCGCTCCAGAACTCCGACCCCTCCGTCTGGGCTGTCCTCACCGCCATCTCCAAGAAAGCCCGCCAGCGCCCCCAGGTATATACACCCCAAAACCCTAACCCTAACCCTGATGTTCCACAGGATACGGACACGGCATTGATTTTGGCGGGTCCTAGTCTACTCGTGGGGGTGACGTGTCGTGTCCGACAGGTATTGTGGGACACGGGCACGGCTCCAGTTTGGTGAGTGCTTCTTTTGCCTCTTCTCCGAACCCGTACCGACACGAGTACGACACAGGAGACGCCGGCATGCGCTGACACGGGACTGGGTTTGGCGTTTTCCTAGTGTATAACCCTAACCTTAAATCCTGAGGTTTAGCTGATGACCATGATGTAATTTGTATGAAAGGGGATGCACATTCTCTTGAGCGGGAACGAGCACCTCCTCGGCCGGACCGTGGAGGACATACGTTTCCAGGTCTCCGGACAAGCAATCAGCTCGAACCACTGCAAAATTTTCAGGAAGAGGGCGACGACGACGACGACGACGACGACGACGACGACGACGGATGGCGAGGCTACAAACTCTTCCAACGCACCGGTCTCGGTTTTCTTGAAAGACACGAGGTTAAAGTTTGCACATTTCAACTTTTTTTTTTTTCGAGTTTATTTTTCTGTTTGTTTAAGCTGTTTATAGCTTTGCAGCACAAATGGAACATTTCTCAATTGGATGAGGCTGAGAAAAGATTCTGCCCAAGCAAAAGTTCAGCATGGGGATATCATATCTCTTGCTTTCGCCCCTCACGACGGTAAAATTCATCAACTTCTTTTCACTATATAAACACGGTTGAATATTGTTTTTGAGTGTTTCTTTGTACATGTAGTTTGTGTGCAATTTCAAAGAAAGAGTTGGTTCTGGTGAAGCTCTTCGTATATGTTCCTTATGAGTTAATAGCCATTTGCAATTTGATTTGAGACAACCCTTTGGTATACCTTCATATAAAAGCTCGTCTCTTGCTTGGCTCAACTGTAAAAGCTCGACTCTTGCACCAAAGGATGCAGGTTCGAGCTGCAGAATACAAAATGCGGGTCTCATGGCACTAGAACACCCTATCTAGTGTTGTCACGATGCAAGGTACACATTATGCTCGAGGCGTATGGTGTGGCAAACGTCTCATTGAAGTGAGGTGTGCATTTTATTTATTTATTTTAAAACTCTAAAAAATACAACAAAAATGATTGCATATCCTAATCGATCATTTATTGTATAGATAGTTTGGAAAATTGCAATGTTTAAAATTTCACCAGAGGGGCTGCTGGACTCGACAATAGCAAGAAGTCCATAAAAGCAGATCAATGCTAGCCTAATGATGAATTATTTGATGTAAGAGAGGAAAAAAGGTATAAATAATTCATAAGAAATAAGTTGCAAACTAAATATATCTAACTTGAGGAAGGTAATTAGACTTTAGTTTGAGAATTTCGTTGATGCAGGAAATTATCAGCAAAGACTAAGGCCTCGTTTGGTACACTGTAATGTAATTGTAATGTAATCAAATGAAAAAAAAAGATTATTTTTTTATTTGATTATGTTGCGATTACGATTACATTACAGTGAACCAAACGGGTTGCAAATTAAAGTTGTAACAAAAGGGAACCATGAAAAAAAAATGGAACTTGCAAATTAAAAAATAACTTGAATCCTTCGGTTGACAATATTTGGCAATCGAGGAATGAGGGTCAACGTGATTGCTGAAGAATTGAAAGAGGGTCGAGAGATAAAATAGGATAAAATTGGAATTATGAAAATATAAAGTTAAAAGCATACCCGTAGGGTAATAGGTTATTGTAGGGTGCATATTATGAGTTCCTTATTGAGCCAAAATGAAGGAAAACCTAAAGTTAATGTTAGGTTTCATGAGATGGCAACTCAATGAAGCACAATGTATTGCGTCATGGTGAGGCGCGTCGGTGCGTGATGCTATGTCTCCTGTATGATATTATTAATATTATAATATATGATATTATTAAAATATTATGATATTTATAATATTAACATTATAAATATTATAAAATAATATGTTATTCTATTATTATGATAAATAACTTTATATTATTAGATAATTAGATAATATTTTATATAATAATAATAATAATAATAATAATAATAATAATAATAATAATAATAATAATAATAATAATATAATATCATATTATTATTATAATATGATATAATAATAATAATATTATTATTATTATAATATCATATTATTATTATAATATGATATAATAATAATAATTTTTTATAATATATTAAAATTTATTATTAAATTATAATATATTAAATATATTATTAGATAAATTTATTATAATTTGAACTTTAACAGTATAAAATTTAAAGTATTATAATAAATATGTAGCGCCTCGATGCACCATTGACAATACTGATCCTATTTTTACATTATTTACCAAAATAAATACTTACTTCCCTTGGGTTTATTTTTCTTTTTTGAAATTCTTTCTAATAGGATGTGTCATTGAGCTGACAAGAACTACTTTCCAATTGAAGTAACCATTGCATTCTCATAAAATGTAATTAGTAGGAAACCCCTGAACTTCTACAACTTTCACGTGTCAACCCTAAGTCCTAGCATTACATTTTTTGGGATTAAAGTCTCTGCTATTCATTTTCGGTTGAAACAGTTTTTTCGGGGTGTGAAATAACCACGATATCCTTCTAAATGAGTTAGAATAAATTAGCACAAAGTAAACATATTGAGCAACAATGAGAAAAATCATCAATACTGGGGTTATTATTGAAGAGGGATAACTTGTCAAATTTGTAAACATCGGATGGGGGTTTCCTGCTAATCACCCAAACTAGGTAATTTTTCAACTTATGATAACTATTGACGGTTCGTTCCCATCATTGCATATCGTGCATGGTATGTGATGCTTTTCTCTCTCGTCACAATTCAAAACCCCTACATAAAGCATCATTGTTACAGTTTTTCTCGTGACTTCTATATGCCTTGGCATTGCTCATAACCTTTTGAGACAATTAGAAACTTCTAAAGTTATTTGTTGTGCCTTTCCTTTTATGTCTTACATGCTGCCTGATGTCTATATTTGCAGACAAAGCTTATGCATTTGTGTTTCGAGAAGTGAATACATCCATTGGTCTAAAAAATGATGCAGTACTGAAGAGAAAGTCTGGTAAATAATGTAGTTTTAATTTGTAAATGTACACTTTGTTGTTGCATCCACATTTTTACTCATATTTGGTTAAAAAACTGCAAAATAAGTCTGGAAGTTTATAACAGCTGAGCTGCTAGTTTTGGTCATCAATAGAATGCAAAGGAAATATGTGGACATATTACATACCAATTATGGAATCGTTGAAACATGATAAACAATTGACTTGTTAAAACACTAGAAACAATGTGTAAAACCCTCCAAGACCCAAAACAAAACATAGAGAAGGCTTAAGAAATACAGATAATTAAAGAACAAACAAAATATTGAAAGTAATAAGATACTTTTTTTTTCCTTAAGAACCACTTATATGAGTTGTTGAGGTCTCCGGAGATGATAGATGCTGTTGACGTGGATGCATCTTTGTAGATATTGGAAGTTGACAAAGGACGTTGAAAAAGATGCTCTTCCTGAGAGTTTGCTCAAAAGAGGTTGTTTGTAAAAAGAGATTCAAAAGGGTTTAAAGGTATACGAGTATCCAAATTTAGTTTTAGAGTTATAGGGTCAGTTTCTAACCTCATTAATTTCTAAACATCATTAATTCATTTAGATCCAGATTGACCCTATAATTTTCGTATTAATTGACACATTTGATAGCGTCATATATGGAAGGTGAACCGGCAGATAAGTTCTTTGGACCTTGTTAGAAGATACATTTTGTTTATGATTATATACTGACGGAAGAGGCAAGGTTTGCAGTATCAGAATCGGTATTGGTATCAGTATCGGACCCTTCTTATGAGTATCGAGATTGGTGGCAACTTCAAATTTTTTGTTATAAAAAAACAAATAGTTATTAATAAATTATTAAAAATCTAGATGTTTTTTTACACATTTAGTCATAATTTTAAGTAATTTTTGTATTGTTTCTTAGTAGTTTTGAGATTAAATAGTAGTCACCCATGTTGATTGGTTTACCTGCGATATATTTGAGACATTTATACAATTTTATATATTACGTGTTACTTCTTGTTAGTTTTAAATGAAATAATATTAATATGGATGATATTATGAATTTATAGATATACAACTTCCACAAATGGTAATCACTACAATCTATCAATAAGAAATCATATCGATACACTATAACATAACATTGGCAACGAATTATTGTTGATACTATTTGCCATTTTCAATCTTTTTCTTTCAATTTTCTCTACCAAATTGGCTAGGAGAGAGCCCCAACGTCGGTATCGATCAATATCGGTAGCGGTCAGTATCAGATCGAAATATGCCAAACCGTATCGATATTGGCCGATACTGCATAGCATGGACTGTGGAAAGAGGTTATTATTTATAACAAACAATAAAATTGATATCCAAAAAGTGGGTGCAAAAAAGCTTTCAACTTAAACGTGTTTTTGGATAGAATCAATGTCAGATATAAAGCGAGTTCAATCTAATTGTGATAGATAACTAGGCAAAGAAATATTAAAAGATAAAAGTCACCAAGTTTTTCATTGTAAATATAAATGGTTACTTCTAATTATGTAAACCATCATGCATATTTTTTATAATCTCAATAAAAATACAATCTAAATATAGCTACGACACACTTTTTTTCTTCTCCAAAGCTCACCACATTACCCTACTAGGAACTCTATTAGAAGTTTTTTCGAAGTAAAAGAAAACCATATGTAAACCCACATTATCCTCCCATTATATGCTGTGGAAAACCATATGTAAACCCACTTGTCCTCCCATTATGTGCTGTGTTATAATTCTTATGGCATTATGGCCTTTAGCACAAATATGTGGTCAACATTTTTTTGTTGATTGGCTTTCAGTTGATTGCCTGTCTCCATTACATATACTCGAGGTAGAAATTGATATTGCGTGATGTCAATATTATGGGAAACAAATTAAAGGACCAATCCTGCTAGATTCAGCCATTAAGTTTGCACTGAAGCGGCAATTAGTAGAATTTTGCTCAGTGTTGAAGTTTAGGTAAAATACAGTCAAACAACAACTGATTTTTAAATCTAGATATTACGTTCTTTCAAAAAGTTAAATGGTCCAAGAGCTAATTTTGATTTAATATTTTGGATCTTGAAGCCGACGCCAAAAATATGGGATAGGGCTTTGTTGTTGTATTTTGGATTTAAATTTCAGAAGATGGATAGATTTGTTTCTATTGTTTTTACTACAAAAATAAATTCAATTTCATTTATGTCGGAGTCAAACCTGGATCTATTTCTTTGAAGCTGTTATCTTACGGTTTGACTGCCGAAAGAGTTGGTTTTCTTCAATTATTTTTTGCTTTTCAGGACTGAAAATGCTATAAACAAGGAACAAGCAATTGAGTGAGATGAGCACTTTGTAGAAGCATGAAAATGAAGGGCTATGCGCCCACGTGATAAAGGGGCTATGCGCCCACATGATAAAGGGGACTATGCGCCCACATGATAAATCAGACTATGCGCCCACATGATAAATCAGGCTATGCGTCCACATGATAAAGGGGGCTATGCATCCACATGATAAAGGGGGCTATGCGCCCACAGAAAACTGCTTCATATACTAATCATGCGCCCAAGTGTGGGCGCATAGTCTGCTCCCCGCACTATGCGTCCAAGGCAGAAACGACCCTACGACCCGGTCAACATCCACGATCAATCATGGGCCGAGGCATGCGGCCACGTCAGTCTCCACGAGCAGTCGTGCATCGAAGCATGCGGCCACGATCTACCCACGATCTACCAACGATCATACAGTCTTTATGCGCCTACGTCATATGCGCTCAAAGGGACACTATGCGTCCACAGTGAAATCAGTGTATTTTCCACCTGTGTGCTCATAACAGTCGTTTCAGTGTAAAACGACTATAAATAGAGGACATATGCCTCTTCAAATGGACAGAACATAGAGCATTTCAGAGCCAAATTGCTGCCCTTCTTGCCAGTGAGCCGAGAGTTAGCAATTTTCTTAGGTTTTCTTCCACTTTTGTAAATCGGAGTGTCAACGGAGTAAAGGAGCAATTGTCGCTCGATCTCCATCGTCCCATTTTTCAGGATTCTTTTTGTACTCGGGGATTCTCAGTACAAGATCTCTTAGGTGTACTCGATTTGTAGTGCCTTGAGCTAATAAGAAAAGACAGTGATTCTTCTCTTTTTTGTAAGTATCTACAAAAATGACGACTCTGCTAGGGACTACCTTTTTCTCTGACGAGAAGGTGGTGACGCAATCCGATACTGCTAAGGTGGGGAGCACTCAGAAGATGCTGATCGTAAAGTTCGATCAACAAGCGTTCGAAGAGATGCTCTCGAGGGATGGCTCTACTCCTTCAAAACCAGTGAAGCCGAACAAGTCTCACAAGACTTGGCTTCCGAAGGCTCGTGTCGCATATCTTACCAGTGCTGTAGAAGATGTGCAACCGAAGAACTCTGTCACGTGGGCGCATAGGCCTTCAACGTGGGCGCATGGAGCTCCCCTGTAGGCGCATAGCTCTGCCACAGAGGCTCCTGATGCGAAGAAGGCGCATGCTGTTCAGGGCTCTACTAGCCCGACGACTCCTTTCCTGAACAACCAACAACAGAGTGTTCAACACTCGAGACTCGGCAAAGGAAAACACTACGATGCCAAGAATCGAAGTGCTCGACACTCTGGGCAAACTCAGCGAAGCTTGCAAACGAAGAAGGCAAAACTGGAAAAAAACGTCGATGTTTTCCAAAGTACACGACCAGTGCCATGCGCCCAAAGGAGCATGTGGGCGCATGATTCTGGTCAGAAGGCTTCTGTCTTCCATAGACTTTCTGCAGCCATGCGCCCAGGCTCTGCTGACCCCTTCTATGCGCCCACAGCTAGGAAGGTCAAGCGTGCTGCCATATTTCTTGGGAAGCATACGCCCAAAGGCATGCCCCAGGGCCTATGCGCCCACAACAAAAAGGCAGACCCCAACGCGTATAGCACGGGGCTGTCTTCAAGGTCATCACGGAACTTAGGTGTGGGGGTTGCCCCTGCACATGAACTAAGTCCGGATGTGCCAACTTCCCTTACAAACCCATATGCAAAGCTTGGCAATGCATGTGAAATGGGTTCTAAGGCGAAGCTCCCTTCTGCCGATTTACGCGACATGATAACTCACAAGCGTAAAGCGAGGGAGATCATTACTACTCATAAGGTGTCTCTACCGGAGCACCCGTGCACTAGTATTGTCATCAACTGTTGTTGCTCCAAAACAACGAAAGTTCCTCCAAGGCAGTCCGTGTTTCGACGACTGCAACGTTCTGATGATGAAACGTCACTGTGTGTTTCATCTAACATGGCTTCGTGGGGTCCTCCCTATGGAAGCCCCAATCAAAGAAGGTGGATCACTAATCCAACATTTTCTTCCAGTTCTGCGAACAGAAGAAGAAGAAGAAGTCTGCTAGCAAACAGCCAGCGAGCTGTTACATCTGAAGGAGTCTATATGGGTACTCGGTCAAGGACGAGATCCCTTATAGATGGCGAGGACTCTCAAGCTGGGGGTGGTATTCCCTCAGAACTTCAAGCTGGGGGTAGCATTCCCTCAGAGTCTGAAGTGGACGACCTCTACGTCGGGGGTAGCCTTCCAGATGACGATGATCTCTTCGAGTCTGATGGTGACTATCTACTTTCCCTGTCTGAAGATGAATGCCTCCTCAACTCTGAGACAGACAGTATCAGCACTAACTGTACTGTTCATCCTCGCGTGCTATCGGCGTACGTGACGGATGGAGAGAGACATGAAGAAGCCAGTGATTAAACCAACAAGCGGCTGGAGAATCTTGAAATAGCATTCGCCAAGATCACTGACATGCTTACCAGCATCATGGCTGTCCAAACTACTGGTATTGCTCTCCCACTTCAACCAAACGTCTCAGCACACGCTAGTCCGGTTCATAGCAACAACCCTCCTTCACTACAAAAGGAGTACCATTCCGTTGCACCTCCTCCAAATCCCGTAAATGCTGGGGGTGGTCCTTCGCCGACAGCACTTGACAACCGTACAGCAGTCGTTTCTCAACATCTGCTCAATCAGCAGGATGCAATTGATTCTCTTGTTGTCCGTCTCGATACCATCTCACACAAAGACGAGCTTCAAAAGATGGGGATATCTCAACCTTATCCTCCTGAATGGGAGAATGCCACTTGTCCTCCTAACTACAAGCCATTGACGCTAAATTCGTTTGACGGGATGACTTCTCCTCGCCAACACATGACATACTTCAACACACAGATGCTGCACTTACCAAGAGACGATACGTTCTTGTCAAAGCTATTTATCAGCACCTTGTAGGAAGTAGCTTTTGAATGGTTCTGCAGTCTGCCTGACGGTTGCATTAACTCCTTCAAAGACTTGGAGAGGCTATTCCTCAATAGGTTTTACGAGAGTGATATGCATGTTAGTATGTCCACCCTCATCGAGACCAAGCAGAGAAAAAGTGAGACTCTTATTGTTTTTATCGAACGCTTCAGGCGACTAGCCTTGAAGATGCCATTCGGTATACCAGACTCGGAGCTTATGGATACTTGTCGTCATAACTTCCTTCCTACAGTGAAGTTATGTCTGGGTATACATAAGTATGATACATGGCCCGCTTTCATCGGGGCCGCTGATGCTGCTGAAAATGGCGTTCCTAATCTGGAACTACTGGGGTTGAAGAAACCCAAATCTGAAGACAAAGGTAAACACTCCCAAACTATCCCTATCCGGTGGGGTGAAGGAAAAGAAGTCTTGAAGGTTGACACTTCCAAGGGAGCTCCCAATTCTCAGAATGCTCCTGACAGACCCAAGGAGAGTTTCTCCTTTGACGAGGATGACGTTATTACCATTTTCAACACGTTGATGAAGGGTAATAAACTGGTATTGCCTCCACCACGATGTCCTGAAGAAGCAAGCCGACTCAACGACCCTAAGTACTATCTCTATCATCAGTACGTGCACCATTATACCAATGATTGCATCGTCTTGAAGAGGAAGATACAACAGCTCATCGACAGCCAAGTTATCAACCTCGAAGCTGAAGATAAGGTCGTGTCTTCTAACATGATCTCTCTTCAATTTGGTGACTTTCCTTCCACATAAGTTTCAGACGGCGTAGTTCCAATTCCCAAGGCAATAATGGAAGTCGTCAATCTGCCGCCAGCTCGCGATTCAACATCAACTCTGGTGCCAATCACGACGGAGCGTGATGAGATTATGTGGGTCCATCCTAACCTTCTACAAGAAATGAAGCAGGGGGTAGTGTCTTCCAAAGCAAAGAGGGGCAAGAAATACAAGCCATGCCATATGATGTCTTCTCCTATTTATGAAGTCCTATCTGGTGAGACACGATCCGGCAAGACTTACCTGCGGACTTAAGACCCCGCACAAGAGGACGTAATGCCTTCTCAAGCTCCTGCTGCCCCCACAAGTTCAGAAGCTGGTCCGTCTAAGTCCTCAACTGCCGACAAAGCTAAGCAGAAGGAGACGCGATTTGACAAATCTCTGAAGTCACCAGCTCCCGAAGGCATGGATCGGCCTTACAACTTTGACATATTGGCACAACTGGCCAATATACCTGCTAGATTGTCATTGTTCGATCTACTGCGGCTCAAGAGATGCGTAAAGCTTTAAGTGAGGCATTACTACATGCCGACTCTTACCTCGCTGAAGTCAAAGCTCCCGCTGAAGATCCGGTCTCTTGTCCTCATTGCCATAGCACTATGGAAGTGGTTCCCAACGTCACCTTTTCACAAGAGGACATGCTACTAAAAAATAATCGTCATGATAGACCTCTGTACTATACAGGGTATATCGGGACGATTAAGGTGGATCAGATACATATCGATCCAGGTTCCTGCCTCAGCATCATCCCTAAAAGTTCACTCCAAATTCTAGGGATCTCTTTGCACAAGCTGTCTGCAACCAATACAACTATCATAGCTTTCAATGCTGGGAGAAGTCACCCTCTGGGCAAGATCCGTCTCAAGTGCCAGATTGGTGATCTCCGAACAGAGGTTGCTTACTATGTAATCGATGCCAATGTGTTCTACAATGTCTTGTTAGGACGTCCGTGGATACACGAGAACATGATTGTTCCTTCTACCCTTAACCAGTGCTTTAAGTACGTCAACAGTGATGGCATCGTGAAGACA
The DNA here is from genome assembly GCA_029216955.1 of Iris pallida. Taxonomy (NCBI): domain Eukaryota; kingdom Viridiplantae; phylum Streptophyta; class Magnoliopsida; order Asparagales; family Iridaceae; genus Iris; species Iris pallida. The sequence goes on along the minus strand of JANAVB010007399.1, from coordinate 54,434,557 downwards.
TAATTTGCCGATGTCGATCCTTTCAAGGGTATTGAAGCCTACTATGGAAATTCGGTACTCTATCAATCTCAGCCTCCCAAGGATGACGACAACGAAGCTGACGATGAAGCTGAAGTTAATTCATCCGCCAGTGACAGTCCCCTGGTTATCCGAGTCAAAGGACGTACTACTCCACAAAGTACTTCAAAGCCTCTCACAATCCGGGTAAAAAAGAAGCGTCCTGATGTTGCCGCACCATTGACCATCACTCTCCGCAAAATAACTCGGGTGAAACCTGCTGAAACCCATCCTCCCAATCCTGATGAGTTACCTACGTAGTGAACTTGACCAAGTCTGTGACTCCTGTCCTGGATGATGACGCCCTTAATGAGTATATCAATACTCAAAATAATGTACCTTCAGTGGATGATGTTATCCCTGAAGAAAAACTTGAATATTTTCTGAGTAAAGGTTTATCTTTGAATTACTCTGATGTCTACCAGTCTGTAAACCAGTACGTAGATACATTGTATGTCTTAGAGCATGGCATAAGACCACATCTCTGTATGTCGGTCACGACACCCCGTATGCGTGAAACAGTCTGGCTAGAGGATATCCACTACTTCATCGTTCCAGCGAGAAAGAAGGGTGAAGAACTAATCATCTTCGGTCGAATAATTGGCGAAAGAAAGTTCGTTCAAGACTTTACTACTACCAATTACAACGCCGAAGCTGACTATGATTCAGGTACAATGCAGCTTTATCGATATAGTTGGCAGGCCAAGAATATCATCCAGAACATGAGATATGATATAAAAAGCGACCAGGGACTAAACCACGGTAAAGAACGACGATTGCCAATACGTCACTTTGCTCCTCCCGGCAAACCCGAGAACTATTATCAATGAAACGGTGTTGGTTTGTGTTATGTTACTCCTCCAACAACTCCTGAAGGATCAGACGTTGAAGTTGATCATTGTTCTCATTCGTCTGATTCCTGCCTCTGGAATTCAGACTCCAGCATTGGAGACATGTTCAAAGCAACTCTATCCGTTAACATGGTGTCAGTTAACAAAATTGCAGAAGATGTCCAATCAATCGAGCTCTAACAATGGGCTCAAAAGATGGACACCAGGTGGGAGTTACGTTTCGAACAACGTGAACCACCTACTGAAGACGAAGTCGTCCAAGTTAATTTAGGAGATGAATCATCTCTTAAACCAATCTTTATCAGCAAAAGTTTGTCCGGTGAAGAACGACAATCTCTTATACAGCTTATAAGAGAATATATCGACGTCTTTGCATGGAGCTATGAAGACATGTCAGGCTTAGACCCTAAAGTTGCTATGCACCGCCTAAATATCTCGTCTAAAGCTAAGCCACTGAAGCAGCAGCAACGACGGTTCCGACCAGATATCATGGAGGCCATCGAGAGTAAAGTCAAAAAGTTTATTTCAAGTGGTTTCATTCGCGAAGAACAACACCATGACTGGGTCGATAACATTGTTCCGGTCATGAAAAAGAACGGTAAAGTTCGAGTCTGTATTGATTACCGTGATTTGAACTCTGCATGCCCAAAAGATGAGTTCCCTCTACCGATCACCGACGTAATGATCGACAATACTTGTGACTTTGAGCGAATGTCCTTCATGGATGGGTTCTCAGGCTACAACCAGATCAAGATGTTCCTCGATGATGAGAAACACACATCTTTTCGAACACCGTTGGGGGTATACTGCTATACGGTGATGCTCTTCTGATTGAAAAATGCGGGTGCGACATACCAACGAGCTATGGACACAATTTTTCGCGATCATTTGTGCAAAACAGTGGAATGCTATGTAGATGATATTGTAGTCAAAAGTTGTCTCATGGGCAACCACCTCCAAGATTTGAGAACAGTGTTCGAACTGATGCGTACACACCAACTCAAGATGAATCCAACAAAATCTTTTCTGGGAGTCTCCAGCGGCAAGTTTCTTGGTTTTGTTATCACTTCAAAGGGTATACATCTTGACCCGGAGAAGGTTAAAGCTATCCTCGATATGCGTCCTCTAAGAAATCTCAAAGAGCTATGCAGACTCCAAGGAAGGTTAGCCTACATCAGACGATTCATTTCAAATCTTTCTGGAAGGTGTCAACCGTTTACTCAGCTCATGAAGAAAGGAGTAACTTTCGTCTGGACTGAACAATGTCAGTGCGCATTTGACGACATCAAGAAGTATCTCACAAGCCCCCCAGTGTTGGAGGCTCCGATAGTCGGAAAGCCTTTCTTGTTATATGTTCGTGCTATGGATCATTCTCTTGGTGCCCTATTAGCTCAGAAGAATGAAGGCGGTTATGAACATGCAATCTATTATCTCAGCCGCACGATGGTCGGTACCGAACACAGATACACACCTGTGGAAAATGAATGTCTCACACTGGTATTTGCTATCAAGAAGACACGTCACTATGTGTCTGGACAGACTATCCATTATCATATCTAGAGTCAATCCTCTCAGAATACTCATGACTAAACGGGTTCTCTTAATTCCCGTTTAGCTACATGGACAATGCTGTTGACTCCATACGATATGCTGTTCGTTCCTCAGAAGGCAATAAAAGGCCAAGCATTAGCTGACTTCTTAGCAGCTCATCCAGTGCCAGAATCTTTCAAACTCTATGATGAAATTCCAGATGAAGTGGTTGAGTCTAACACTGCAACTGAGAAAGTCCCCATTTGGCGAATGTTCTTTGACGGTGCATCAGGAACAGGACCTAAAGGAAATATTGTAGCCGGAGTAGGGATCGTGCTTGTTTCACCCGATCATCTTGTTATACACCGTGCGTATTCTCTCGTGGAGCCTTGCACCAACAATGTGGCCAAATATAACGCCCTACTGATTGGCCTTCAATTGACAAAACAACTGGGAGCTGACTATCTTGAAGCTTATGATGATTCTAATCTAATAGTTAGTCAGGTTCGAGGGGATTATGAAGTTCGTCATGAAGATCTCATCCCATATCACAAAGCGACGATCGAGTTGGCTTCTACCTTCGCTGGATTCTTCATTGAGCACGTACCTCGATTACAGAATATAGAAGCAGATGCTTTAGCCGGTATGGTTGCTTCCTTGACCGTTCCTATCAATACTCAACATTCGATCACAGTGTCTGGTCGAGAGTTATTTTGTGTGAAAGATGCCTTGCATATTCATCACAGCTACGCAGCAGAGACGAACGTCGACATCAAAAACTTGAGATTTCCTTTCATAGACTACGCTGTCTACGGAATCCTCCCTGATGACCCGAAGGAAGCAGTGTCTATCCAACGGTGATCCCTCAGATTTTACTATGATATAGCTACCAAAATGCTATACCGACGTTCTTACGATGGGTTACTGTTACGATGTTTATCAGACACAAAAGCCAAACATGCACTACGTGAGGCTCACGATGGAATTTGTTGTGCACACCAACTAGTCCCCAAATTACAAGATCGCCTCAGACGAATGGGTTATTATTGGCCCACGATAATAGCAGATGCTGTTGAATATGCAAAGAAGTGTATAGCTTGTTAATTCCATGCTGATTTCATTCATTAACATTCGGAGTTTCTACACCCGACGGCGACATCTTGGCCTTTTGAAGCCTGGGATATGGACGTCATCAGCCCAATTAGCCCGCCATCCTCCAGAGGACATCGATTTATCCTGGCTATGGCCGATTACTTCTCTAAATGGGCGGAAGCTATACCGCTCATCGAAGTAAAGACATTAAACGCGATCAGTTTCGTCAAACATCACATCATCTACCGCTTCGGCCTACCTCGCAGGATAATCGATGATAATGGTCCACAATTTGTGAGCCATGCATTCTATCGGTTCTGTAATAAGAATCGAATCCAGAATGTAGCCTCTACCGCTTACAATCCAGCAGCTAATGGATTAGCAGAAGTTTTCAATAAGACTATCATCAAACTTCTCAAGAAATTCGTGCCTTCAAACAAGCGTGATTGGAATGAGAAGCTCGGTGAATGTCTCTGGACCTACCGCACAACGGTTCGGACTCCAAAAGGCAGTACGCCATTCTCTCTGGTTTATGGAAGTGAAGCAGTTCTTTCCGTAGAAATCCAGATTCCCTCTCTTCGAGTAGCCTTAGCCAATGAGTTGACTGTCGAAGAAAGTTACCGTCTGCGACTACAAGTGCTGGAAGCGCTAGACGAAAAAACGCTTATTAGCTCAACATCGTATTGAGCTATACCAAGCATGCATTTCTAGAGCCTTTAATAAAAAGGTGAAGGAAAGAATTTTTCAAGTTGGTGATCTGGTCTTAGCAGTGAGAAGACCAATGGTTATGACGCACAAGACAAAAGGAAAATTTTAGCCTAAATGGGAAGGTCCTTTCGTTATAGAATCAGTGTATTCTAACGGTGCGTATCGACTAATCAAGCCTGATGGTGACTTGCTTATGATGCCAATCAACGGCAAGTCCCTGAAGAAATATTATGTGTAACCTTCAGCGTTCACAGATACCCGACTTTATTCATGTAAATGTACAGTATGACGTTTATGTGATTCAGAGAATCGTCTAACTATTATCCATATTTCAAGAGTCTTGAATACGTCATGGATAATAGGTCCTCTAAAAATTATCTTCGTTTGAACTCTGTCCAAACTCCATCTTATGAAAACGGTCATGTCCATATTACCTCTGAACTGTTTTTCGATAATTATTCCCCAGTGGGATAATTAAGAAATGTTTTGCCACGTCCATATAACCTCTGAGCAAAACACTCATCAGAAATAATCACATCCATATTACCTCTGAATTATTTACTGACTCCTATTTAAATATTATATACCCGTCCACGTCCATATTACCTCTGGTCGAGATATAAAACATTCTCTGCTATTACGTCCATATTACCTCTATTAGCAGCTTCTTTTAACTTATTATCTATATTCAAGAACCTTGAATATGAAACGGGTAATGAGTCCACATCCAATTCTCCAGCGGAATATCTACCAGAAATATCTCTACTACGTCCATATTATCGCTAGTTCTGATATTTCACAAACCACATTCATGAGTTCAGAAAGCCAAAAGATTCTTCATCGAATTGTTCTTAAAAAAAGCAGGATACAAGAGTTTTTCGGCTAAATGAGCCAATTACAAATAAGAAGACTTAAGGGATACATAATTGATTGATGCTATCCCTCAAAGCCGTGACTTCAACTTGTGATTTGACAAGAGCACGACGACGTGCTTCTTCCTGCCGAGTAGTCTCATCCCTGAAGGGAACTAGTCTCGCATGCTCCTCCTCTAACTTCACCAGCTGCTCTTTCAATTGGTCTGAAGTTGTGGCAGTCACAACAGCCTGAGCTGTATAGCCCTCCTATTCAGACACAACCGCTCTTAAGTTGGTCTCTAGCTGGGCAATCTCCTTATGAAGCCGTGCAATCTGATTGTACTTTTCGGTAATCTGGACGGCCAGCTTGTCCTTCGAAGAAATACGAGCTTGGCTTGCAGCATTGAACTGTTCATATTGATCAGCCAGCTCACTAATCTCTTTAGCCAGGACTTCCTTTCTCGCTTGGAAAGTAGCCTCCTCCTCTTCAATAGCCGCAACCAAAGCTGCGTCTTCCTCAAGAAACATCGAGGTTGGGCTTCGTCGACTGACTTCATGGAATCTGGCCACTCGGTCTTCCAAGTCAGCTAGGACTTTCCTTAAAGCATTTGCCTGCTCCTCGTAACCAACAATGCTTTCAAGGACTGCCACATGACATTCAGCAATAGCCTTTACAGGCCCGAAGACGGCATCCCGGTTCAAGACTCCAGGAAGCTTCACTTTCAGGATAGAGTAGAAAGCTTTTATGACTTCCTGAGCCATTTCATCATCTTCAGAGGAAGTCGTTGGAGAGGGAGCCTGATGGGGATCTTTCGCCCCAGGAAGAGATACTTGGGAAGAAGCCGAACCTGACAATCAAGCAATATACATATCAGCAACGGAAAGAAAAACTTAAAGAGTGTGAAAGAGTTGTAATTTCATACCTCCTGCCTGCTCAATGTCAACTTGAGCTAGGAAAACAAGAGCAGACCCAGGTCGTTCAATGTCAACCTCAGCCGAAACAGATGCATGTTACTTGTCTTCTACGACCCCAGCTGGACCTGGAGCATATTCAGTAACAGCCGCCTCGGTGCGCTGATCAACTTCTTCAGCTACCGATACCGACTCACCAAAAAATGGTTCAGAAACAAGGGCCCCAGCTGGACCCGGAGCAGATTCAATAGCGGCCGTCTCAATGCGCCGTTCAACTACTTCTTCAGCAACCGATGCCGGTTTACTGACAAAACCTTCTGCACCAACTACCCCGGGAGAACCGGGGGCAACTTCTTGTCTTGCCCTAGTGTCTGGGGCAGCCTCTGTACTTTATTCCCTCTTCTCGTCTACAAGGGAATACACGACGGAAGTCAGCCTTACGAGGAGTACGCAAAGTTGAAGTCGGAAAATCTCATCCGAAGTAATATGCAAGAATAACGTACCCACGGGAGGGTGAGCTGATTGGATTTGACTCTCGTCCAACTCCTTTATTAGAGCCCCAAGCTCAGACATATCTCCTAAAGAGATATCATAAGAGGGACTGGCTTCATCCGTCGGTTGAGGACGAACGGGGGACACCGTCGTCACGTCCACCTCTTCAGGCGAAGAGGCACCTGCCTCTGTCGCGACTTCAACGTCCTGTGCAAAGGACAAACGCAAGGGTAAGAGAGCGTTATTTGAAGACTGCACGAGTATTGGTTTTACAAAACGGCTATGAAATCCAGAAAGGGATCTACCTCCGGGATAGTAATGGCCCGTGACGCCGTTTCACTCCTTTGAGTTTGCTGGAAAGATCTTCTTGGAGGAGGCGAGTTGGCACCCACATCCTTGACATTCTTTACACATCTGACAACAAGTTTCTTCTTCCTTTTAAAAGTCGACTGTTGAGCCAGTTCAGTCGAAGCTTTTCGTTTTTGAGGAAGATCAGGGAGAGAAGTGTCATCTTCAATATCTTCCCTTTGCGGTGTTGTAGCAGCCGGCTCTTCAAGAGCTGCCCTCCGTGGTAGTGCTGCAGCCGGCTCTGCTGCAGGTGTGACACCTTCCCTTCTATGGCTCCTTATTGCTCGGACTTGTCCTATATTGGCAAGAGTGGGGGCAAGCCTAGTTCCCGATACTAAACTCTGCTCGCGGTCATACCGAGGATTACGGGTGTTGACCTGAGTATAAAACTTTGCAGCAGCAAAGAGCAGGTGAGTTTCAGGTTTATCTTCTGGCAAAGTAAAAATTGTCCCTGTGCATCCGACGTTGTAATAGTCCCATGCACGCGTCCCGTCAATCAGGCTTCCTATCGACTGAAGATGAGGGCTAGGGTTGCCCAGAAGAAGCTGGCTATACCCAAACTGTCGTGCAAAACGACTTGGCAGATAAGGTTCCAGAAAAGTGTGGTTCCTATCCCTGAGCACCAGATGAGAAGGCCTGGTAGACTGGAGCCAACGGAATGCTCCAGGAGTCAAGCTCGTAGTGAGTGCTCCCTCATCTACTAAAGTATCGCCTGCGCGGCCACTGCCAAATGGAGGGGACACTCTGAAGAACTCATAATTCTGTAGGAAGCTCAAAGCCCTCCTACAAGCAGGCACCCCGGTGACGGCCTAGTCTGCGTCATTGAACCTCCGAAGAAAGGCATCTCCTGCCAAAGAGTCTGCCATCAGCCCGTCATTCATTAATTTGGGACAGTACAGCACCAGCTATCCCATTAAGTAATGAAAGGGAAGTTCAGTCCTAGCAAAGTCCTTTCTACCATCACGCATCACCGCGCTTGCAGTAAAGTCCCGCAAACCTCGTTGGATGACGCATACCATTGCAGGAAGCAGGGCGAGCCGGTATCCGAACACCAGCCTTACAGCCGGAAGAATTATACCCCGACTCATCCTCTCGATAGATCCTGAACTACCAGGGACTACACAGTCGCGGAGCCACGTCATCAGAAAAGTGGCCAGCACAGCCTTCTCCGACAACTTGAACTCAGCTTGCCGAAAGAAGTGATAAATCGGGGACTGTCCCTCGGGATCATCGCTGTCGTCGGTGTCTGCTGTCCCATGATTTGTCATCAGTTGCTCTATCTCATATTTCGTTGAGGGCTTGCGAGTTGAGAAGAAGACCGGGCCGTCTTCTTCCTCTTTCTTAATGAAGACATAGTTAGTCCAAGACCTCGTATGGGGAATGCCCCCCTCAATCTTGCTCTTCTTTGTGATCCTGTGACAGATGAAGAAGTGACATAGTAACTCTTTGTACACTCCCACCATCTCGGGGTTTTCCTTCTTCAGGTCTAAAAGCTCTTCATCACAAGGAACGTATTCCTCATACGGCTCCGTTCCCTAGGGCAGCTTTGATATTGCCTGCATCTCGTGTAGAGCCAAACCCATCTCCCCGCCCGAAGTGAATAAAGTACAGGTGTAATAATTGTACAACTCCACCAACGCGATAAACATAGGCCAATTCACTTTTATGCCATATTGGGTGGCTCTAACGGCATAAAACAGACCGGCAACTTTTAGGGTGTCCTCGTAGGTCGAAAGCACCCATTCAGTAAGGTCACTCCAGAATGGGATGGGGTATCTCGAACCTTCCATCCGCAGTTTTCCTTTCGGATACGACTCCTTCTTTGACATCATCAGATTGGAGAGGGTCTCGGCTTCATAAGGATAAAGATCAGTCGGAACGTCGTTTATTATGGCCCCAGGATGCAGCCCCTTCGTGGAATAGGATGTGGAGCCCTTGACACACTTGAAGGTGTCTTTCTTCCGGTCACCAGAGTTAAATTGGATCTTGCCAAAGACGACTCCATGAAGTTCAGGGTCAGATCTCATTTCATTTGTCTCCGGACAGCTAAATCGGTAAACGCCGACAGAGGGTAGTGGCGTTCCATAGTCGGCAACCATATCCTCAGGTCGTTCAATCTGACCACCAGAGGGTCCCTTAGACGTTTCGGCTCGTCATCCTCAAACTCCAGGCTGTCACCGAACAGAAAGTACGGTCTCTTGAAGCTCTGCGTCCCCCGAGCACGAACTTCTCATTGTTTATCATCTGCTTCAGGAACGTCTTGTCCTATTCAAGCATAACGATCATCCGCACCGAAGGCTGGTTTTGGCTGATCTTAGCTTGAACGTTCCTGATCATGGCAGTGACGAGGCCTGAATCCAGAGCATGGCGGGTAGAGCTGAGAGGAATCCCACCAAGAGCTGGGACAACCATGTCAACTGCAAAAACAGAACAAAAAGTCAGAAAAAGACCAAGTCCTGGAAAAATATTCTATGCGTCCACATGGCCTTTAGGCGCATAGGCGTCCTTCTTGAACAACAGAACGTTTCTGTGTGGGCGCATAACATGTTGCAGTGAAAAGCAACAAATATGTGTGCGCATGACTCTGTGGGCGCATAAAAATGCTAGACAGAGGAAGGTTGCTTTGGGCGCATATCAATGGCTATGCGCCCAAGCAGAAATAAGTCCGAGCGTCGCAAATTAATGCTCTGGACTTTGTTTTAAGGATATCGCCTCACCCAGAATGGGGTCTTGGACCGGTGATGACGTTGCTGAAGGAGGAGAACCGCTCGCTGCAGCCTCCTTACCCTTCGCGGACCTCTTGGGAGTCGAAGCAGCCTTGGGAGACATGATCTCACGAAAAAAGGAAATGAAAAAACTCTTGGAAATTTCTGAAAATAGGAGAGAATGAATTTTCTCTCCTCGGGCCTATTTATAGACAAAATAGGGTACTATGTGCCCACACAAGATCCAACATTTGCATATTATGCGTCCACATTTTGCTGACGTGGGCTACGCATAGACATCACACAGAGAGTGGACCTCTTTAAATTCTGTTCCAACGAATCTGTCGATTTAGATTTGTTCTCAACAGCCATTTTTGACAGCCTGACAACATTCATGCGCCCAAGAAGATGATGCGTCATGTGCCCATAAAGCTATTGAAAGTCTCCCATGCTTCTTTCAAAGTATTCTGAACTTGTTCGAGAATCAAAAATTTTAAAGGGGATCTTGTAGAAGCATGAAAATGAAGGACTATGCGTCCACGTGATAAAGGGGCTATGCGCCCACATGATAAATGGGGCTATGCGCCCACATGATAAATCAGGCTATGCGCCTACATGATAAAGGGGACTATGCACCCACATGATAAAGGGGGCTATGCGCCCACAGAAAATTGCTTCATATACTAATCATGTGCCCAAGTGTGGGTGCATAGTCTGCTCCCAGCACTATGCGTCCAAGGCAGAAACGACCCTACGACCCGGTCAACATCCACAATCAATCATGGGCCGAGGCATGCGGCCACGTCAGTCTCAACGAGCAGTCGTGCATCGAAGCATGCGGCCACGATCATGCAGTCTTTATGCGCCTACGTCCTATGCGCCCAAAGGGACACTATGCGTCCACAGTGAAATCAGTGTATTTTTCACATGTGTGCGCAAAACAGTCGTTTCAGTGTAAAACAACTATAAATAGAGGACATATGTCTCTTCAAATGGACAGAACATAGAACATTTCAGAGCCAAATTGCTGCCCTTCTTGCCAGTGAGCCGAGAGTTAGCAATTTTTTTAGGTTTTCTCCCACTTTTGTAAATCGGAGTGTCAACGGAGTAAAGGAGCAATTGCCGCTCGATCTCCATCGTCCCATTTCCTAGAATTCTTTTTGTACTCGGGGATTCTCTGTGCAGGATCTCTCAGGTGTACTCGATTTGTTGTGCCTTGTGCTAATAAGAAAAGACAGTGATTCTTCTCTTTTTTGTAAGTGTCTACACACTTCATTAATCAATTTCTTTTCAATAATCCCGACAGTAATGAAAGTATTGGTTGAGATGGGTTAAATTAAATACAACTAATTTTTTAATTTGAAGATGATAGAAATAATTACCTAAAATGGATATAATCGGGTTATGCAAACTGTATGGATTGAATCAAAGTATACGGTAGAGAATTGTTTTTGTTCTATCTCAAGAAACTAGGAAGATTAACTACAAAAAGTAATAACAATTTATTAGTTCTAGATGCTAGGTGGAGGCCTCTTGCTCTTATTTAATTGTTGCAGAATCTATCTTCACTGCAATTAAGGTGCTTTTCTAGTCTCTAAAAAAGATGTTCCTTCAGAGGAAGGAATAATTTTGTGACCGACTCCTAAGTCTGATCTACCTAGTCAGGATGTGAGGTCAACAAGAATTGTGATCTAGTTTCCTTGTAGACAGTTTGCATCCCCTTTGTCCTTAGCTCCAACGCATCTTCATGCATAAGACATGGTGGTCATGACCATCTATGATCTATCAATAGGAGCAATTACCATATGCAGTCTGGTATTGATAATGTGTGTCTATGTGGTCTGGCACCTAAAAAATTTGCAGGGTGTTAGGTAACTTAGGTGTGGCCTCACTTAAACTCAAGCAAATGCCTGCAGTAGTCTTGACCATCATAATCATAGTCATAAGCACTGAACTTGGTTGTCTATCTGGAGTTACACACTGTGTTCTTCTACTTCAACAATCATTATATTCACTATATTCACTACTATTAGGAATCTATGAGTGTAGTATTCTTAATGTCTAATTCCTGCATGTTACTGCACATGCTATTTTAGTTATAATTCAGGTTTATTCCCTTACATTTTAACACCTTTCATCCATTTGTTTCTGAAGAGGAATATGGTGCTGAAAGCAAGAGACTTAAAGGTATTGGCATTGGTGCACCTGAGGGTCCCATATCACTTGATGATGTCCGAAGCCTTCAAAGATCTAATACGGTATACATCTAATTCATTCTAATTATAGGAAAGTCTTCCCGATGTATTTGTTTTATATGGTTATCTTACCCTTCATTATGTTGGACTGCAGGAACTTAGGCAGCAACTAGAATCTCATGTTCACACCATTGAAACTATGCGCAACGAACACCGCACAACCATTTCACTACATGAAAATGTAGGTGCTACTATTCCCTAGCTTTATATGATGTTCCGCTTTGTTTTTCATACTTAATATTTTAATGTTGGTTATCTTATGTCTGTCATGTGTTTAGAATACCGCAGGTAGCCAATATTATACCCTTAACGTAATTCGTTTAGAAATTCAGTTTAGTATAAATTAGTAAAACACGAGAAAATTCTTCCAAAACTCAGAGCTTCTAAACCTGGAAATAACAACTGCTGTACTGCATGACTAATACAATGTGATTTTTTGTTATAAGATTGATACATTAAACACAATGATCGGATGTTCGTAGTGGTTTCTATGGCTTTACTATACAAAACAGACAAGAAACTAGGATACAAGTCAGATTACTAATTGCCTTAGGGTAAATGATTATGGCTAGGAATCACCGACTATGCTTGCCATACTGCATAAATAAAATTAGTTAAGAACTAGCACTTACCTTACCAATTTAGGTAAGTGGTTAAGCAAACTTCCCCCTAGTCCTAAATTTAGGGCGCAGTGTGTGAATCAGTATATCCTTACCCATTGCCGTCCCTACATAGACTGCTTGTAGGAAGAGTCAGCTCAATTTGTAACATTGTTGAGAGTGTAAGCTTTTCAGAATTCTCATTAAGAACAGCTTCTCTATGGATCAAAGTAATAAGGGCGCCCTGGGGCCATGAGGCTCCCACAAAAGCAGAGCCTGGAGAGGGTCAAGATCAAGGTTCACACTATATATATCCAGTGTTCTAAATGGCAGCCGCCTAGGCGGCGCCTAGGCGGTCTCGGTAGGAGGTGGAGTAGGCGGCCAACGGTGGTTGGTGGCATAGGTGGAGGTGAGGTGGCGTAGGAGGGCGCCTAGGCGGAGCAATACCTAACAAGATATTTTGGCCAAAAATGTTTTGTAAGCATTATGGGCCTATAGTTCACTTTTACAAAACAAAAACTTTATAAATCTTTGTTCTACAACTTAGTTATGCATGGAACACCCTTAAAATATGCATATTATGAAAAAAAAGGTAAAATAGTAAAAAATGTTCAAAATGTCTCGACCGTCTAGGCGGTGCCTGGGCAGCTTAGGCGGTAGGCGGACTCTCCGCCGCGTACCTGCCTACTGCCGTTTAGAACCTTGTATATATCAGAACTGTTTCGGGCCATTCTTATGAGAATCAACCTCAGGAGTTTTGGCATTTTCGACTTTTTCAGAGTTGTTGGTAATGAAGATCCAAATAATAAAAACATTACTAAAAATAGAAAAATATTGGAAACATTTAATATATAATTTTGTATGAAATTTGTTGTTTTCTATTAGTTTTTAATGAATAGTGTTCAACATTGCCGAATCCTTCTCTTGCAATAGATATTTTCTTCTTTACTTTTAGATAAAGTATTCCCATGATAAATACTTCTGAGTGGAATAATTTTAAGCTATGTTGTACTGGGCGTTAGGCGAGGCGAGGTGAGGCGACATGCCACCCGCCTCGCCTAGGCGCCCGTCCAAGATCCACTGCTTTGAATAAAAAAGGTTTGCAATTATGCATACAACAAATTTGTATTATAACTAATAAGCAATAAGCAATAGCATTAAACAATAAGCATAAAAGTAATGTAAGAAGCAACAAATATGAAATAACCAATATTCAATATCAAGTAAGGATAGTGGCGACCCTAGGTGGACACCTAGGCGCAACTAGGCGCACCTAGAATTTTTTTTTTTCCAGGTCGAGGCGTGACCTCTTCAACCTGCACGCCTAGGCCGCCTAGACGCGTTTAGGCGTTGCCTGTGACAACATAGATTTTAAGATGGGTGAGGGTCCGTTTGGATAGGTTTTTTGAAATTTGTCTGAAAACAGTTTTAAGAGAAGATGTTATAAAGTTTGTTTCTGGATGTAAAGTTTCTGAATTTGCATTTGGTTACTTTCATCTAAAAAAGTATTTTCTAGAAAAAAATTTAAAATTTTGTTTGGTAAATAATTTTGAAAAACATTTTTTCTTGTTCTTTTTTCTCTAAAATTACTGTTCTTTCTTCATGTTCTTTCTCCAAGATCTTCCACAAAGTCTAGCTGGCCGATACGACGGCGCCCCGCATAAAGCATATATGAGATCTCCCCTCTTGAGCCCCGCGTAGACGTCCTCCCATAGTCCGAGTTTGCCGTAGACGCCTTCCCACACAGTCGAGCTAGCTAAGCCCAAGCTGTTCGACAACTGAGATCTCCGCTCTCGAGCCCCATATAGACGTCCTCTCAAAGCCCGAGCTGGCTGATGCGGCGGCGGCACCCCACGACTTCGAGAACCCCGCTCTCGAGCCCCACTTTCCAGAACCCACGATGCTATGATTTCTAGGGTTCGTTTGTGAACAGATGACAAATGACTTTGGAAGGATGTCTGGAATGTCTTTTCCTTTAAGAGGAGCTCGCCGGAAGAGGAGAGGAGCTCGCTGGAAGTAGAGGAGCTCTGTCCTCTTCTCTGGAAGAAGATGTGCTGTCGAGGATTGAGACGGATCCGAAGAAGCTCGTCGAAAGAAGCTGATGCGCCGTCGAGGAGGGAGGAGGTGGTGGAGAGAGGACCGACAGCGGTGGAGGGAGGAGTGGTGGAGGAAACCATCTTTCCGAGGACTGCTGCTTTCTCCTCATCTCTTTTGGAGGAGTCTAATGGTGGTTCCAAACAAAATTTGAGGAAAGAAATGATGAGGAGAGAGAAGAACAGTAGGTAGTAGCCAAATTTTATTTTGAAAGCTGCTTTCTCCTCATCTCTCAAAACAACGTTATAACTTTGATTTTTTTGAATTTTTTTTGAGTGTAAATATGGGACACTCAGCCAAACACGATTTTCTTCCGTTACAATGTTTAAACTCAGAAAACTGAGTTTAAACATACATCCAAACAGACCCTGTACATCTTCGACAAATTGTAATGGTGGTGGTGTGTTGATAACGGATTCTATTGAGATAATATAGCACAATGGTCTTGGTCTTTGACATGACCAAATTATTGTGGGGACACTGATTTCTTTAGTAGTACTCGTTTCTTTTAATTTTTCTTTGCTGAATTTGGCATGAAAGAGAGCCCAAATGTTGGAACTTGGAATGAGTGGATTCAATATCGGACAGGAAAACGATGCAATACGAAGATACGAACTTATATGCCGATAATCTTAAGTTGATAAAGGGTTTTTTTTTCTGCTTCTTTATGTATCGAAAATACGGTAGGAAGTTGGTTCTCAATAGTGATTGTAAGGATAAATAATTGACCATAGGAGAATGTGAAGGCACAAAATATATGCCACATACTGAGACGAGTAAGATCACGATAAAATGTGGATTGGATAGAATAAGAAGGAAGTGATCACTAACACTAACATGTCTTTTGTACACATTATATGCCGTAGTATTGAAGAAGCAAACTGGAGGTAGGAGTTAATGTAACCGTCTATATGGGATCTATCGGTAGTACCGACTGGTGGAATAGAGTATACCTACAATAAAAGTAGTGTTTGAAGATAGTTCGAAGGAAGAAGAAGCTAGATTGAGAACAATTGCAGCTAGATTGAGAACAATTATAGAGATTATACGAGTAGCTGGATTGAGAACAATAGGTAGGCGCTCGGGATAAATGTGTTTCCGCCACGACATAGACACTGTATGGTTGTTGCGACTACAACGGGAACAATACCAAGATCCACGTCCACTACTACTACCCCACCTGATCATTACACTGAGTGTGAACAACGGGAGCCCAACCTTCCATCGTCCTGACCGATGAGAAATCTAATAGAGATTATACGAGCAATGGTAGCCGCTAGGGATAGTCGTGCTTCTTCCACTACATAGACTATATAAGATTGTTGCGATTATAATGGGTACAATACAGAGATCCACGTCCACGACTACCATCCATCGACCATCCCAATGTGGGAACAAGTGGGGCCTAACCTCTCCCACGATAGCGAGTGGTGGGCATCGTCCTGACATATGAGAACAGTCATATAGATATTATACGAGCAATAGGTAGCCGCTCGAGATAGTTGTGCTTCTGCCACCATGTAGGCTTTATAAGGATGTTGTTATTAAATGAGTATAATACAAAGATGACACAACACCAAAGCATCGATCCGTGAAACCAATGACTCAAGATACGAAGACTCATACCTCAATTTTCAAGCACGAGAATCAACAAGAGTTATACTTGAGATCAATAAGAAATCAATATTATTCAACTTGTTTCTTCTATTCTAGATAGTCCTATTTATAAGAAAGAAACCTAACTTAAGCCCTAAAAGGAAATCTAAACAAAATAGAAAAGTAACTAAAATGATAAATGCAAAATTAAATATAAGATTCAGTCAAATCACTAAAATAAAACTTGAATGTTCTGGATTGGAATTCCGGTTTAACTGAACTGGAATTCCAGTTTCCCTATTATTGCAATTGTAAGAAACTGAAATTTCGATTTGCTTGAATCAGAATTTCGGTTCTAGGCTTGTTTGGAAATCGATCACGTCCGTGTTTGATCCCTCCTCTTGTGGAGAACTCGATTGCGAGATCTTTGTATTGCCGTCTGGATAAAGTTGAAGGGTCGTAGTGCTTGATTCATTAGGCACATAAAAGTGCTTGGTACTTGAGACGGACCAAACAACATGACCAACCACTCGAATATTCTATTCCACACCTTGAACACGACATTCCACTCGTCTCCCAATCGGATTATTATGTGGTGGTAGTCGCTTCGAAGATCTAGCTTGGAGAAGAGATATTTCGATGTAAACCTACCGCTCGCTCAACTCGTTAGACCTGTAGGTTCATTCCCCGCATAGATATTTCAATTGACCAGAGAGACCTTCATCCTCTTGTCCTTCTTTTGGAAGATGTTGGTTGTCGTTGTGCCATTGGTTCCAGACATGTCTTGCTACACAATGAACGCTCTGATACCCACCGGATACAGCACGGAAGCACGAAAATGATGATCGATTAAACTAACCATTCTCAAACACGAGGATAAACAGGATATACACTCAAGATCAATAAGAAATCAATATTATTCAACTTGTTTCTTCTCTTCTATATAGTCCTATTTGTAAGAAAGAAGCCTAACTTTAGTCCTAAAAAAATCTAAACAAACTTGGAAAGTAAATAGATAGACACAAAATTAAATACAAGATTCGGTCAACATCCCCAGAATTTGTCCAAACACAGATTGGACTAGGATGGACCAGAGTTCTGATTTTCTCAAATTTAAGGTTACTAGAAACCTAAATTTTGGTTTTAGGTTGGGTAGCCTATTTGGAAATCGATCACGCATGCGTCAGAAATCGACATCCATGACTACTACCCTTTCGGCCATTGCACTACTACTCCCGCCTGCTGTACTTTGTGGGAACAATGGAGCCCAACCTTTCCTACAACAGGCAGCGTCCTGATCCATGTAAAATAAGAGCAGTGGTGGGAGAAGTAGAGTCGAAGTTTCCAGGAGGTGGGACAAGAATCATCATATCAAATACGCTAGTGATACTAGTAGAAAGAACATAAGACCAAACTCCCTCGTGATGGAGCAAAACCCAAGATAAGTACATGGCTCAAACGAGGGCCTCTTGCCTTAGCTTTTGTTTGGAGAGGTTCGGAGTAAGCGGTTGATGTTGGAACTCATCATGGAACATACCTTGGTACTTAGCTATCTTAAGTTGGATTAGAGGTACCGAGCATGCAGAAGATGTTATACAAGCGCTGAAGACCATTGTTCATGAAAAACCTTGTCGTTAGGAAGCCAAATGGTTGTCAAATGGTTGTGTGGAGTCGGACTACGAATCGTCTATAAGATGATGAGATAGTACACAAGTGATGAGTGTTTGCTAGATGGTGGTGGATCCACTCGAGGTACTTACCGTTGCTACATACTATGAGAAGTTATCGTGAATTGGATTTCATGCTTGAACCTAGAAAGAATAGTAGTTGAGGAAGAAGACACCGTGGATGTGGCAGCAGACAAAGCCAGAGAGGTAAAGAGGACAAGCACATATGAGAGAAGTAAAAAGGCAAGAGGTTAGAAGAATACAATACGAAGAACACGAACGACCACGTGAAAACTTCCCAAATAGCTGATTGGGTCATAACGGTCAACCGAATGTAGCGGCTAGATGACTGGTCCGCCGGGTAGACGGAATCCGGATGATAGGCTATGGTTTTGGGTGTGAGCAGTGTTCTAAATGGCGGCCGCCTAGACGGTGCCTATGCGGCACCTAGGCAGTAGGTGGTCCCTCTCCATACCGCTTTTCGGTAGACGGTGGAGTAGGCTGCCAACGGAGGTTGGCGGCCTAGGCGAAAGTGGGACGCCTAGGCGGAACAATACCTAACAAGATATTTTGGCCAAAAAGGTTTTATAAGCATTATGGACCTATAGTTCACTTTTACAAAACTAAAACTTCATAAATCTTCGTTCTACAACTTAATTATGCATGGAACACCCTTAAAATATACGTATTATGCAAAAAACAGTGGTAAAATATTCTAAATGTATTGACCGCCTAGGCGGCCTAGGCGGTAGGCGTACTCTCTCCGCCGCACACCCGTCTACCGCCGTTTAGAACCTTGGGTGTGAGTGGTTAAAGGTCTAGGAAGAGGGTGGGTGACAGTTTGGGTAATGGTTTTGTTGGGTGCAAATTAGAGTCGTATGGGTCTGGTTGGGTAGCGGGTCGGGTGGAGAATGAAGAGGATTAGATTCTTTGGATCGAGATTGGTAGACAACTAGGGTTTATAGGAGAGAGAAGAAGGTATGATACAGTTATAATTTTGGAGGTTGCATGAGGTAGATCCGATTGGGATAGGGTTTGGAGGTTGCAGGAACTAGAGGTGGCAAGAAGTACGATTGGGTCTGGATTGGGCGAAGAAGAAGGTTTATTGTTTTCTTAGGAGTGGTGGGAGGCTGTGTTGGCTAGGAAGATTGTGGTGGTCTTGGCCTTTGGATGGATCCTGCAAGAGGTGTAGCCCCTTTTTGTAGGCTCTAAAATATAACTAATAATCCTCACATTCTATTAAGATAAACTTTATCCAAATAATGACAAATATTAATCCTAATTCTTACGTAATTCAAATTTAAATCCTAATTCAAATTGATTATTACAAATTTGGGAATAGCTAAGAGCAAAAAATAAAAGATAAAGACATTAATCCCAATCTAATCTAATTCAATTTTAAATCCAACGTCATATTAATTATTAAAAATCTGAAATAGATATAACTAAAATCAAAGATCCTAATATGGTCCCCATTAACCATTGTTTTAATTTGCATCAAGTAGGCTGGTTAAACCAAGGTTCGTAGTATCGGAATCGGTATCAGACCCTTCCTATGAGTATTGGGATCTGCGGTATCAACAATATCGACAATTTCGAATCTGAGTATCGGATCTTTTGGTATCGGGAAACAAATAATTATAAATAAATGAAAATATTTTATACATTTAGTAATTTTGAAATTGAATGAAATACTAGTTATCTTTGCCGATTGGTTTACCTGCGATAGATAAGTTTTTTTCTTTTACAACCTTACTATGCTTTTACACCCTTGCTTATTGGTCTTTTTCGTTCAATTTTCTTTGCTGAATCAATTGGAAAAAAGACCCCCAATTCGGTCGGCCGTATTGGTATTGGTCAGAATTGGATGGGGACTTGCCAAATCGTATCGGTATCGGCCGTATCCGATTGGTATCGGTCGATACCCCAAACTATGGGTTAAACATACACACAATTATATACTTCCACTATTGGTAAAGGGTAGGTTAGAATTTTAGTTCTAAGTTATCCTTTAGTATTTGCTAATTAACTTTTAATAGATGCTTACCTGTAAAGTCCTTTCATTATGATTTATTTATTTTTTGAATTTGTTCAATGTCAGTAGCTTCTCTCTTTAGATAGAAGGACCCAAAATCTCAAGCAAACAACTGAAATCAGGGAGAAACATTATCCCATTTGAAACACCCACACTATAAATCCTAGTAGCAAGTAGGTGAAATTAGGGACCCCCCTTGAAAATGCCTTCATATGTTAACCTTCAGTCCTTTCATCAATAATTTCTCCTATATGGTTGGTTTTCCTCTGATGCTTGCACTATTCTCCTGTATTTCATCTGATTTCTCTCTGATGTTTACATTGTTGACCTGCACTAGATCTTGGCCAAGAGGTTCATGATACAGGGTTCGTGGCATGTAGAAGACGAGAACAAACATGGTTATGACCAGTTGACATGCAGCTGTAATAAAGTTGACAGGACAGGAACTATAGAGGATAGCCTACTGAGCTTCATTTGTCCTTTGCATAATACTCGAAGCTGGTGCTCTTATTGAATTCCTTTTCTTAGATTATTGTTGAAACATTAGGCGGTAACAGTAGTGACCATCTATGTTCGTGTTCAACACATCATTTTTTGGATAAGTTTTTTGAATTTGCACTTGCTGGTCTTTGTTTAACATAGACTATCCAAATATGCTGATATACTCTTGTTTGTTACAAAAATAGTTAGCAGTTTAGTTTTATTTAATGCTTGCATGTTTTGTAGGAACTAAATATTTAATATCTAAGCTCCAACAGATGCACCATGCCTAAGTTCATGTTAAAAATGCTTTTGATTGTGCATTGGGGCAGTATGCTGAAGGATTGTGTTACTAAACTCTCTCTCCCTCTCTCTGTCTCTCTCTATCTCTATCTCTCTCTCTTTCTCTCTCTCTCGTACAAGTGTCCAGAAAATGTCAAAAGAAAAAAAAATCATTTTAATTGTTTGATACCTGATGTTGCTGTTAATAAATTCACTTTGTAGGAGTTGAAAGAGCTGAAAGAACAAATATCAAGTTCATACCTTGAGCAAATAAAAGGGTTGCAACATTCGTTGGATGCAAAACAAAAAGAACTTCAGGAGGTTAATTCATTGTCAGCTGAGTTACGGCACTCTATCGAGGATCTCAATGAAAGACTGAGAGCGTCCATGCAATCACGGAATGATGCTGACGAGATAATTCATAGGTAAAATATGATAGTTGTCATCTTTCTTTCTATAGAAGAGAGCACTTGTTGTTTTCAAGATGGGCAATAATAGTCGTGCATAAACAATCGAGGGTCTTGGATGTGTTATCATTTTTTCTTGGTACTTCGCTTGCTTGACTTGTAGGCTATTGTAAAGGTAGATAACAAGGCTTATTCAAATGATAAATAGAGACAAGAATGTTCAATTTGGAGGCGTTATCATGTATGTTGCTTTGTTTGAGCTCAAAACATTGCTTATGTAATTGTCCTCAACTTTGTAGTTAAACTTGGCTCTCTAATTTTAGCAAGGATAATTGGAGGAGGTCACCCTCTCAATAGTTTCTCCAACAAATAAACACCCTTGCCCACAAGACACACAACATATGTGCATCCACAATGTGCGTGCACGCGCATACAAAGTTGTGTGCTTGTGTACGCACAGAAACAGATAATCTAACTATTGACAATATAAGCCATTAAGAAATTAGGAAAGACCACTGAAGCGTGAAATTTAGTGCCTATATAAACTATTCAGCTCTATATGAGACGGTTGAGACCCACACCTTTCTGTAATCTCTAGGTCCATTATGCTTGAACGATATTATCTGACTTATTTTATAAATTCTCTTGTGAGACTTTGACTGTTCGGTATACCTGCATATGCATGTTGACATATATATGTCACTATATTTTTTTACTATATTATTTTTCAAGGTTGCATGAATAAGTATATTTACCGTACTAAGGTGTTTAAGTGGGACTCAGCTGATAATACTTTTTTTTGATACGATCTTAAATGTTTTCTTTGATAATAACTTATGTAGGCAATCCTTTTCTTGGTGATATGTACTTAAAGATTCTGACAGCTGTTTGTTCTTGGAGTTACAAATGACGAATGTCAATTTTATCCTGTAGTCAGAAGGTATCAATATCTGAACTGGAGGCACAGTTAGATGAAGAAAGAAGTCAAAGACGAGTGGAACGGGAAAAGGCTGAAGCAGACTTAAAGGCTGCATTACAGAGAGCTCATTTAGAAGCCCAGGAAGAAATCAAGCGTCAAGCTGATGTTTATATGAGGCAACATAAAGAACAGCAAGAAGTCATTAGTAAGCTTCAGGTCTGTGGATATTATCGTATCTTTTACCTTCTCGTATTCTATACACAAAATAGTATCATGCAATTCAGAAACATTCGCAAATATTATTTACTTAAAAATTTGATTTGTTTGCTTCTTATACAATTTCAGGAAACTGAGAAAGAAAGTCGTGTACTTGTAGAAACATTGAGATCCAAATTGGTATTTCCTTTTTACAGACTTTCTTACATTACCAACATGACATTATCATCATCGAGTTCTGTTGTTGTTACACTTGACTTGAGTTTTTCCCTTGCACAGGAAAATGAGAGAGAAAGTCTTATTATGTCTGAGAAGAAAGTTAGGCAACTCGAAGTCCAAGTCCAAGATGAACAAATGGTGTCTGATAACTGGAGAAAAGTATGGGCAAATCATTTCCTGTGTTTTTTATTTAATATCTGATGGAGAAAAACCTTCACACAAATGTCATCTCTAAAAGTATTTCTTACTTTAATAAAATTTGACTCTATGTACAGGGGCGGATCCAGAAATTATAGTTGGGGTGGGCTGACAAAAATTTGGGTGGGCTGGAAGTAAGCAAATCCATATAAAAAAAAAAGAAAAAAAAATTGTATAGAAAAAAAATGTTTTTTTTTTTTTTGGGGTGGGCTGGAGCCCACCTCACCCTACCTCTAGATCCGCCCCTGTCTATGTATAAGAGTATAAAACTATGAAAATAATCCTGGTATTTATGTTTTTAACCGGTCTGAGTATTATGTTTTTAACTAGTCTGTGTATTATGTTTTTAACTAGTCTGAGTATTATGTTTTTAACCAGCCTCTCCATATATAAAGATGTAATCATGTAAGGTTGCGTACATCTTTACCCTCTCCAGACCATGCGTATGCGGGAGCCTCGTGGCACTAGGACGCCCTTTTATGTTTTTAACTAGTCTAAGTATTATGTTTTTAACCAGCCTCTCCATAAATATGGGTGTAAGGTTGCGTACATCTTTACACTCTCCAGACCCTGCGTATGTGGGAGCCTCGTGACAATAGGACACCCTTTTATGTTTTCACCAATCCAGGTATTTATGTTTTTAACTAGTCTGAGTATTATGTTTTTGTTAAGTGTTATATTAGAGTTATTAGTTATTGGGCTTTAGTCCCACATTGCTTAGAGTAATAGGAGAGGAGGCTAGCCTCTCATATATATATGTAGTCTCTCTTCAATAAAGAAATCATCTATTTTATTCCATTCTACATGGTATCAGAGCCATAGAAGGAAAAAAAAATTTCACAACAAAACCCCCCCCTTCGACGACCCCCCCTGCTGCCCCCCTCTTCGCCGACCCCCCCTTGTTGTCCAGCGCCCCCCTCCTTCGCCGACCCCCCCTACTGCCCCCCCTTCGCCGACCCCCCTGCTGCCCCCCCCTTCGCCGACCCCCCCTTGTTGTCCAGCGCCCCCGCCCCCCCGATCCAGCCCTCCTGCCCGGATCTGCTGTGCAGACCTCCGGTTCCCTCCTCCTTCCCGGATCTGCTGTGCAGACACCCGGCTCCCCCACACTCCGGATCTGCGGCGCAGACACCCGGCTCCCCCACACCCCGGATCTTCTGTGCAGACACCCGGACCCTCCCACGCCCCGGATCTGCTGTGCAGACATCCGGATCACCCACGATGGCTCAAAACCTTAACATTTTCCATCAGCCACCACACACCCTCCGAACCCTAGTTTTAAAAAAAATCAGTGGTCAAATGCTTTATTCCTAGATTAAGCCGTTTGGACTTAACAAATGCTTTTCCTACCCTGATCTTTATATCCAAATCTACACAGAGAATGATCATATTTTCTCATGTGTCCTGACGTGTTCACTTTATATGTGCGCGACGGTATTGCCCACGTTTATAGCACATTCGTAAAGTTGTTGTGATTTTTGGGGTTGGAAAGAACTCGCGACAGTTGCTTCCATTTCAGGATGACAGATTCGAAGGCAGATGATGGTAACGGTGTCAGCAACACGACGAGCACTGGCACGACGATCTCTCCGACTCGACTTGTCGACCGTCGATTGGACGGTCCAGATGGTTACTCAACATGGCGGAAGAAAGTTGAGAAAACACTTCGTGGGATGCGGCTATCTAAACATTTGACTGACAGCCCTCCGGCGACGACTGATCCCACATTTGAACAGTGGGAGACGGATGAGAGTCGACTGTTTACACAGTTGATGAACTCCATGGAACCATCCGTCGAGGACATGGTTCAAAACACGGACACGGTCAAGGAGCTATGGGAGGTCCTAGCAACGACGTTTAATGGAAAACGCGACTTGTCTCGCATATACGACTCGGTTGTTGGCGTTTACCGAGCAACTCAAGGAGACAAGTCTCATAAGGACCACTTCCGATCCTTCAAGGCTATGTTGGATGAAATTGATCGTGTTCTTCCTCTGACGTCGGATATCAATGAAGCTCGGGCTGAACGCGAGCAGCTTCATGTTATGGCATATCTTGCATCTCTCCGTCCTGATGCGGACTCGGCTCGATCCCAGATCATTGCTGGATCTGATGTTCCATCTTTGATGGAGGCCCACTTCCGTATTCTTCGGACCGCAAAGGTGGTTGAGACCACTCCGGGAGATACTCCTGCTGATCGATCTGCCCTTGGTAGTCCTGCTCGTCCTGGCGTTCGTGGTGGACGTGGTGGACGACGAGGTGGTCGGACTTATGGTTGCGATGACGGACGCGACAATGGTGGTCGTGATGGGGGACGACTACGAACATGCTTCCACTGTGGCCAACAGGGACATTTCCAGTGGCAGTGTCCTAAAGCTCCTGTTGCCAATATTACTTCGGATGCTACTGATAATAGCGTTCGTTCGGTTCAGATGAGCGACGATTCTTACGCGAAATTTCTTGAGTTCCAGGCTCAACGTCGTGGTGAAGCATCAACATCTGGTTCCACAGCCGGATATTCCGCAGCATGCATAGTAAAACTCAAGCAGTGGGTAATTGACTCTGGTGCATCCTTACACATGACTGGTGACGCAGGTATGATACATGATTATGTACCTGCCCGTCGTGCTTCTGGCATTACTGTTGCCAATGGCGGTTCTCTGGCAGTCCGCGGCCGTAGAAGTGCCACTCTTTCTCCCGGACTGTCACTTACCTCTGTTCTACTTACTCCTGGAAATCCGTTCAATTTACTTTCTATCAGTCAACTTACTCTTGAACTTCATTGCTCGGTAACCTTTTTTTTCTGATAATTGTGTTTTTCAGGACCTGACAATTGGAAAGACTATTGGTAAGGGGCATGTGACTGGATGCTTGTACCTGTTTGATGCAACTCCTTCTGTTGCTTGTGCAAGCATGAAACTTGATCCGGTCGAGTTACATTGTCGATTAGGTCATCCGTCGTCTCCAGTTCTCCAGAAAATGTACCCATCTTTAGCTATTCCCACTTCTTTTCATTGTGAGCCATGTAGTTTAGCTAAGCATCATCGGATTTCTTATCCGGTGAGTCCAAATAATCTTGCAACCGCTCCTTTTGAGTTGGTGCATTCTGATATATGGGGACCTTGTCCGACTGAATCTGTAATAGATTTTAAGTACTTTGTCACGTTTGTCGATGATTACTCACGTGTCACTTTTATTTATTTAATGAAAAGTCGTGCTGAATTATTTAACATTTGGTGTAACTTTCATGCCGAGATAACTACACAATTTGGTCTTCCAATCAAAATCTTTCGGAGTGACAATGGTCGTAAGTATTTATCTCGTGATCTTGATAAACATCTGGCCAGCAACGGCATCATCCACCAAACCTCTTGTGCGTACACACCACAACAAAATGGTGTAGTCGAACGCAAGAATCGTCATTTATTGGAAACAACACGTGCTCTTATGTTTCAAGCACGTACTCCCAAGAGATTTTGGTCGGATGCGGTCCTTACAGCTTGTTATCTTATTAATCGCATGCCGTCGTCAGTTCTCAATGGTAGCACTCCCTTCTCTAGGCTCTTTCCTGGAAGAGAGCCGTTTCCTCTGCCTCCCCGCATCTTTGGTTGCTTATGCTATGTTCGGGATACCCGACCAACCCTTTCTAAATTGGATCCTAAGGCTATACAATGTATTTTTCTTGGGTATCCTATAGATCAGAAATGGTATCAGTGTTTCTCTCCTGTCTTAAAGCGATATTTTTTCACTCGGAATGTTACCTTTGTCGAAACAAAATTTCCTCCGTTCCCCCAATCAATTGGTCCGGCTCCCCTGATCTATCCCGAAGAAGATTTTTTGTTGTTTCCTCCTCAAACACAACAACCCCCCGTACGGGTGCCCTCCCTTACCGAGCCAGTCTCCCAGGATGATGGTCCACATACACCGATTCATCCATTAACGACATCAACCACAGAATTTTCCTTCTCTGGTTTCACCAGCAGCTCCGGCTCCAGTGAGCTGCCTCCATCTGTCCCTCCAGCAGCTCAACCAATTTCGCCAGCAGCTCCGGCGATTTCGCCTCCAGAACGTCTTCGTCGTGCATGTCGAGATCATCCCTTGTATGTTAACAACTACAAAGGACTTACCAGTCACACTCAGTCTCTGGTAGATACTATTGATGGGATTCAGATCCCCAAGACCGCTGGGGAGGGTCTCCGACATCCTGGTTGGCGTGCTGCTATGTACGAGGAGATGAAGGCTCTCCAGGAGAATCATACCTGGGACTTAGTCGATCTACCTCATGGTAAACAGACAGTCGGCTGCAAATGGGTGTTCACGATTAAGGTAAAACCGGATGGCACTCTTGACCGATTGAAAGCTCGTCTGGTGGCCAAAGGTTACTCTCAAACCTATGGTGAGGATTACTTCGAGGCTTTTTCTTCTGTGGCCAAAATGACGTCCGTTCGTGTCCTCATGGCCTTGGCCATTCGCTATGACTGGTCTTTACTTCAACTCGATATAAAGAATGCTTTCCTCCACGGGGATCTTGATGAAGAAGTATATGTGATGCAACCTCCCGGGTTCGTTGCAAGGGAGGGTAAGGTGTGTCGTCTAAGGTAGGCCCTCTATGGCCTGAAACAATCACCTCGTGCATGGTTTGGTAGATTTACACAGGTGGTTACTCAATTTGGAATGTGTTAGTCGAAGGACCATTCAATCTTCTATCGACACACATCTGCTGGAAGAATACTTCTTGGTGTCTACGTTGATGATATTGTAATCACGGGAGATGACAGCCAGGGTATTGCAAGTCTCAAGAAGTTTCTTGGAGAACAATTTCAAACCAAGGATATGGGATCCTTGAACTATTTCTGGGGCATTGAAGTCACACAGGGTAAGCGGGACATTGTAATGTCTCAAAGAAAATATGTACTGGATATACTAAATGATGCAGGCATGATGCAAGCAAAGGGAGCAAACTCACCTATGGATCCAGGGGCAAAATTACTTCCAGACGAAGGGGTCCTGATGACCAATCCAGATCAGTATCGTCGAGTGGTTGAAAAACTCAACTACTTGGCAGTCATGACGCGTCCGGATATTTCTTTTGCAGTAAGCGTCACAAGTAGATTCATGGCTTCTCCAAGAGTTCCACACTGGCAGGCAGTTCTCAGAATTTTGTATTATCTAGTAAAGAATCCAGGAAAAGGAATTCGAATGGAGAATACTGGACACACTTGCATCGAGTGTTTTACTGATGCTGACTGGGGACAAGTTTGACAGATAGACGGTCTACATCTGGCTACTCAGTATTTGTTGGCAGAAATATAGTACCATGGAAAAGCAAGAAACAAAGTGTGATAGCACGCTCAAGCTCGAAAACAGAATATCGAACTATTGCTCATGGCACGTCAGAGATATTATATATGAAACATCTCCTACAAGAACTGGGAGAAGACGCAGGATCTCAAGTGGCAGACCTATGGTGTGATAACCAATCTGCTATTCACATTGCCACCAATCCAGTATTTCATGAACGGACGAAGCATATTGAAATTGACATTCATTTTGTTCGTGATGAATATACAAAATGAGTGAAAGTTTCAACATGTGCGGACCGGCGACCAGATAGATGATATCTTTACAAAGCCTCTTCTGGGTCCCCGGGTTCAATTTTTATGTAACAAGCTGGGCATGATTGACATCTATGCTCCAGCTTGAGGGTGGGTGTTAAGTGTTATAGAGTTATTAGTTATTGGGCTTTAGTCCCACATTGCTTAGAGTAATAGGAGAGGAGGCTAGCCTCTCCTATATATATGTAGTCTCTCTTCAATAAAGAGATCATCTATTTTATTCCATTCTACGGTTTTTAACCAGCCTCTCCATATATATGGGGATAAGGTTGCGTACATCTTTACCCTCCCTAGACCCTACGTATGCTGGGGGTTCATGGCACTAGGGCTCCTTTTATGTTTTTTCAGTCCGAGTATTATAGTAGTGACAGTGATCTGTATCATGTCTTATTATTGAAGTTCACACTTTGAAACTTTTTGTTTTTTGTTTAAACAGAAATCAGAAACTTTGGAGTCTGAATTAAGAAGGCTCAGAAAGGAACTTGAGAATGAAAAGGTAGAAATAATGCTCTTTTACTGTTAAAGTGCCGGGGCATGTGCTCTCTCTCTTACACACAAACACAGACAAATAGCTTCAATTCCTCTAGTTCTCCTTCATCTTGACTCTTAAAGTAGAACTTGGCATCTTAGGAAATAATGCCAGGTGAGCTTTGTCAGAGATCAAATGTTTATCAGGAATTCATATACTGACACATAGGTTTATTTTACTGGTATCATTGTGTTCTCTTCATCCTTAATGCACTATTGTGTAGCTTGCTTCTACCTACCATATGGTCATGCTTCACTCTGTAAACCCCTTTAGTTTATGACAAATAACTTTTGGTCAAGCGAATACAATGCTAAGTGCTCATTTTGACCTCTTCTGTCCTTGCTGGAATCTGTCTTGTATATCAAAAGATACTAGGCCTTGTTTTTCATATTATTCTGCTCACATCCATGGAACACAAGTTATTGCAATTCTCTTACACGGAATGATACAACTTAAGATTATCTTACTGATGCGGATTCTTGAGTGTAGATCGCCTATGTTGTAATGAAACTGTTGCCAGCTTCCTTTCTCATGTAGCAAGCATATTGCTTTCGTGCTATGTTCATCGTGCATTTGCCTTCCACTAGGTACAAATATATCATTTAAACCGGATATCTGACATGGTTTTAACATGATATATTACCCAATGCATTTTCTTAGCCATACTGTTGATTCATGTTTGCTTTATTTCATGTTGGGCAAGTGGATCTGTAGCTCATGGTTTTCTTGCTGATTATTAGGGTTGTATGAAATTCTGTTCTTGTTTAACCTTTTGATGGTTTAGTATAACCTTCAGTAAACATCTTTGGCTATACCTGAGAAGCTTGCATGCTGTTGTTAGCAGGTGGCAAGGGAAGAAGCATGGGGGAAGGTCTCTGCCCTTGAACTCGAAATAGCTGCTGCAATTCGTGACCTTTCTATTGAGAAACAAAGGTTTCAAGGAGCCAGGGAAAGAATTATTCTGCGGTAAGATCAAAATATTAATGTTTGTTGAGGAACCTTGGCATATCAAACCAATAACAAAGTATTCTTCACACAATCGTCTGAAATGTCAAAATCATGTAGTGGATGCACAACAATTTACACTAGCCTTCTTTCTAAATTATATACTTTTATGGATACAGTTAAGCAAATTGTCTATATCGAGGATTCATTATTTTATGGAATAATTAACATTCAGATTTTTGTTTGTACAGTAGATACAATTTTTTACTTGAATAACATGTTAAAATTGCAGGGAGACTCAATTGCGTGCTTTTTACTCCACAACAGAGGAGATATCTGCATTGTTTGCAAAACAGCAAGAACAGTTGAAGTCAATGCAGAAGACTTTAGAGGATGAGGAGAACTATGATAACTCATGGGTTGGTATTGATTTAAATGCACCAGCGTCAGGAAATATAGTCCTTGGAGCAAGAGATGAAAGTAGAGTGGAAAGTGGTGGTGCTTCTATTCCAAAAAATTTCCACAACAATAAGGAGAACATGGGTGGTGATGATGGTTATGATGATGATGCCAGTACTACTGAGAAGCACGACTGCCATGTAAGAAGCCAAGATGGCAATACTCAGGACATAGAATGCACAAGTTCAGACAGGTTGCCAAAGGGGTTTGGTTCTGACATAGATGGTTCTGGAACAGCAGTGGTCCCAGAAGGCGACCGTACAGACACTGAACGTGTTCTCGGCACAGAAAGCCCAGGTGTTTATCCTGCATACAGCGAAAGAAGTGCTGCTCTGCAGAAATGTGGCAACTCTGTAGGAGGAACAATGCAGATTGATGATGAAACCCAGGTCCAAGAAAACTTGGATCCCATCACCGGGAATCCCGACACTGAATATGTTCTTGGTACAGAAAGCCCAGGTGCGTATCCTGCATGCAATGAAAGAAATGCTGCTCTGCTAAAATGTAGCAATCTGGCAGGAGAAACAATGCAGCTTGATGATGAAACCCAGGTCCAGGAGGATTTGGAGCCTACCACTAGGAATCCTGATGACACATCTGGTCACTGCTCCCCTTCAAGAATGGAGGATACAGAGACTGGCACGATTAAAACTGCTGATCTCTTGGCCTCGGAAGTTGCTGGGAGCTGGGCAATGAGTACCGCACCCTCTGTAAATGGGGAGAATGAGACTCCGAGGAGTCCATACGATGGCGATCATGCTGGTGGTAGTGCTGCTGATGTTGATGGCGATGCTGCTGCAGCGCACTTGGTCTGCTCCGATGGTCAGGGATCAGGGAGCCAGAGCAATACTCTTCACAGCGCCACCAAACGTAGTGAGGAACACCGTGCTCTGAATGCTATGATAAACATAGTAGCGCCGGAGTTCAGGCAGCAGTTTCAGGGTGGTGATGGTGATAAGAATGGGTCCATGTCTGATGCTGAAACAGAAGGCAATGACAGCAGTGATGCCACGGATGATGATTCCGATGGAGAGACTAACATTGTGGAAGTTGGCAATGATGAGGTTATGATTGAAATCGAAGATTCTGTCGGGTGAGAATGAGAACTAGGATGCAAGGTGTATTAGAGGCATGCTAGATTTTCAGCTGACTCCCTTGTAAGTATAATTTTTTTTAACTGTATTCTGTATATCTAGTCTTCCTTTTTCTTTGTGTACTTTAGTGTTCAAATTCAACCCGAATTATATTAATAAATAGAAATCTTCATGATGCTACAACCGAAATATGTGAACCTTTTGCGGAACAAATATCTGTTTTGGAGTGCAGCCTGGGAAATGGCTAATTTAGGCTGCATCATGTTGCTTAAAAACCTATGGGAATTTTTCTTTATGGAAACGACATATAGAGCAATCTGTCTTCTTTGTCTTCCCATTTTGCTCAGGGGTTAAAAGTTTTTTGCCTTTAATTATCATACTCACTTTGACTTGATTACTTTCTCCTGGATATAGTTGGAGATACAAATTGGGCTAGGATCTTTAAATCTGGGGATTTTATATTTATTTTATTTGTTTTTGTTTAAACAAAAGTGGCCATGGTCCATCCTGTTTCATTAATAAGCTGACCAAACAGATATAGTCCAAGCTGTTTCTTTACTGCAGACTTGTAAAGAGCCAAAATACTACTTTTTTTTTTGGGGGTCAAAGTAGAACCTGCCTTACATGAGTACGAAAACGGGTTAGGAAAATAAAAAAAACAGGATATTATAAAAATTACAGGATATTGACATTCTTAAATAGTTAGAAAATTTGTAACCTATGTTGTATGAATCCAAACATGAACACAAGTACAAACATACACCATTTTGTTGTGTCCATGGAGCATACAGTATAACTCTTTGCTCTTTGGAAGAAGCAAATGGAAATAGAGGGAAGAAAAGGAGATCTACATAAATTATGAATCCAGTAACATGAACTGATTCATTAATTGACCATATTTAAACAAAGTTCAGTTTTTTTCTTAATAACCATCCATGAAGGAAAAAAAGAGAGGGCTTTGATTATATGATGGAAGCAAGATAAGCAAGATCAAATTGTATAATGCTAATATAAATACGCGATCTTAACATTAGAGGCCTACACTTGTGGTTAAGCCGACTGGACCGTGCCAAGTCTGTATCGCACATTAGAGCATCTCCAACCCTATTGTCTTATTTTGTGTTGTGAATCCTATGTGGCATGAGGCACAAGACAATGTCTTTCCTATGTGGCAAGATGATATTCACACAAGACAATGAGATAAAAATGTGTTCTCCAATGCAAAAGTTTGAGAAGACAATAAAATTACTTTTTTTCAACTTCCAAGTCAACTTTTTCATTTCTTCTTTTTATATATATTTTTATTCATAATTGATGATGTGGACATAAAGTCATTGTGAAGTGCATTGTCTAGATTTAGAGCATCTCCAACTCTATTGTCTTGTTTTGTGTTGTGAATCCTATGTGGCATGAGGGACAAGACAATGTCTTGTATAGGTGGCAAGGTTATATTCACAAATGACAATGGATTTAAAAAGTCATCTCCAATGCAAAAGTATTGAGAAGACAATACAAATAATTTTTTACAACTTCCAAGACAACTTTTACTCTTCTACTTCTTTTTTATAAATATTTTTATTCACAAATGATGATGTGGACATAAAGACATTGTGAAGTGCATTGTCTAGATCTAGACAACCAACTTCACATTGTCTTTGCCATGTCATTGCCATGTCAACTCCACACTTTATTTCACATTTGCATTGGAGAAGTACTTTTGGAAAAAATGGTTGTCATTCCTATGTGGCAACCATTTTTTTCAAACTCACAATAGGGTTGGAGATGCTCTTAGACAACCAACTTCACATTCTCCTTGCCATGTCATTGCCATGGCAACCATTTTTTCCAAACTCACAATAGGGTTGGAGATGCTCTTATATAAAGGGATCCCTTTTCGAGTAATCACTGCGACGGTAGGTCCCTGCAGTTGGTCCCAAATCAATTTCCCAACACACTTTTGCATACAAGATTCAAACTAGGAATCCAAATGCCATCGTACAAACCCACAAGTTGTTCAAAAAATTAGCCTAAAGCTCAACTATCCAACCCCTCAAACTCAAATTTTATTTTCCTTAATATACTATACATACTTATTTAGATAATAAAAATATTTTGTATTGGTTATGTTGGCCAATTTGAATTTAAATTGGAAACCATGATCCACAAATAATTATATGTTGTTAGCCAATTGGTAAGAGCATCCACAGTGGGACTCTTTTCAAGTGCTATATTTGATCTTTGGCCAAATTTTGTAGCACTTGAGGGCTACAATGGACTCTTGTCCACACTTGAAAAAGAGTAGAAAGCCAAAGGACTCTCCAAATTTGGAGAGTCCACTAGTGGAGCTATAGTTACTTGGGACCCACCATATTTACTTTTCTCCTTCATTCTTTTTGTTGGAGTGTTGCCACTAGTCAATTATGAAGAAAAAATAAGGAGAAAAAAGATGGGATGTTGCCACTTGTCAAATTGGAGTGTTTATTTGGAGTATACCATTGTGTAGCAACATGAAGGAAATACTTCAAAATTAATTTTTGGAGTATAGTTTGAAGTAATTTGAAGTATGATTTGGAGTGTTGCCACTGTGGATGCTCTAACCCATGATTAAATCACAGTGTAGGATAGGGACCCTAACTAATCCACACCGTAGCTTGTCCTAATAAATATCGCCTATTATGTGCTCTCTCCTTTCCATACCTTAAGGCCTCGTTTGGTTCACGGAAAGGAAATGAATTCCCTTGTATTTTTCATGGAAATGGAAAAATAGGATTCCTGTCACATTTCCTTTCCGTTGTTTGGTAAAACAAGAAAACTACCTAGGAAAGGAAAGCAAAATATAATAATGTTCCAATAATATCCTTATCTTTTAAAATAAAAAAATAATATTATAAAAAATAACATTAATGATAAAATAAGCAATGACACATGGTTACTTTTGTAATAAATGTTGGGAAATGAGGAGGAAAAATCAATCCCATGGGTCTTGAGTGGAACTATATTCCCACCAATTTTCTCCCTTCCAGAGCATGAAGTAAAAAAAAAAAAATCTTGACTTGGGATTCATAAAATTCATTTAATCCGAAGATCGCGCTCACGGTCATAACAACCGCAGAAGCAGTTGCAACAATCATGACTGGTGCAGACTCAGGCTCGATATCTTGAACAAAAAACAGACTCTGAGACATTCGCTGATACAAGTGCACGATCTAATATTACGGATACGTTTGGTTCTCCGACAACCTGAACAGAGGAATCTGGAGCACCTTCCTTCAATTATTATTGGGTTTTAGCCTTTTTATTGTAAATTTTAGTCCCACATCGGCTAGACCAAAGGAGTTGTATCTCTATATATTAGCTATGCTATTTTAAAGATGCACATGTGGTGTGGAGGTGCACATGGGTGTGCCATGTGGGATTATTTTTCTAATAGAAAAAAGGCTAAATCAACAATTGAAAGCATTCATGCTTTTTGCTCTTGGAAAATTTATTTCCATGGGAGCTAAGCCCCGACTAGAACTCGGACTCGGACACATGGGCTCATGAGGCGTAATGTTGTGTTTTGTTGGCGCACTTTACAAGTATTTTTTTTAACACAAGTAAACAGAAGTCTTGAGAGAGAAGAGAAGTGTTGCACGAGCGTTGCTTTTGCACGTGAGTCCGTGTACGATCCGAGGAGTCAGAAGAGCAGGAGTGTTCCAAAGTTCTCCGACGAACTTGCTGGTTCCTGGAAGCTATTCGTGTGGGGCGAATATAGCTTTGAGCAACGATGATCATTCACCTCAGCAGGATATTCATCCATCAATCGCCTGTCATCTTCTTCGCTGCTGTGAATTATGAAATCTTTTTAGATTCTCGTAATATCATATGCTGCTGTAACTAGATCTTCTTAGATCTTCGTTATACTTGGCAACCTTCCTAGAAGTGTTGCGTTGGAATATTGTTTTTACAATTGTTTCATCTTCTCAGTTTTCCATCGAAAAATTGTGCCCCGGCTATAACAATTATAGGCTCAAGCTCCATAGGCCTATACGTGACAGGCTCATCAACAGCTTGTCTCTCGGAGGTCTAAACGTCGATACCTACAAAATGCCAGCAAGGGATGACTCAAAATAATAATTATATATTTAGAGTACTTAAAGTGTACGAGTACCTTCAGTCTCCGACGTTATTTTCTGGTTGAATTCTATCGGGAGACCCTTATACAATTCAGGATGGTTGACGCAACGTGATAGCGGAACGAACTTACCTTTGTGGTTAGCAATGGCCAAGTCGATCAGTGATGACGATAACTGGACTACAGTTGCTTGGTGAGAGCAGGGGCAGATCCACTTTGAAGCCAGCGGGGGGCGGTGCCTCCACTGAAATGTAATTTTTTTTGAGGATCTTCTTTCTACTCTTCGGACCCGGCTCCTAGCAGCGACGGGCACATCCGAGCCGTGGGTGCCCCCACACAATAAAACAAAATAAATTTTTTTAAATGGTGTGGGGCCCAACCCCATCCCTCCACACACTATACACAGAGAGCACCGCAAAAGTGCACATAGAGAGAACAAAAGTTATAGAACCCTTCTTTCTTCATCTTCATTTTTTTTTTCTTCTCTTCTTTTCTCTTCTAAGTGTTCCTCCCATAAATAAATTGAAAGCACCTGCCGGGAGCGTTGTTTGGAGTGGTTTGTACGTTTTCTTTTTAATTATGTACTTTGTTCCTATATGTTCAATTCTCGAGGGCATTGTCTCCGAACCTCCTTATGATTGTGCCCCCAGTAGAATCTCATCCTGGATCCACCACTGGGTGAGAGTGAAGCGGTGTTGCAAAAACTCCGACGGATGGCCTTGTGAGAGGTCATCACGAAGGTTGCTTGAAAATCTCAAACAAGGGGCTTCTGAATCCACGGAACAGTAGAGTCCACGACCAAGAAAAAAGAGAGAACAAATCTCAAAACTTTAAGAAGAATTTTATTGATGAAAAGTTGTTCACCAATTGTATACAGAAGATGCCTATTTATAGAACTTTTATGATAGCCTATTCTAATTTTAATCAAATAAAGATAAAACCTATCTTAATAAAAGATAGAGTCAAAATAAGAGTTATAAAAGAAATATGATTCTTAACAACTCTATAAAAGATAAAGCTAATAAAAGGAAAGAAAAAAGAAAACAAAATCCTAGAAGGACGCGAAATTGGAATCTACGCTACATCAGTCTCTCCTGCTTCAAGAGAACTCGTCCATGAGTTATTCTCAGAATAAAGCGGTTTGCCAGGTGAAAAATACTCATAAAGATCGACGATATTGAAGGTTGGAAAGATCTGCATGTCTTCATGCATTCTGTCACTAGCGTCACGATAGTGCTGTCATTGGTAGAAGTTGGCGAGACCATAGAAGCTTTGAACTTCAGTCATTGTTTTTGGAGTAGGCCATTTGAGAATTGTCTGGATCTTCTCTTCACCAACACCGAGACCATCGATGCTAATAATAAATCCCAAGAAGATGAGTTGGTTAGTAAATAAGCTACACTTCTTAATTCGAAGAAGGTTGAGAACTTCCCTAGGGTGCTTTAGATAATCAGCTTGGCCCTTACTATAAATCAAAATATTGTCAAAGTAGTCGACTACAAACTTTCTTATAAATGGCTTAAAACTTGATTTTTGCGGTGCATGAATGTTCTTGGTGCATTCGAAAGTCCGAAAGGCATAACAATCCACTCATAGAGTCCTTCTCTGGTCTTGAAAACAGTCTTCCATTCTTCACTAGGTCGAATCCAGATCTGATGGTAGCTAATGATGATGCACTTCATAGCCCGACTATCGATGCACATTGTCACTTTTCGTTCCCAGAATACGTATTTTTAGACATATACTGCCTTAATATATATTTAATAACTATCATGTATTGTTCTGTAGTTAAACCCCTTTAATTTCATATTAGTTAATTTTCTGCAATTTTATTTCTGCATTTTATTTTCTGCTTTCATACTCTGCTTTAGCTCTACTTTGGGTTCGGCTTGGATTGGTTTAGTTAAGTTGGTTCATCATGAACCGAAACAAACCCCCACCTATCACCACCCCTTCCATTTAAAGCCACCCCTTTCTCTCTCTTCATTACTTCACCATTAATCTTCTTCTTCCTCATAACTCCTCCCCCACCTACCAGCCGCCAAGGCAAGTGCCAACTTGCTTCTTGATGGATCTCCATTTTTATTGTTCCATCATCTTCCTTACTTGATCTTAAGCCTTTTTAGTACTTAGCAATTTTAATTTCCATGGTTCATTTCTTGTAGATCTAAGTTTTGTGCATTTTCAGATTTCTTAGGTTTGATCTAGTAAACTTTGTTATCTTCAAGTTTTGATGGTTCCATGTTGTAGAGAATTTCGTTTACCCAATTTTGACCTATGGAAGTCCGGATTTGGGCTTGGAACGAAGGATTTATGGAGCTTAGAAGCAATGACTTCCCATGGTTCTTTCTCTCGGAAAAGAGGAGAAGAAGAACAGTGCTTGACCGCATGAGTTTTCATGCGACAAGTCTCCCTTGGCCGCATGGGCTTAGTCAGCCGCATAAGCTTGATCGGCCGCTTGCCGCATAAAGATCAGCCCGAGCCGCATAGAGTTATCTGACCGCATGAGACTTATCTGCCGCATATAGGCTTGCACCCATTTCAGCCGCATGGCGCTGGTCATTTTCAGCCGCATGGCGCTGATCATTCTCAGCCGCATGGCGCCACGTGACTTCTTAGCCGCATATAGGCTTGCACCTATTCAGCCGCATAGAATTTCCCCTGGCCTTATGTGCGTATGTTGCCTGTAGCCGCATAAGACCCCTTTAATTTCTAGCTGCATAGGGCTTTGCTAATTTGGCCGCATGAGACTATTTTGATTTCGGCCGCATGGAATCACCCTTGCCTAGCTGCATGTAACCCATTCATTCCCGGCCGCATGAATCAATAATTTTTCAGCCGCATAAATGCTAGCCATAATGCCGTTTTGGCTGATTCTTGCCTTTTTGGCTGATTCTTGTTTCAAATTGACATTGATTGAGATTGATTGACATTTATTACCATTTATTGATTAATTGGGCACTTATTAACATTAATTATTGTCTTGACATTAATAAACGAGGATTGTCATATTAATTTAATAATTGATCATGCATTCCTAGTTGGAACTAAGAGACTGGCTAGTCGTCTTATTGAAATGAATGAATGAGACACATTCATATTAACTATGAACTATTTGCAATCGACTGGCTAATCCCGAATATTGGCATACAGGCACATGCAGGCTTTAATTTATTTATTTATTTATTTATCTTACCAAAGCAGCAGGTGTACTTTATGGTCAAGTCATAATTATTTCGTGGTTAGTTTTGATTGTTGTATTATGCTATGTAAGACCTACAACCTAACTGCACGGATATCGTTGTAGAGTTGTGCATATCGTACCCCGTACGAAAGTACTCATTATGAATGACCATGATCCACGGCATGGGACTTCACTCAACGTAGAGACTATTAAGTTAAATAAAATAATAATTGCATGGAGAGAATGGATTCCCGAGTTCTTACATGGCAGCTCTCTTGGGACTATTAAGTACCCGACAGGCCGACTGGTTCCCATAGATACTGTAAATCTGCCACACGGGCAGGGAGCGGTATCTGCTTATATTATTTATTGTATATTATATATTGACGACGGGCGTCCCGCTGGGACTCGTCTAATTCATGATTGGCGCAATTGATTGACTGGATAGACTAGCCTTGCTTGCACATAGTAAGAACTGAGGAATCCTTTATTGCATAATTCCAGGATAACTTGGAACTCACAGTAGCAAGCCGTAGTAGTTGCATGGCCGTTTAAGTGGATTTGTTTGTGTACTGTACCTACTCTGTTACCTAACTGAGATGATCAGAATGTCAGGACATGACGGGCCAATTTCTGTCCTTGTTTGGTTGGGAGGTTGGTTCGAAGTGTCGTGATGTTATGTGAATCCTAGTAGATAGCAGAGATCTATTATCATATTCTCTTATTACTGGCTTCATTCCTCATATCGTGCTCCCTTGCGGTACTTGCTATTAGAGGTCTAACCTCTCTGGTTTTGCATGGCCAGATTTAGAGCCGGTCCCCGAGGATCCAGCTTACTTCTACCTCCAAGATGGTCAATACTAGAGGGATGATCGTAGGAGGACTCGAGTGGGTTTCTTACTTCCCCGCTCGTTTTGTGAATTACTTTATACTTTGTCGTTTGGCACCGACATGTTAGTCGGATTGTCTTGTACCTACTTTTGCATAATTGTAACTAAGTCAGGCTGCAACTGATAACAATTGTGTATACTTGCTACATCATCTGGCTGTGTTTTGTAAAGCCAGATATCAAGAATAATTTGACTGAGCATTTGGGACGCCTTACTGCTTTATCTCACATGTTCTCTATTCCTGTTTCTTGTT
The DNA here is from genome assembly GCA_029216955.1 of Iris pallida. Taxonomy (NCBI): domain Eukaryota; kingdom Viridiplantae; phylum Streptophyta; class Magnoliopsida; order Asparagales; family Iridaceae; genus Iris; species Iris pallida. The sequence continues at coordinate 54,394,961 of JANAVB010007399.1, read as the reverse complement.
TGAATGATTGAGACAATAGATATGGAGTGACCATAGCGAGACTTTTATGTAGTATGTACCCCCTCGTCTTATTAGACAACATTGATCGTATTATACGGTATTCATCTACCCGTAATATGTAGCTGGCTGAGTCATTCCCCTGCTCTCCAGTATTCTGGTTCTGGGGCGTGACAAGGTTTTAGTGGTGGCCCATGCAGGTCTGATTTCAGACTTGTGGGGTATTTTAATAGTATGTCTCAATCACACATGTTCCCCCTTGATCTCATGATTCGTCAATTCTCAACTCCAGCTTGACATTCCAGTATCCCTTGACTTCATTGATCCTTCGAGTCCGATCGTTTGATTGTTCTCTTGTCCATTTTCTTAGGGACACTTCGTCCGCACCTGTCAGAGCTGGATAGCAGCAATAAGGGCAACATGGACAACATGACCAGGTTGGTCAGCAACAAGGGCCAGTACTACCTCAGGAGACTATCCAGGAAGAAGTGATAGTAGAAGCAGCAACTGGATCGCAGTATCCGGAGGTTCCACCACCACCAACAGTTCCACCTACCCCCGTGGAAATGGATACACCAGCTCTTCTGGATATCATGAGAGGGATGATGGCTACTCAGCAACACCAGATGTTAGCCCAGCAGCGCATGCACGCTCAGTTGCAGGAGCAGAACGTACTACTCAACCAAGGGTTACAGACAGCTTTGGAAAGAGGGGTAAGGCCGGATTCAGGAGCATCAACCAGATTTTGCAAATTCAACCCCCGCCGTTTCGAGGGCACGGAGGATGCCATCTCAGCAGATGCATGGCTTAAGGATATTGAGACTATTTTGACAGCAACTAAGGTACCGGCAGAAGAACGTGTGGATCAGGTGAAGTTGCTACTTCAGGATCGCGCACGTGATTGGTGGGAATCAGAGGAAGTAGGTATCAGACGTCCTGTTGCTTGGGACGATTTCATATCAAGGTTCAAGATGAAGTACTATGGAGTTGTGGCGCAGTTTGAGCTACAACAAAAGTTTATCAACCTCAAGCAGGCCGGCAAGACAGTAGATGCTTATGCAGCGGAGTTCTGCAGATTGAGTAGGTTCGCCCCAGAGATGGTAGCAACGGAGAGCCAGAGGGCTATGAGATTTCAGCAAGGGTTTCACCTTGAGCTCTTGCAATTAATAGAAGGGCACAATTACCAGACTTTTGATGAGGTATTGACGGCAACCCGAAGGCATGAGATCACCATTCAGAGGATCACGGCAAGGACTGGGGGTCAGAAGAGATCCCATAGTCAGATTGAAGGAGAAGGGGGAGCAGCGCCCCGTACAACAGTACCATCCCTTGGCATTCGCATTCACGATATGGCAATGCGAGGGCCAGCACCACCACTCAGGCAGCAGCAGCAGCAACAGAGGAAGAATCAGCAACCCCCAGCGGGCTGCACTTATTGTGGGAAGGTAGGGCACACTAGAGATGTGTGTCGGGCATTGAACGGACTGTGTTTGATATGTGAAAATCCAGATCATCGGGTTACCACCTGTCCCATGAATTCGAGGTCAGGAGGACCAGTACAACAGTTTTCTGCTCTGCCAGCATCACGGGCAGGCCAGTATCGAGGACCATCAGTGGCAGTGAGACCATTGGCCCAGCGTCCGTTGATGCCACAGGCTCAGATGTTTCGACAGTAGGGACCGCCGATGCAGTAACACCAGCATAGACCACCCCAGCATCATCAAGGCAGGGGCCAGCAGCAGCACCAGGCTAGGCCGCAACATAGAAACCAGCAAGGAGGTCGAGGGCAGGCATTCACACTGTCCTTGGAAGAGGCATTAGCATCGGGAGATGTTGTGGCAGGTAACATTCTCGTCGCCTCATATCCCGTAGTAGCATTGTTTGATTCGGGAGCATCACATTCATTTATATCTGCACAATTTGCGACACGACTAGGAATGGAGTTCGAGGCATTGCCAGGGAGGTTGAATATACTCACTGGCAATGGGCTCGTAGGAGTTAGTAGAGTTATTCTAGCGTGTAGCGTTGTAGTTTGCGGGCATTCCTTACCCGCCCAGTTGATAGAATTTTCTGTTGAAAATTTCGACGTTATCTTAGGCATGGACTGGCTGAAAGACAGTCATGCGATAATAGATTGTCGTAGAGGAAGTGTATCTTTTGATATTCCAGGCATGAAGAGATCCACCTTAGTCAGATCAGAGGCAACTCAGCAAGAGCAGGGAGTAGTAACAGTAATGGAAGAAGTTCAAGTTCCGAAGGTAGTTGAAGAATTTCTAGACGTAATTTCCGAAGAACTTCCAGGTCTACCACCGGTTAGAGATATTGAGTTCTGCATAGAATTGGCACCTGGAACTAAACCGATATCAGATCGGGTTTACAGAATGGCGGATTCGGAACAGGCCAAGGTATATCAGCATATAGAGGAACTGAAGGAGAAGAAGTTCATCCAAGCCTGCATATCACCATGGGCAGCACCAGTGGTACTTGTGGAGAAGAATGATGGATCATCCAGATTGTGTATCGATTACAAGAAGCTTAACGCGGCAACAGTAAAGAACAAGTACCCACTACCCAGGATCGACGACTTGTTTGTTTGAGTGGGGCTAGAATTTTCTCCAAGATAGATCTTCGTTCAGGGTATCATCAAGTGAGGGTTCGGAAGAAGGATATTCCCAAGACAGCATTCAGGTCGAAGTATGGGCATTATAAATTCTTAGTAATGCCGTTTGGTTTGACCAATGCTCCAGCAATATTTATGGATTTGATGAACCGCATCTTTATGCCATACTTAGATCAGTTTGTCGTTGTGTTTCTTGACGACATTCTCGTATACTCTGCTAGTGAAGAGGAGCATGAAGACCACCTCAGGAAAGTGTTGCAGGTTCTGAGAGAGAACCAGTTGTATGCCAAGCTCAGCAAGTATGAGTTCTGGATGGACCATATTTTATTTTTGGGTCACATCATATCAGGAGCTGGAGTAGCAGTAGATCCCAAGAAGGTAGAAGCAGTAGAGAGTTGGCCAGTACCCAAGACCGTAGCTGATGTGCGGAGTTTCTTGGGATTGGCAGGGTATTACAGAAGGTTCGTGTCAGACTTTGCAAGACTTTCAACACCCATGACCCGCTTGACACGGAAGGATGTGCCATTTGTTTAGTCGGCAGAATGTCAGGCATCATTTGAGAATCTGAAGCAGAAGTTGATATCGACACCTATTCTTACATTACCAGTTGGACCCGGAGGTTTTACAGTATATTGCGATACGTCAAGTAAAGGACTTGGATGTGTCTTCATGCAGCAGGGAAAGGTGATAGCATATGCATCTAGGCAGCTTCGGGACCACGAGAAAAATTATCCAACTCATGATTTGGAGTTGGCAGCAGTAGTATTTGCTCAGAAGCTATGGAGGCATTACTTATATGGTGACCGAGTGGACATGTACACATACCATAAAAGTCTGAAGTACATCTTTAATCAGAAGGAGCTGAACATGAGGCAGAGAAGATGGTTAGAGCTGATCAAGGATTATGACGTGGAGCTTCAGTATCATCCACGCAAGGCTAATGTGGTAGCAGATGCTCTTAGCAGGAGAGGCGGCACATTTATGTTAACAACACAGAAGCACATCTTAGAAGACCTTCAGGAGATGGGTATCGAAGTTATACTTTCTAGTGATGTAGGAGTTCTAACAAGTCTACAAGTTCAATCTGACTTGGTAGACAGGATCAAGGCAGCTCAGGCACAGGACCCAAGGATTCATAAGCTTAGAGCAGAATATGAGTCAGGACTCAGAAAGGAGATGCAAATTCATGAAGATGGTACACTTAGGTTTGGATCGCGCCTATGCGTGCCTAGTGGAGATATCAGACAGGAAGTTATGACAAAAGCTCACAGTTCTCAGTGTTCTATACACCCTGGAGGGACCAAGATGTACCAAGATATCAAGCAGCACTTCTGGTAGAATGGAATGAAGAGGGAGATAGCTAGATTTGTTTCCCGTTGCTTGATATATCAGCAAGTGAAAGCAGAGCAGCAGAGGCCAGCTGGATTATTGCAACCGCTTCCTATCCCGGAATGGAAGTGGGAGCACATCACAATGGACTTTGTGACCGGTTTACCGAGATCGCCAAGTGGTAAAGATGCTATTTGGGTGATAGTGGACCGGCTTACAAAGGTAGCACACTTTTTTCCTTTCAGAGTGGGGCAATCTATAAAAAAGTTAGCAGAGTTGTATATGCAACAGATAGTCAGGCAGCATGGAATCCCTGTCAGTATTGTGTCCGATAGAGATACCCATTTTACATCGCATTTTTGGAAGAGTCTACACCATAGTCTGGGCACCAAGTTAAGATTTAGCACGGCTTACCATCCACAGACAGACGGACAATCAGAAAGGACAATTCAGACTTTGGAAGATATGTTGCGAGCTTGCACCTTAGATTTTGAGAGCCACCTGCATTTAGTTGAGTTTTCATAAAACACCAGTTATCAAGCCAGTATCCAGATGGTGCCATTCGAAGCTCTATATGGTAAGAAGTGTAGGTCGCCACTAGCATGGAATGATATCGGGGAGAGGAAGATGCTAGGCCCAGAAATGATTGTCCAGACAGTTGAATTGGTTAAAGGAATTAGAGAGCGACTACGAGTTGCGCAAGATCGGCATCGCCATTGGGCGGACCAGCATCATAGGCCGCTAGAGTTTTCTGTTGGGGACCACGTGTTCTTGCGGATCTCACCTATCCGTGGGGTCATTAGATTTGGCGTTCCCGAGAAGTTGAGTCCTCGATACGTAGGACCATTCGTTATCCTTGATAGGGTAGGCGATGTTGCTTATCGTTTATCCCTTCCACCTTCGTTACGAGAGGTGCATGACGTATTTCATGTATCTCAGCTGCGAAGGTATGTATCGGATCCAAGCCATATCCTTGATCATTCTGAGCTGGTTGTTGGTACCAACCTGTCTTACGAGGAGCAGCATGTGTCCATCTTGGACCGAAGAGAGAAGATACTCAAGAACCGAACAATTAACCTTGTCCGGGTTGCTTGGGGTCATCACTCTTTGGGAGAGTCAATGTGGGAACGTGAGGATGATATCCGATCACGATATCCGCACCTGTTTGACTCATAAGGTATATGTCTTTCTGTATACCTTGATCGTATTAGCTCCTCATGCTTGTCACCCCATGGATAGAACTACTTGATATCGTAGATTGTTGATATAGATATGCTATCTGTTAGTTAGCATTGTAAGAAATGATTGCTTACTCAATTGCTTATGCTTGAATTAGTTTAGCTTTGATGTTCCTATCCTGCTTGGATTTAAAATTTCGAGGACGGAATTTTTCTAAGGAGGATAGAGATGTCACTTCCCGTTCCCAGAAAACGTATTTTTAGACATATACTGCCTTAATATATATTTAATAACTATCATGTATTGTTCTATAGTTAAACCCCTTTAATTTTATGTTAGTTAATTTTCTGTAATTTTAATTCTGTATTTTATTTTCTGCTTTCATACTCTGCTTTAGCTCTACTTTGGGTTCGGCTTGGATTGGTTTAGTTAAGTTGGTTCATCATGAACCGAAACAAACCCCCACCTACCACCACCCCTTCCATTTAAAGCCACCCCTTTCTCTCTCTTCATTACTTCACCATTAATCTTCTTCTTCCTCATAACTCCTCCCCCACCTACCAGCCGCCAAGGCAAGTGCCAACTTGCTTCTTGATGGATCTCCATTTTTATTGTTCCATCATCTTCCTTACTTGATCTTAAGCCTTTTTAGTACTTAGCAATTTCAATTTCCATGGTTCATTTCTTGTAGATCTAAGTTTTGTGCATTTTCGGATTTCTTAGGTTTTGATCTAGTAAACTTTGTTATCTTCAAGTTTTGATGGTTCTATGTTGTAGAGAATTTCGTTTACCCAATTTTGACCTATGGAAGTTCGATTTTGGGCTTGGAACGAAGGATTTATGGAGCTTAGAAGCAATGACTTCCCATGGTTCTTTCTCTCGGAAAAGAGGAGAAGAAGAACAGTGCTTGACCGCATGAGTTTTCATGCAGCAAGTCTACCTTGGCCGCATGGGCTTAGTCAGCCGCATAAGGTTGATCGGCCGCTTGCCGCATAAAGATCAGCCCGAGCCGCATAGAGTTATTTGACCGCATGAGACTTATATGCTGCATATAGGCTTGTACCCATTTCAGCCGTATGGCGTTGATCATTTTCAGCCGCATGACGCTGATCATTCTCAGCCGCAAGGCGCCACGTGACTTCTTAGCCGCATATAGGCTTGCACCTATTCAGCCGTATAGAATTTTCCCTGGCCGCATGTGCGTATGTTGCCTGTAGCCGCATAAGACCCCTTTAATTTCTAGCCGCATAGGGCTTTGCTAATTTGGCCGCATGAGACTATTTTGGTTTCGGCCGCATGGAATCACCCTTGCCTAGCCGCATGTAATCCATTCATTCCCGGCCGCATGAATCAATAATTTCCCAGCCGCATGAATGCTAGCCATAATGCCTTTTTGGCTGATTTTTGTTTCAAATTGACATTGATTGAGATTGATTGACATTTATTACCATTTATTGATTGATTTGGCACTTATTAACATTAATTATTGTCTTGACATTAATAAACGAGGATTGTCATCTTAATTTAATAATTGATCATGCGTTCCTAGTTGGAACTAAGAGACTGGCTAGTCATCTTATTGAAATGAATGAATGAGACACGTTCATATTAACTATGAACTATTTGCAATCGACTGGCTAATCCTGAATATTGGCATACAGGCACATGCAGGCTTCAATTTATTTATTTATTTATTTATCTTACCAAAGCAGCAGGTGTACTTTATGGTCAAGGCATGATTATTCCGTGGTTAGTTTTGATTGTTGCATTACGCTATGTAAGACTGTAAGCCCCCTGAATTTTCCGAATTATTTTTTTGAATTTTCTAATGAATTATTTTCAATAATTCATTTCTATTTAAATTAATTTTGATCTTTAAATGCTCTTTACCGTGACTTGGAATTCTAGAGCATCAGGGATGCCAGTCTCTAGAAACTTCCTTCTTGAAGTTTGTAGTAGACGAGATTATCTTCATGTTGATATATCGTGTCCCACTCGAACTTGTTCCCTTGTGCTCCAATTTCGTTCATGATTTTAAATATTTTAAAATTATTATTTTAATTAAATCTTGGTCCTGAACCTGTTCGATCTTAGCCCAGTACCCGACCCAATTGGGTGTAGGCCCTACCATGGCTACCCATACACCCCACTGATATTTTTTCATTTTTACTCTACTCAAAAATATCTCTATACATATACAAATATCTCATTATATATATATATACATATATATATATAATATCTCTTTCTCTCTCTCCTCTTACTCATCACCTCACTCTCTCTCCTTCCCTCTCACATCAGCCACACCCCCACCAGGTGGCCGAACCCCTCACTCTTCTCTCTCTCTCTACTTTTCTCCTTCTCTCCCTTTAAATATCTCTCTCTCTCTCTCATTATATAATATATATATATACACCCACACACATAAACTTCTCTCTCTCTCTCTCACTTTATTCTACACCCCATCACTTCTCTCCCCTACCTGTACGAGAACAGCCCCCCTTCCCTTCCTTCTTCTTCATCACAGCCAACACACCAACACCACACACAACATCATCATCATCATCATCATCATCTCCCATTATCATCATCAACACCACCACCATCAACTACACAACCATCTCCACCATCACCGCGCGCCTACCCGACGCCCCGTCGCGTGCAGCCGCGCCGCCACAGCCACCGCCACCGCCGTCGCAGTGCCGTCGCCGCCGCCAGTGGCCGCAGCCGCGCGCAGCAGCAGCTGCAGCAGCAGCGAGCAGTGCCAGCGGCAGCAGCAGGCTGCCACGGCCGCACGGCGCCGCCGCCGGCCGCGCGCCGCCGTGGGCGGCCCCCTCCCTGGCCGGCGAACCCCTGGGCGAGCTCCCCCTCGTCTTCCTCCTCCTCCCCGACGCGATACGTAGGCGATTCGTGCGTTTCGCACGGGTTCCCGCCGTGACGCGCGCGGGAACGAAATACAGAATTCGCGTCCGGGACAACAACTTCGCACGTGTTTTCTGGGAGATCCGACCGTTGGATCGGCGATTTGTTCGCTCCGTCTCAATCTCGGTATATACCCCTTCATCCCTCTCAAATTTGAACCGTTAAATTTGTCGTTTGATACATCAAAACCAGCCACCAAGTTGACGTTTTAATTTGTACTATTTTTGGACTGTTTTGCGACGCCAACTTCGCGGGTTCGTATCTTCGTCGTTGCAGCTCCGTTTTGCGCGCTACTAGTTTCGGTGCACAGCTGGTATAACCCTCTTCCTGCCCCCTTTAGATTTCATTTCAATTTGAGCTTGTTAGGTCGGTCGAATTCGACGCCAAAGTTGGCCGTTCGAATTCTTAGTGTTGTACTTGTAAAATTCTATTTTTGAACCCGGGACTCCGGATTCAATTTCTGACACCACCAGTAGACTCGTGGCGTCGTTCTGGCATATTTTCATATAAAGTTTGCTTGATTTGGAGAACGTGGGCCCTGGCACGCATTTCGGTGCAAAGCGGGTCCCACTTTCTGGGTCAACGGGTCATTTTTAGTTCGGCTCATCGGAATCCAATTTTGGATATACCGTTGAGTTCGTATCGTCATTCTGGACTCGTTGACATATAATTTGCTAGGTTTTAGTGGACATTGGTTTCGGCACGCATTTCGGTGCAAGTCGGATATCAATATCCGGGTCAACGGGTCATTTTGAGTTCGGCTCATCGAAAACCAATTTCGGATACACCGTTGAGTTCGTATCGTCATTCTGGACTCGTTGACATATAATTTGCTAGGTTTTAGTGGACATTGATTTCGGCACGCATTTCGGTGCAAGTCGGATACCAATATCCGGGTCAACGGGTCATTTTGAGTTCGGCTTATCGGAATTCAATTTCGGATATACCGTTGAGTTCGTATCGTCATTCTGGACTCGTTGACATATAATTTGCTGAGTTTTGAGGACATTAGCTCCGACACGCTTTTCCGTGTAAATCGGTTTTCAATGTCCTGGTCAACGGACCAATTTGAGATCGGGTCAACGGAATCCAATTCTGGATATACCGTTGGGTTCGTATCGTCATTCTGGATTCGTGGACATATAATTTGTTAGGTTTTGTGCACTTTTATTTTAACACATTTTTCGGTGCAAAGTGTGTCCAACGGCGGATATCATTTTGGCCCAAAATTACCGTTTTGCCCCTGTGTCCAAATTGGACTTTTGGATAGGCTATCCTAGCTGATTTGACCATTCTGGATACGTTGGTGATATTTATTTTATCATCCGACAACATCTGTAGGTTTTTACCATATTATTATAATCCTTCTCCTTTTGTGGTATTTTGAGTTCCATCGATTCCGGTGATTTCACAATCACTGAAATTGATGTGTTGACCTTGTAGATGTTTGTAGAGACTAGCTTTGACCCAGTTTGACCATGGTTGACTGCTTTGACTGGACGTCGAAGTAGAGTCAACATTTGACCTAGGTTAGACTAGTTTGACCTTGGTTGACCAGTTGACTAAATGTCAACTGTAAGACAACCATTGACCCAGTTTGACCTAGTTTGACTTGGTTTGACTTATTGTGGCCTAGTTTGACTTAGTGGACCGAGTCTGACCTAGATTGCGTAGCTTATACTATAGAATCAAGCCTAACACTGTTGAACCCTAATTAGCTTATGTATATCTTATCTTTAGGTCTGTGGCATCACTCTGAGCATCGACCCCATTTGACAGCTCAGGACCGCAGGCGAGTACATTCACTGATAGTTTTCATTGTCTTGATATCTGCTATATCCGATTCAGTCGTAGTGTCTTACTTGATTCCCAGTCACGATAGTTCACGGACTAGTATATGTTGGATCATGACATGAGATGTTGTTCCTGGATTTTCTTGGTATATATGTACATTTCCTGCCTTGTTTCATGTACTTGTATAGACACCGATTCCTGAGAGGGAATAGCTATCCTCTTAGGGAATCCCGTGTCATGACGTGTCATGTCCAGGTCCATTATACTATTCGGGGATGGAGAATTATTAGGGGTTATGTGATCAAAGCCTCCCTGTCACTATTTTGCTAGCGCCACCCTCACCTCACGTAGGGTGTAGCAGACACCCCTTGCCGGGTTATCCAGGTTGGCCGGCATGACCCTTTCCAGAGATTTTCCTGTGATTGTCGGGCCAAGTGGATAACCCTACCATGACTCCCTAGCTGATCACATTTCGCTCTAATAATTCAAATCACATTTTACATTTATTGTCGTATCTTATATTCCAGTTCAGTTTTACTTTCTGTACTTCTCACCATGCTATGATTTCATTTACTCACATGCTCTACATGCCTTTACATTGTACCTTGATTGGAGACTAAGTTCTGCTCGGAAGAAGAGTTACAACCCCGATCCTTGTTTGGTTTAAGGGTTGTAACTCGGCTTTCGAATGGTTCCCAAGTCTTCATATATCTTTGTCTTGTAGTTCATTATACTGTCTCTTATAGAATTTGTCAATTCACATGGAACTGCTGTTAGTGTTTATACTTGCTCATTTTCCTGACAGGATACCGTTGATAATATTTTAGGAGTTGTTATACCATTAGTGGACTTCATGATGTTGCTAGCTGGGGTGGATCTCACTATTATTCTATGTGAGTTGCCTGGGAGTTATCCTTAGTTAGTCTTGTTCTTCCTTCTTTATTTTCCTGTCTTATGTTTCCTTCTAGTAGTTTCTAGTTGTTCTTGTGCTTTAGTTATCTTTCTTGTCTTATCATCCCTAGCTGTTGTGATGTGACTAGAGTATATTTATAGTTATAGGCCTTCTAGACGTAGTGTATATTTTATTGGGTACTAGACAGCGTTCTACCGCCGATACTGCGGCGTAGGCTGGGCGTCGTCTACGTATTCGTATCCGTATATCCGGGTGCAGGTCGTGACACGTTTTTAGTGGTGGCCCATGCAGGTCAGTCTTTGCAACTAATGCGAAATCGTGGTAGTACTTGAGCTTTTCTGTACTACTGCGAGCCTGCCCTAGGATTAAGGTTGAGTCATGAAATATTTTAGGAATTTGGTACTCAGTCACATATTAGGAACTCTTGGTAGATTCCAGGGATGACCCCTGGGAATCTTATTTCGAACTTTTCGAAACTTTTCCCATTTGTTCTGTCCGTCCTGTTTTCTGAAACATCTGTCCGTTATCAACTTTATTCTTTCTTGGAATGAGTTTGTGGACCCCAGAGGGAAGGTATAAGTTGAACTTATATATCTTCTAGGTTGAGACGAGAATATGATTTGCCAGTCTCATATCAGGTTGGGATTGTTTTAGATTATATTCCGATGATTTTCTTTTATCTTGACCTAGATAGTACCTTTGGACAACTCCTGAGAATTTTCTTCTAAACTCTATCTCGGGATCTGTTTCCGCTAGTGTCCATCTACTTATCCTTGATCCGTTGTTGAAAATTTTGAATCTTGATGTTCGTTCGTTATTGACTTCAATTTTGATTTTGTTGAAGATAAGTTTTTAAGGATTGAGTTAAGATATTCTGATAAACATATTTGATGGAGACGATGAGAACAGTAAGTGTCTACTTTACTTATGGAGTTTGGAATTTATCGCAGTCATATTAGCTAGCCTGACAGGGACGTGGAGCTTAATTTTGGATATACTATCCTAGTTATGGAATTTAGATTCTCTTGCAGCCATACCGATTGGCGTGGTAAGGAATCTAGATAACATGATTTTAGGGTGTATACCTTGGTTATGGACTCTATCGTTTATTGCAGCTATGTTTACTGACGTGGCGTAAATTCTGGCAACATAGTTTTGGATAGACGTGTATGGTTAGCAGGTCATATCTTAAGTTGATTCACTTCTTTTACCAATTGAGCAAGATAATTCCTACCATTATTTCTTATTTATCATTATTTTTCTCTCTCATCGCATGATGATTTTCTCATCTTACCGTCATTTCCTTCGTATTGTTTAGCTATGTCTTGATTACACAAATCAACTATCTCATATCTACATCTGTTATCTACACTTAAAAACTCTAAAATTTTTGAAATTTTTATATCTCAATTGTTTCTTAATTTTCGATACTGTTAAGATTTTGATTCCCTTCTGTCCATGACCAATCAATTTTGGTCGTTTTGTATATCATGCCAAAGAGTCTTGATTGTTGATTAAACTTAAATGGGTTCGAATTCCATTGTGATATGATTTTCTTCTTAGATGCTCGTGTCCAGACTTCGTTGATTTTGTTCTCCATCTTGCCCAAATTCTGATTATCCAAAACTTGATCAATTTAAATCGTGCTGAAACTAAATTATTTACTTTTATCGTGATTGGATAATGCTATCATCACTCGTGCCTTAAACTTTCGATTCAATTCTGGCAAATGACTAAATTCCATTCCAATCACAATTTGGCTTCATACTATCCTTGATTATGCCGGAGTCTCATGTTGGTCATGCCTAAACCGTTATACTTTTGACCAAGGTTGAGCTGACCGTATCTATGATCGTATTGAGATTCAATTTTGAGCATGTTTGGATTTTGAAACACTCGTGCCTATACTCTTTTCGACCTTGATTGATTTTCTGATTGTATTTGAAATTTCCTTGTGCTTAATCATGCCTATCTCAAATCCTAATTCAAATTTCAGTAAGCTGAAATCCTATTATCAATATTTTGTTGATTGTAACTAGATGAAGCTCAAGTTTTGATTTTGTTGTCATACCTCTATCGTGCCAAGTGATCTTAGACTATTTCCAATTTTATTCACGCTCGAACTTGGAGCGTATTCCATGATTTTATTAATCATACTCTTCAATCTTGATCAGGTCTATAAGACCTTGACTTCGATTTTGTTGTGTCTAAAACTCCAGCTCAATCATGCCAAGCCTTGTTTTGGTCATGATTATCTCTCATCTTGATCAAGCCTGTGTGACTTTCAGGCTGATTATCCGTTAACCCGAGTGCTACACGTCACCTCGTACGTGGACTTCATCTATAACTTTCGTTCTCCTAAGTCATTTCTGAATCGTGTCCCAATGACTTAACTTATCTATAATCGTGCCTATATGATTCTTTTCATATTTTGATTCTATCGTGCGGAAATTTTTCATCGTGCCTGAATAATTGTGAATTGATTATCTTAATCGTGCAAACTTGTCATTCTATGATCGTGCCTAAGTTTTTGCCTAAAACTTTCTATCTTGTTTTACCCCTACTACAACATTAATTTCGAGGACGAAATTTCTATAAGGTAGGTAGGATGTAAGCCCCCTGAATTTTCCAAATTATTTTTTTGAATTTTCTAATGAATTATTTTCAATAATTCATTTCTATTTAAATTAATTTTGATCTTTAAATGCTCTTTACCGTGACTTGGAATTCTAGAGCATCAGGGATGCCAGTCTCTAGAAACTTCCTTCTTGAAGTTTGTAGTAGACGAGATTATCTTCATGTTGATATATCGTGTCCCACTCGAACTTGTTCCCTTGTGCTCCAATTTCGTTCATGATTTTAAATAGTTTAAAATTATTATTTTAATTAAATCTTGGTCCTGAACCTGTCCGATCTTAGCCCAGTACCCGACCCAATTGGGTGTAGGCCCTACCATGGCTACCCATACACCCCACTGATATTTTCTCATTTTTACTCTACTCAAAAATATCTCTATACATATACAAATATCTCATTATATATATATACATATATATATATATATATAATATCTCTTTCTCTCTCTCCTCTTACTCATCACCTCACTCTCTCTCCTTCCCTCTCACATCAGCCACACCCCCACCAGGTGGCCGAACCCCTCACTCTTCTCTCTCTCTCTACTTTTCTCCTTCTCTCCCTTTAAATATATCTCTCTCTCTCATTATATAATATATATATACACCCACACACATAAACTTCTCTCTCTCTCTCTCACTTTATTCTACACCCCATCACTTCTCTCCCCTACCTGTACGAGAACAGCCCCCCTTCCCTTCCTTCTTCTTCATCACAGCCAACACCAACACCACACACAACATCATCATCATCATCATCATCATCTCCCATTATCATCATCAACACCACCACCATCAACTACACAACCATCTCCACCATCACCGCGCGCCTACCCGATGCCCCGCCGTGTGCAGCCGCGCCGCCACAGCCACCGCCGCCGCAGTGCCGTCGCCGCCGCGCCGCGTCGCCGCCGCCAGTGGCCGCAGCCGCGCGCAGCAGCAGCTGCAGCAGCAGCGAGGAGTGCCAGCGGCAGCAGCAGGCTGCCACGGCCGCACGGCGCCGCCGCCGGCCGCGCGCTGCCGTGGGCGGCCCCCTCCCTGGCCGGCGAACCCCTGGGCGAGCTCCCCCTCGTCTTCCTCCTCCTCCCCGACGCGATACGTAGGCGATTCGTGCGTTTCGCACGGGTTCCCGCCGTGACGCACGCGGGAACGAAATACAGAATTCGCGTCCGGGACAGCAACTTCGCACGTGTTTTTTGGGTGATCCGACCGTTGGATCGGCGATTTCTTCGCTCCATCTCAATTTCGGTATATACCCCTTCATCCCTCTCAAATTTGAACCGTTAATTTTGTCGTTTGATACATCAAAATCAGCCACCAAGTTGACGTTTTAATTTGTACTGTTTTTGGACTGTTTTGCGACGCCAACTTTGCGGATTCGTATCTTCGTCGTTGCAGCTCCGTTTTGTGCGCTACCAGTTCCGGTGCACAGCTGGTATAACCCTCTTCCTGCCCCCTTTAGATTTTATTTCAATTTGAGCTTGTTAGGTCGGTCGAATTCGACGCCAAAGTTGGCCGTTCGAATTCTTAGTGTTGTACTTGTAAAATTCTATTTTTGAACCCGGGACTCCGGATTCAATTTCTGACACCACCAGTAGACTCGTGGCGTCGTTCTGGCATGTTTTCATATAAAGTTTGCTTGATTTGGAGAACGTGGGCCCTGGCACGTATTTCGGTGCAAAGTGGGTCCCACTTTCTGGGTCAACGGGTCATTTTCAGTTCGGCTTATCGGAATCCAATTTTGGATATACCGTTGAGTTCGTATCGTCATTCTGGACTCATTGACATATAATTTGCTAGGTTTTAGTGGACATTGGTTTCGGCACGCATTTCGGTGCAAGTCGGATATCAATATCCGGGTCAACGGGTCATTTTGAGTTCGGCTCATCGAAATCCAATTTCGGATATACGGTTGAGTTCGTATCGTCATTCTGGCCTCGTTGACATATAATTTGCTAGGTTTTAGTGGACATTGGTTCCGGCACGCATTTCGGCGCAAGTCGGATACCAATATCCGGGTCAACGGGTCATTTTGAGTTCGGCTTATCGGAATTCAATTTCGGATATACCGTTGAGTTCGTATCGTCATTCTGGACTCGTTGACATATAATTTGCTGAGTTTTGAGGACATTAGCTCCGACACGCTTTTTCGTGTAAATCGGTTTCCAATGTCCTGGTCAACGGACCAATTTGAGATCGGGTCAACGGAATCCAATTCTGGATATACCGTTGGGTTCGTATCGTCATTCTGGATTCGTGGACATATAATTTGTTAGGTTTTGTGCAACTTTATTTCGACACATTTTTCGGTGCAAAGTGTCCAACGGCGGACATCATTTTGGCCCAAAATTACCGTTTACCCCTGTGTCCAAATTGGACTTTTGGACAGGCTATCCTAGCTGATTTGACCATTCTGGATACGTTAGTGATATTTATTTTATCATCCGACAACATCTGTAGGTTTTTACCATATTATTATAATCCTTCTCCTTTTGTGGTATTTTGAGTTCCATCGATTCCGGTGATTTCACAATCACTGAAATTGATGTGTTGACCTTGTAGATGTTTGTAGAGACTAGCTTTGACCCAGTTTGACCATGGTTGACTGCTTTGACTGAACGTCGAAGTAGAGTCAACATTTGACCTAGGTTAGACTAGTTTGACCTTGGTTGACCAGTTGACTAAATGTCAATTGTAAGTCAACCATTGACCCAGTTTGACCTAGTTTGACTTGGTTTGACTTATTGTGGCCTAGTTTGACTTAGTGGACTGAGTCTGACCTAGATTGCGTAGCTTATACTATAGAATCAAGCCTAACACTGTTGAACCCTAATTAGCTTATGTATATCTTATCTTTAGGTCTGTGGCATCACTCTGAGCATCGACCCCATTTGACATCTCAGGATCGCAGGCGAGTACATTCACTGATAGTTTTTATTGTCTTGATATCTGCTATATCCGATTCAGTCGTAGTGTCTTACTTGATTCCCATTCACGATAGTTCACGGACTAATATATGTTGGATCATGACATGAGATGTTGTTCCTGGATTTTCTTGGTATATATGTACATTTCCTGCCTTGTTTCATATACTTGTATAGACACAGATTCCTGAGAGGGAGTAGCTATCCTCTTAGGGAATCCCGTGTCATGACGTGTCATGTCCAGGTCCATTATACTATTCGGGAATGGAGAATTATTAGGGGTTATGTGATCAAAGCCTCCCTGTCACTATTTTGCTAGCGCCACCCTCACCTCACGTAGGGTGTAGCAGACACCCCTTGCCGGGTTATCCAGGTTGGCCGGCATGACCCTTTCCAGAGATTTTCCTGTGATTGTCGGGCCAAGTGGAAAACCCTACCATGACTCCCTAGCCGATCACATTTCACTCTAATAATTCAAATCACATTTTACATTTATTGTCGTATCTTATATTCCAGTTCAGTTTTACTTTCTGTACTTCTCACCATGCTATGATTTCATTTACTCACATGCTCTACATGCCTTTACATTGTACCTTGATTGGAGGCTAAGTTCTGCTCGGGAGAAGAGTTACAACCCCGGTTGTCACTCCCCGTTCCCGGAATGCGTATTTTTATACATGTACAGCTCATGTGTATTTATTTAGTATTTATCATGTATTATTCTGTATTTAAATTCTTTTAAATTTTCATGTTAATTAATTATCTGCTCTTTAAATTCCATGTTAATCTATTTCCTGCAATTTTATTTCTGCATTTTATTTCCTGCATTTATTTCCTGCTTTAGTCTTAGTGGGTTTCAGCTTGGGTGGATCTGTGCAACCCGGCCCATTAGCTCCCACCTACCACCATCTTTCTATTTAAAGCTTCCATCTCCATTCTCTCTCCTCATTACTCATCCTCACCATTACTTCTTCTTCTTCCTCTCATTACTCTCCACCCACCAGCAGTAGCAGTAGCAGTAGGCAAGTGCAAACTTGCTTCTCCTTCACCCATTTTTATGGTTCATTTGGCTTCCTCTCATGATCCTGAGAGAGATTAGTTCTTAGCATTTTTGATTCCTATGGCTTGGTTTCTCTAGATCTAAGTTGTAGTATTTCGACTGTTCATGGGTTCTTGGTCCACCATCTTAGCGTGTATTTCTGGCACTGGAACGGAGGCTCCATAGGACTTGGAGTTCGGGGGATGTTGCACGCACACGTTCTTACGTGTCCACGTAAAACATCAGCCCAGTCACGCACACGTCTCTACGTGTCTGCGTAGATTTTGAGACACGCTCATGTTCTTACATGTTAGCGTGTATTTTCAGACACGCTCATGTTCTTACATGTTAGCGTGTATTTTCAGACACGCTCATGTTCTTACATGTTAGCGTGTATTTTCAGTCACGCTCACGTTCTCATGAGCGTGCGTGTATTTTCAGTCACGCTCACGTTCTTATGAGTGTGCGTGTATTTTTGTCACGCTCACGTTCTCATGAGCGTGCGTGTATTTTTGTCACGCACACATCCATGAGTGCGTGGATTTTTGTCACGCACACATCTTTGCGTGCGTGAATTTCTTGTCACGCTCATACTGTGCATGAGTGCGTGTATTTTTAGCCACGCTGTGCGTGCGTGTATTTCTTCTCACGCTCGCTGTTCACGCCCATTTTCCACGCTCACCCCAGCTAGACTTAGCGTGACTTGTTGGTCTTAAGCACAGACTTCTTGCGTGACTTTTGGCCTTAGCATAGACTTGTTGGCGTGACTTCCTGACCTGGGTGTTTTTATTTATTCCTCAACCTATTCATTTAATGATGGCATGATAATTCTTCTATTATATCCTTACGCCTTTTTGCGTGAATTTCTTGATAAATCATGATATGTTAAATTTGTTAAAATGGATTGTTATGTAAAATGTGCCTTGTGTCCTGATTGATCCACAGATACCCAGTATGACTAGGGCTTAACCCTAAGAGTTATGGACCCGACCCTATGTAATATTGATGGACTTTCATGCCTTGTCACCATTGATAATGATTGTGACATGGACTAAATATTGATCATGCGTTCCTAGTTGGAACTAAGAGACTGGCTAGTCGTCTTATTGAATTGAATGAATGAGACACGTTCATGTAATGAACTATTATACTCGATTAGTCGATCCCGAATATTGGCATACAGGCACATGCAGGCTTCAAAGTAATTATTTATTATTTAATTTTCTATTTATCTTACAAAGACAGCATGTGTACTTTATGGTCAAGGCATGATTATTCCGTGGTTAAATTGATTGTTGCATCACGCTATGTAAAACCTACAACCTAGCCGCACGGGTATCGTTGTAGAGTTGCGCATATCGTACCCCGTACGAAAGTACTCATTCGAATGACCATGATCCACGGCATGGAACTTCACTCAACGTAGAGACCATTAAGTCAAATAAAATAACGATGGCATGGAGAGAATGGATTCCCGAGTTCTTACATGGCAGCCCCCTTGGGACTATTAAGTGCCCGACGGGCCGGCTGGTTCCCACAGATACGGTAAATCTGTCACACGGGCAGGGAACGGTATCTGTTTATATTATTGTACATGCTATAACGGCGGGCGTCCCGCTGGGACTCGTCTAACTACATGATTGGCGCAATTGATTGATTGGATAGACTAGCCTTGCTTGCACATAGTAAGAACTGAGGAATCCCTATATTGCATAATTCCAGGATAACTTGGGACTCACAATAGCAAGCCGTAGGATTTGATTGGCCGTTCAAGATGATTTGTTTGTGTACTGTACTACTCTGTTACCTAACTGGGATGATCAGAATGTCAGGACATGACGGGCCAACTTCTGTCCTTGTTTGATTGGGAGGTTGGTTCGAAGTGTCGTGACGTTATGTAAATCCTATTGGGAGGCAGAGATCTATTATATTCTCTTACTTACTGGTTTAGTCCTTCATATCGTGCTCCCTTGTGGTACTTGCTATTAGAGGTCTAACCTCTCTGGTTTTGCATGGCCATATTTAGAGCCGGTCCCCGAGGATCCAGCTTACTTCTACCTCCAAGATGGTCAATACTAGGGGCATGATTGCAGGAGGACTCGAGTGGGTTTCCTTACTTCACCGCTCGTTTTGTCATTTACTTATACTTAGCCGTTTGGCACCGACATGTTAGTCGGATCATCTCGTACTTACTTTTGCATGATTGTAATTAAGTCAGACTGCAGCTGATAACAATTGTGTATACTTGCTATATCATCTGGCTATGTTTTGTAAAGCCAGATCTCAAAGGACATTTTGACTGAGCGTTTGGGACGCCTTACTGCTTATTCTTACATGTTCTCTATTTTTCTGTTTCTTGTTTGAAGGATTGAGACAATAGATGTGAAATGACCATAGTAAGACTTTCATGTAGTATGCACCCCCTCGTCTGGTTAGACAGCATTGATCGTATTATACGGTATTCATCTACCCGTAATACGTAGCTGGCTGAGTCATTCCCCCGCTCTCCAGTATTCTGGTTCTGGGGCGTGACAAGGTTTTAGTGGTGGCCCACGCAGGTCTGATTTCAGACTTGTGGGGTGTTTTGATTTATAGGATGTCTCAATCACACGTGTTCCCCCTTGATCTCATGATTCGTTATTCTCAACCCTTGCTTGACATTCCGGTATCCTTTGACTTCATTGATCCTTCATGTCCGGTTGTTTGATTGTTCTCTTGTCCCTTTTCTTAGGGGCACTTCGTCCGCCCCTGTCAGAGCTGGACAACCGCAGGAGCAACATGGACCACCTGACCCTGTTGGTCAGCAACAAGGGCCAGTACTAACTCAAGAGGCTACCCAGGAAGAAGTGATAGTGGAACCAGCGGCTGGATCGCAGTATCTGGATGTTCCACCACCACCGACAGTTCTACCTACCCAAGTGGACACACCAGCCCTTCTGGAGATCATGAGAGGAATGATGGCTACTCAGCAACATCAGATGTTGGCCCAGCAGCGCATGCACACTCAGCTACAAGAGCAGAATGTGCTACTCAACCAAGGATTGCAGACGGCTTTGAAAAGAGGAGCAAGGCCAGATTCAGGAGCTTCAGCCAGGTTTTGCAAGTACAACCCCCGCCGTTTCGAGGGCACGGAAGATGCCTTCTCAGCAGATGCATGGCTTAAGGATATGGAGGCTATTCTGACAGCAGCTAAAGTACCGGCAGAAGAACGTGTGGATCTAGTAAAGTTGTTACTTCAGGATCTCGCACGTGATTGGTGGGAATCAGAGGAAGTGGGCATTAGACGTCCTGTGGCTTGGGACGATTTCACAGCAAGATTCAAGACCAAGTACTATGGAGTTGTGGCACGGTTTGAGCTACAGCAGAAGTTTATCAGCCTCAGGCAGGCCGGCAAGACTGTAGATGCTTATGCAGCAGAGTTCTGCAGATTGAGTAGATTCGCCCCAGAGATGGTAGCAACAGAGAGCCAGAGGGCCATAAGGTTTCAGCAAGGGTTTCATCTTGAACTCTTGCAATTGATCGAGGGGCACAATTACCAAACTTTTGATGAGATATTGACAACGACTCGAAGGCATGAGATCACCATTCAGAGGCTTGTAGTAAGGACTGGAGGTCAGAAGAGATCCCACAGTCAGATAGAAGGAGGAGAGGGAGCAGCGCCCCGAACAACAGCACCATCCACTGGCATTTGTATCCACGATATGGCGATACGAGGACCAGCACCACCCAGGCAGCAGCAGCAACAGCAACAGAGGAAGAACCAGCAACCCCCGGTGGGCTGCACTTATTGCAGAAAGATGGGACACACTAGAGATGTGTGTCGGACATTGAATGGACTATGTCTGATATGTGGAAATGCAGACCATCGGGTTACCACATGTCCCATGAATTCGAGGACAGGAGGACCAGGGCAGCAGTTTCCTGCTCTGCCAGCCCCAGGGGCAGGCCAGTATCGAGGACCAGCAGTGGCAGTAAGGTCGTTGGCACAGCGTCCGCAGGCTCAGACCAGAGCAGGGAATAGTAGCGGCAATGGAAGCAGTTCAGATCCCGAAGGTAGTTGAAGAATTTCTAGACGTATTTCCCGAAGAACTTCCAGGACTACCACCGGTTAGGGATATTGAGTTCAGTATAGAATTGGCACCAGGAACTAAACCGATATCGGATCGAGTTTACAGAATGGCGGATTCAGAGCAGGCCAAGGTATATCAGCACATAGAGGAACTGAAGGAGAAGAAGTTCATCCAAGATAGCGTGTCACCATGGGCAGCACCAGTGGTACTTGTGGGGAAGAAGGATGGGTCATCCAGATTGTGCATTGACTACAGGAAGCTTAACGCGGCAACAGTGAAGAACAAGTACCCATTACCCAGGATCGACGACTTATTTGATCAGTTGAGCCAGGCTAGAGTTTTCTCCAAGATAGATCTTCGTTCAGGGTACCATCAGGTGAGGGTTCGGAAGGAAGATATTCCCAAGACAGCATTCAGGTCGAAGTATGGGCATTATGAGTTCTTAGTAATGCCGTTTGGTTTGACCAATGCTCCAGCAATATTCATGGATTTGATGAACCGCATCTTTATGCCATACTTAGACCAGTTTGTCGTTGTGTTCCTTGACGACATTCTCATATACTCAGCTAGTGAAGAGGAGCATGAAGACCACCTTAGGAAAGTGTTGCAGGTTCTGAGAGAGAACCAGTTGTATGCCAAGCTCAGTAAGTGTGAGTTCTGGACGGATCACATTTCATTTTTGGGTCATATCATATCAGGAGCTGGAGTAGCAGTAGATCCCAGGAAGATAGAAGCAGTAGAAAGTTGGCCAGTACCCAAGACCGTAGCAGATGTACGGAGTTTCTTGGGATTAGTAGGATATTACAGAAGGTTTGTGTCAGACTTTGCAAGGATTTCAGCACCCATGACCCGCTTGACCTGGAAGGATGTACCATTCGTTTGGTCGGCAGAATGTCAGGCATCATTCGAAACTTTGAAGCAGAAGTTGATATCAGCACCTATTCTTACATTGCCAGTTGGACCCGGAGGTTTTACAGTATATTGTGATGCGTCAGGTAAGGGACTTGGATGTGTCCTTATGCAACATGGGAAGGTGATAGCGTACGCATCTAGGCAGCTTCGGGACCACGAGAAGAATTACCCAACTCATGATTTGGAGTTAGCAGCAGTAGTGTTTGCTCTGAAGTTATGGAGGCATTACTTATATGGTGACCGAGTGGAGATGTACATAGATCATAAAAGTCTGAAGTACATCTTTACTCAGAAGGAGCTGAACATGAGGCAGAGAAGATGGTTGGAGTTGATCAAGGATTATGACGTGGAGCTTCAGTATCATCCAGGCAAGGCTAATGTAGTAGCAGACGCTCTTAGCAGGAGAGGCGGCGCATTTATGTTGACAACACAGAGGCATATCTTAGAAGACCTTCAGGAGATGGGCATCGAAGTTATACTTCCTAGTGATGTAGGAGTTCTAACAAGTCTGCAAATTCAATCTAACTTAGTAGACAGGATCAAGGCAGCTCAGGCACAAGACCCAAGGATTCAGAAGCTTAGGGCAGAATGTGAGTCAGGACTCAGGAAGGAGATGAGAATTCATGAAAATGGTACACTTAGGTTTGGATCACGTCTATGTGTGCCTAGTGGAGATATCAGACAAGAGGTTATGGCAGAAGCTCACAGTTCTCAGTATTCTATTCACCCTGGAGGGACCAAGATGTACCAAGATATCAAGCATCATTTCTGGTGGAACGGGATGAAGAGGGAGATAGCTAGATTTGTTTTCCGTTGCTTGGTATGTCAGCAAGTGAAGGCAGAACAGCAGAGGCCAGTTGGGTTATTGCAACCGCTTTCCATTCCGGAATGGAAATGGGAGCATATTACAATGGATTTTGTGACCGGTTTACCGAGATCACCAAGTGGTAAGGATGCTATTTGGGTAATAGTAGATCGGCTTACAAAGGTAGCACACTTTCTTCCTTTCAGAGTAGGGCAATCTACAGAAAAGTTAGCAGAGTTATATATGCAACAGATAGTCAGGCAGTATGGAGTCCCTGTCAGTATTGTGTCGGATCGGGATACCCGCTTTACATCACATTTCTGGAAGAGCTTACATCATAGTCTTGGTACCAAGTTAAGGTTTAGCACGGCTTACCATCCGCAGACGGATGGGCAATCAGAAAGAACGATTCAGACTTTAGAAGACATGTTACGAGCCTGCACTTTAGATTTTAGAGGATCTTGGGAGAGCCACCTGCACTTGGTTGAGTTCTCATACAATAATAGTTATCAAGCCAGTATCCAGATGGCGCTATTTGAAGCACTATATGGTAAGAAGTGTAGATCACCGCTTGCATGGGATGATATCGGAGAGAGAAAAATGTTAGGCCCAGAAATGATTGTTCAGACGGTTGAAGTGGTTAAGGGAATTAGAGAGCGACTTCGAGTTGCGTAGGACAGGCATCGTCATTGGGCAGACCAGCATCGTAGGCCGTTAGAGTTCTCTGTTGGGGACCACGTATTCTTGCGGATCTCACCTACTCGTGGGGTCATTAGATTTGGCGTTCGTGGGAAATTGAGTCCGCGGTACGTGGGCCCATTCGCTATCCTTGATCGGATAGGCGATGTTGCTTATCGTTTATCCTTCCCACCTTCGTTACGAGAGGTGCATGACGTGTTTCATGTATCTCAATTACGTAGGTATGTATCGGACCCAAGCCATGTCCTCGATCACTCTGAGCTGGTTGTTGGTACCAACCTGTCTTACGAGGAACAGCTTATGTCCATTTTGGACCGAAGAGAGAAGATACTCAAGAACCGAACAATTAGTCTTGTCCGTGTTGCTTGGGGTCATCACTCCTTGGGAGAGTCAACATGGGAACGTGAGGATGATATCCGATCACGGTATCCACACATGTTTGACTCACAAGGTATATCTCTTTCTGTATACCTTGATTGTCTTAATTTTTCATGCTTATCGCCTTATGGATAGAACTACCTGATATCGTAGATTGATGGATTTACTTATATAGTACTTGCTTTTGATATGGTAAAATGATTGCTTGCTCACTAGAATTGCTTGTATTAGTTTAGCTCTGATATTTCTATCCGGCTTGGATTTGAAATTCCGAGGACGGAATTTTTCTAAGGGGGGTAGAGATGTCACTCCCCGTTCCCGGAATGCGTATTTTTATACATGTACAGCTCATGTGTATTTATTTAGTATTTATCATGTATTATTCTGTATTTAAATTCTTTTAAATTTTCATGTTAATTAATTATCTGCTCTTTAAATTCCATGTTAATCTATTTCCTGCAATTTTATTTCTGTATTTTATTTCCTGCATTTATTTCCTGCTTTAGTCTAAGTGGGTTTCGGCTTGGGTGGATCTGTGCAACCCGGCCCATTAGCTCCCACCTACCACCATCTTCCTATTTAAAGCTTCCATCTCCATTCTCTCTCCTCATTACTCATCCTCACCATTACTTCTTCTTCTTCCTCTCATTACTCTCCACCCACCAGCAGTAGCAGTAGCAGTAGGCAAGTGCAAACTTGCTTCTCCTTCACCCATTTTTATGGTTCATTTGGCTTCCTCTTATGATCCTGAGAGAGATTAGTTCTTAGCATTTTTGATTCCTATGGCTTGGTTTCTCTAGATCTAAGTTGTAGTATTTCGGCTGTTCATGGGTTCTTGGTCCACCATCTTAGCATGTATTTCTGGCACTGGAACGAAGGCTCCATAGGACTTGGAGTTCGGGAGATGTTGCACACACACGTTCTTACGTGTCCGCGTAAAACATCAGTCCAGTCACGCACACGTCTCTACGTGTCTGCGTAGATTTTGAGACACGCTCATGTTCTTACATGTTAGCGTGTATTTTCAGACACGCTCATGTTCTTACATGTTAGCGTGTATTTTCAGACACGCTCATGTTCTTACATGTTAGCGTGTATTTTCAGTCACGCTCACGTTCTCATGAGCGTGCGTGTATTTTCAGTCACGCTCACGTTCTCATGAGCGTGCGTGTATTTTTGTCACGCTCACGTTCTCATGAGCGTGCGTGTATTTTTGTCACGCACACATCCATGAGTGCGTGGATTTTTGTCACGCACACATCTTTGCGTGCATGAATTTCTTGTCACGCTCATACTGTGCATGAGTGCGTGTATTTTTAGCCACGCTGTGCGTGCGTGTATTTCTTCTCACGCTCGCTGTTCACGCCCATTTTCCACGCTCACCCCAGCTAGACTTAGCGTGACTTGTTGGTCTTAAGCACAGACTTCTTACGTGACTTTTGGCCTTAGCATAGACTTGTTGGCGTGACTTCCTGACCTGGGTGTTTTTATTTATTCCTCAACCTATTCATTTAATGATGGCATGATAATTCTTCTATTATATCTTTACGCCTTTTTGCGTGAATTTCTTGATAAATCATGATATGTTAAATTTGTTAAAATGAATTGTTATGTAAAATGCGCCTTGTGTCCTGATTGATCCACGGATACCCAGTATGACTAGGACTTAACCCTGAGAGTTATGGACCCGACCCCATGTAATATTGATGGACTTTCATGCCTTATCACCATTGATAATGATTGTGACATGGACTAAATATTGATCATGCGTTCCTAGTTGGAACTAAGAGACTGGCTAGTCGTCTTATTGAATTGAAAATATTGGCATACAGGCACATGCAGGCTTCAAAGTAATTATTTATTATTTAATTTTCTATTTATCTTACAAAGACAGCATGTGTACTTTATGGTCAAGGCATGATTATTCCGTGGTTAAATTGATTGTTGCATCACGCTATGTAAAACCTACAACCTAGCCGCACGGGTATCGTTGTAGAGTTGCGCATATCGTACCCCGTACGAAAGTACTCATTCGAATGACCATGATCCACGGCATGGAACTTCACTCAACGTAGAGACCATTAAGTCAAATAAAATAACGATGGCATGGAGAGAATGGATTCCCGAGTTCTTACATGGCAGCCCCCTTGGGACTATTAAGTGCCCGACGGGCCGGCTGGTTCCCACAGATACGGTAAATCTGTCACACGGGCAGGGAACGGTATCTGCTTATATTATTGTACATGCTATAACGATGGGCGTCCCGCTGGGACTCGTCTAACTACATGATTGGCACAATTGATTGATTGGATAGACTAGCCTTGCTTGCACATAGTAAGAACTGAGGAATCCCTATATTGCATAATTCCAGGATAACTTGGGACTCACAATAGCAAGCCGTAGGATTTGATTGGCCGTTCAAGATGATTTGTTTGTGTACTGTACTACTCTGTTACCTAACTGGGATGATCAAAATGTCAGGACATGACGGGCCAACTTCTGTCCTTGTTTGGTTGGGAGGTTGGTTCGAAGTATCGTGACGTTATGTAAATCCTATTGGGAGACAGAGATCTATTATTATATTTTCTTACTTACTGGTTTAGTCCTTCATATCGTGCTCCCTTGTGGTACTTGCTATTAGAGGTCTAACCTCTCTGGTTTTGCATGGCCAGATTTAGAGCCGGTCCCCGAGGATCCAGCTTACTTCTACCTCCAAGATGGTCAATACTAGGGGCATGATTGCAGGAGGACTCGAGTGGGTTTCTTTACTTCACCGCTCGTTTTGTCATTTACTTATACTTATCCGTTTGGCACCGACATGTTAGTCGGATCATCTCGTACTTACTTTTGCATGATTGTAATTAAGTCAGACTGCAACTGATAACAATTGTGTATACTTGCTATATCATCTGGCTATGTTTTGTAAAGCCAGATCTCAAAGGACATTTTGACTGAGCGTTTGGGACGCCTTACTGCTCATTCTTACATGTTTTCTATTTTCCTGTTTCTTGTTTGAAGGATTGAGACAATAGATGTGAAATGACCATAGTAAGACTTTCATGTAGTATGCATCCCCTCGTCTGGTTAGACAGCATTGATCGTATTATACGGTATTCATCTACCCGTAATACGTAGCTGGCTGAGTCATTCCCCCGCTCTGCAGTATTCTGGTTCTGGGGCGTGACACCGGTCCTTGTTTGGTTTAAGGGTTGTAACTCGGCTTTCGAATGGTTCCCAAGTCTTCATATATCTTTGTCTTGTAGTTCATTATACTGTCTCTTATAAAATTTGTCAATTCACATGGAACTGCTGTTAGTGTTTGTACTTGCTCATTTTCCTGACAGGATACCGTTGATAATATTTTAGGAGTTGTTATACCATTAGTGGACTTCATGATGTTGCTAGCTGGGGTGGATCTCACTATTATTCTATGTGAGTTGCCTGGGAGTTATCCTTAGTTAGTCTTGTTCTTCCTTCTTTATTTTCCTGTCTTATGTTTCCTTCTAGTAGTTTCTAGTTGTTCTTATGCTTTAGTTATCTTTCTTGTCTTATCATCCCTAGCTGTTGTGATGTGACTAGAGTATATTTATAGTTATAGGCCTTCTAGACGTAGTGTATATTTTATTGGGTACTAGACAGCGTTCTACCGTCGATACTGCGCGTAGGCTGGGCGTCGTCTACGTATTCGTATCCGTATATCCGGGTGCGGGTCGTGACAAAGACCTACAACCTAACCGCACGGATATCGTTGTAGAGTTGTGCATATCGTACCCCATACGAAAGTACTCATTATGAATGACCATGATCCACAGCATGGGACTTCACTCAGCGTAGAGACTATTAAGTTAAATAAAATAATGATTACATGGAGAGAATAGATTCCCGAGTTCTTACATGGCAGCTCTCTTGGGACTATTAAGTACCCGACAGGCCGGCTGCTTCCCACAGATACTGCAAATCTGCCACACGGGCAGGGAGCGGTATCTGTTTATATTATTTATTGTATATTGTATATTGACGACGGGCGTCCTGCTGGGACTCGTCTAATTCATGATTGGCGCAATTAATTGACTGGATAGACTAGCCTTGCTTGTACATAGTAAGAACTGAGGAATCCTTTATTGCATAATTCCAGGATAAATTGGAACTAACAGTAGCAAGCCGTAGTAGTTGCATGGCCGTTTAAGTGGATTTGTTTGTGTACTGTACCTACTCTGTTACCTAACTGAGATGATCAGAATGTCAGGACATGACGGACCAATTTCTGTCCTTGTTTGGTTGGGAGGTTGGTTCGAAGTGTCGTGATGTTATGTGAATCCTAGTAGATACCAGAGATCTATCATCATATTCTCTTATTACTGCCTTCATTCCTCATATCGTGCTCCCTTGCGGTACTTTCTATTAGATGTCTAACCTCTCTGGTTTTGCATGGCCAGATTTAGAGCCGGTCCCCGAGGATCTAGCTTACTTCTACCTCCAAGATGGTCAATACTAGAGGGATGATCGCAGGAGGACTCGAGTGGGTTTCTTACTTCCCCGCTCGTTTTGTGAATTACTTTATACTTTGCCGTTTGGCACCGACATGTTAATCGGATTGTCTTGTACCTACTTTTGCATAATTGTAACTAAGTCAGGCTGCAGCTGATAACAATTGTGTATACTTGCTACATCATCTGGCTGTGTTTTGTAAAGCAGATATCAAGAACATTTTGACTGAGCGTTTGGGATGCCTTACTGCTTTATCTCACATGTTCTCTATTCCTGTTTCTTGTTTGAATGATTGAGACAATAGATGTGGAGTGACCATAGCGAGACTTTTATGTAGTATGCACCCCCTCGTCTTATTAGACAGCATTGATCGTATTATACGGTATTCATCTACCCGTAATACGTAGCTGGCTGAGTCATTCCCCCCGCTCTCCAGTATTCTGGTTCTGGGGCGTGACAAGGTTTAGTGGTGGCCCATGCAGGTCTGATTTCAGACTTGTGGGGTATTTTAATAATATGTCTCAGTCACACATGTTCTCCCTTGATCTCATGATTCGTCAATTCTCAACTCCAGCTTGACATTCCAGTATCCCTTGACTTCATTGATCCTTCGAGTCCGGTCGTTTGATTGTTCTCTTGTCCCTTTTCTTAGGGGCACTTCGTCCGCACCTGTCAGAGATGGACAGCAGCAACAAGGGCAACATGGAGAACATGACCAGGTTGGTCAGCAACAAGGGCCAGTACTACCTCAGGAGACTATCCAGGAAGAAGTGATAGTGGAAGCAGCAGCTGGATCGCAATATCCGGAGGTTCCACCACCACCAACAGTTCCACCTACCCCGTGGAAATGGACACACCGGCTCTTCTGGAGATCATGAGAGGGATGATGGCTACTCAGCAACACCAGATGTTAGCCCAGCAGCGCATGCACGCTCAGTTGCAGAGCAGAACGTACTACTCAACCAAGGATTACAGACAGCTTTGGAAAGAGGGACAAGGCCGGATTCAGGAGCATCAACCAGATTTTGCAAATTCAACCCCCGTCGTTTCGAGGGCACGGAGGATGCCATCTCAGCAGATGCATGGCTTAAGGATATTGAGGCTATTTTGACAGCAGCTAAGGTACCGACAGAAGAACGTATGGATCAGGCGAAGTTGCTACTTCAGGATCTCGCACGTGATTGGTGGGAATCAGAGGAAGTAGGTATCAGACGTCCTGTTGCTTGGGACGATTTCACAGCAAGGTTCAAGACGAAGTACTATGGAGTTGTAGCGCAGTTTGAGCTACAACAGAAGTTTATCAACCTCAAGCAGGCCGGCAAGAAAGTAGATGCTTATGCAGCGGAGTTCTGCAGATTGAGTAGGTTCGCCCCAGAGATGGTAGCAACGGAGAGCCAGAGGGCTATGAGATTTCAGCAAGGGTTTCACCTTGAGCTCTTGCAATTAATAGAGGGACACAATTACCAGACTTTTGATGAGGTATTGACGGCAACCCGAAGGCATGAGATCACCATTCGGAGGATCACGGCAAGGACTGGGGGTCAGAAGAGATCCCACAGTCAAATTGAAGGAGGAGGGGGAGCAGCGCCCCGAACAACAGTACCATCCCTTGGCATTCGCATTCACGATGTGGCAATGCGAGGGCCAGCACCACCACTCAGGCAGCAGCAGCAATAACAGAGGAAGAATCAGCAACCCCCAGCGGGCTGCACTTATTGTGGGAAGGTAGGACACACTAGAGATGTGTGTCGGGCATTGAACGGACTGTGTTTGATATGTGAAAATCCAGATCATCGGGTTACCACCTGTCCCATGAATTCGAGGTCAGGAGGACCAGTGCAGCAGTTTCCTGCTCTGCCAGCACCAGGGGCAGGCCAGTATCGAGGACCAACAGTGGCAGTGAGACCATTGGCCCAGCGTCCGTTGATGCCACAGGCTCAGATGTTTCGGCAGCAGGGACCGCCGATGCAGCAACACCAGCATAGACCACCCCAGCATCATCAAGGCAGGGGCCAGCATCAGCACCAGGCTAGGCCGCAACATGGGAACCAGCAAGGAGGTCGAGGGCAGGCATTCACACTGTCCTTGGAAGAGGCATTAGCATCGGAAGATGTTGTGGCAGGTAACATTCTCGTCGTCTCATATCCCACAGTAGTATTGTTTGATTCGGGAGGATCACATTCATTTATATCTGCACAATTTGCGACACGGCTAGGAATGGAGTTCGAGGCATTGCTAGGGAGGTTGAATATACTCACTGGCAATGGGCTCGTAGGAGTTAGTAGAGTTATTCTAGCGTGTAGCGTTGTAGTTTGCGGGCATTCCTTACCCGCCCAGATATGCAGGACTCTGATACTACATGATGCAGTATGATAGCGGAATGAGCTTACCTACGTTCTTGGCAATAGCTATATCGAGCGGTGATGGCAATAGATAAATAATTAAAATATGCATCCACGGGAAATCCAAATATGGATACACTTATCTATATCCTCAATTATCTCTATCTTATTCTCTATTATATATATTATTAATGGAAATAAGTCTCATTATTTTTTTTTCTCTCTATGTTATTTTCACAACATTCCCTCTAAATAGAAAAGTTTGAAGTATAAAAGACCAAAACATGACAGCCTTAGATTAAACAAGAGGAGTACATATCCTAAACGTAGTTACTCTCCCCTCCATTCACCCATACTTGTTCCCACTCTATCTATACACTTCCCTTCCAACAGTAGGAAAAAAAAACTATCACATTCATTCGCCACTTCTGACTCTCCTTTGGCTTATCCACCTCCAAGCCATGCAACAGCCTCCACCCCCTTCCCCTCTTCCCCCTCCCAGCTCCAACTTCAAACCCCCAAAACTCCTCTCCTTCACTCCCATTTTCAATGCCAATGCCAATGCCAAAGCCAACAACAGCAGCAGCAGCAGCAACGAGGACGCGGCGCTCCTCTCGCTTCTCCGCCAGCGCCGCACCGACGACGCCTACGAGCACTTCTCCCGCTCCGCGACCCTCCCCGGCGCCACCTGCCTCAGCCGCCTCCTCGCCCAGCTCTCCCACCAGAACACCCCCTCCTCCCTCTCCCGCGCCCACTCCCTCCTCCGCCGCCTCCGCGACTCCCACCAGCTCTCCCTCCTCGACTCCGACTCCCTCGGCCTCCTCGCCCTCTCCTCCGCCAAGTCCGGACACCTCCCCTTCTCCCTTTCCCTCCTCCGCCTCATGCTCCGCTCCGGCTACCTCCCCCGCGTCCAGGCCTGGAGCGCAGTCGTCAGCCGCCTCTCCGCCGCCCCCGACCCCTCCGACTCCCCCGGTCCCTCCGACGCCCTCCGCCTCTTCGACTCCGTCGTCACCCGCCTACGCCGTGTCCCCGCCGCCATCTCCTCCTCCTCCCGTCCCGACACCGCCGCCTTCAACGCCGTGCTCAACGCCTGCGCCAATCTCGGCGACGTCAACCGCTTCGTCAAGCTGTTCGACGAAATGCCCGAGTTCGACGCCAGGCCGGACGTGCTGACGTATAACGTGCTCCTCAAGATGGTCGCTCGGGCGGAGAGGAAGGACCTGCTGGTGTCTGTCCTCGAGACTATAATCAGGAAGGGCCTCGTCCCTTGCCCGACCACGATGCACTCGCTGGTCGCGGCTTATATTGGGCTTGGCGACCTGCCGGCTGCCGAGAAGATGGTGCAGGCTATGCGGGAAGGCCGGCTCGACCTCTGCGCGGTTCTTCGGTCATGTTCGGAGGTTGTTGTTGTTGTTGATGGAGCGAAGGATAGCAGTCGTCTTCTTGAAAAGCTTGTCATAGACTCGAATTCAAAGCAACTTGCGGAGCCGCCTCTGCTGCCCAAGGCTTACTTGCCGGATACAAGAATCTATACGATCCTCATGAAGGGATACATGAAGGAAGGTCGGGTAGACGACGTGGTCCGGATGATCCGAGCAATGCAACTGGAGCCAGACCCCACGAGCCGCCCCGACCACGTGACCTACACCACCGTCATCACCACGCTTGCCGCTGCCGGATCGATGGACCGGGCTCGAGCCATTCTGGCCGAGATGGTGAATGCCGGGGTCCCGCCCAACCGCATCACGTATAATGTGCTCCTCAAGGGCTACTGTCACCAGCTCCGGCTTGACGATGCCAAGGAGCTCGTCCTTGAGATGGCTGAAGTAGGGATCGAGCCCAATGTAGTTACGTATAACATACTCATCGACGGGTGCATTCTTGTGGACGACAGCGCTGGAGCGCTGAAGTACTTCAACGAGATGCGGGGGAAGGGGATCAGCCCATCGAAAGTCAGCTACACGACGCTGATGAAGGCGTTTGCTCTCTCGGCCCAGCCGAGATTGGCGAACAAGGTGTTTGATGAAATGAGCAAGGACCCCAGGGTTAAGGTGGACAGAGTGGCTTGGAATATGCTGGTGGAGGGCTACTGCAGAGTAGGATTGATTGAGGAGGCCAAGAAGCTGGTGGAGAGGATGAAGGAGAGCGGGTTTCAGCCCGATGTTGCAACGTACGGAAGCCTTGCCAACGGGATTGCGTTGGCCAGAAGGCCGGGGGAGGCCCTTCTTCTGTGGAACGAGGTGAAGGAGAGGTGTGCGGCTTCGCCGCCCCTGAAACCGGACGAAGGGTTGCTGGACGCTCTAGCGGACGTGTGTGTGAGGGCCGCCTTCTTCAAGAAGGCATTGGAGATCGTGGCATGTATGGAGGAGAACGGGATCTCTCCAAACAAGACGAAATATAAGAGGATATATGTCGAGATGCATTCGAGGATGTTCACGAGCAAGCACGCTTCCAGGGCACGGCAGGAGCGAAGGAGCGAGAGGAAGAGGGCGGCGGAGGCGTTCAAGTTCTGGCTGGGGTTGCCCAACTCGTACTATGGGAGCGAGTGGAGGATAGAGCCGTTTTATGTGGACGAAGATGCAGCCAGCTAATTTCTAGAAAGAACTTCCAATTGAGGATCAGGTATTGCTTCTCTCAAGTATTTATCACTATCACTATCAAAGCGCTATGCTGCAAGAAATGGAGCTGAAGAGGAGAAAGGATATATGACAGCTCATAGATGGCTGCTCAAAAGATGACTCGGCTGCATACTGATTGTTGCATACATGTTACTACTCAGTATATTCACCGATCAAATACTGTAAACTAAATCAATTTTCCACTCTAGATTGTCATGTTTCGAGATCAAGAAAATGGTTTCGTTGAGTACTGTGCATCTGATGATCTTATGCTTGCGAAAGATTTAACCATGAGAAAAAATCAGTATAGGACTATGTTGTTATCCATTTCTCTGAGTTTTTGAAGTAATGCAGCAGATCATTGGACCAAAATATGTAGAAATAATGTTTTCCCCTTCTCTTGGATTGTCATCTTTTGTGGATTTGTTATAGATGAAATTTCCGAGTGAAATCATTCGGTCAAGCTAACACAGGTGCCAGTACACCAAGTATTGCCTTTCTTAATGATATGACCTCTCTCAGCATGAAACGCATGCTTATACGTTCAGACAAGTATACATCTCTATATAGCCTTAAAAAAAGTATAGGATTATTTACACCAACCACCCCTATGTTTTTGGTTTATAACAAGGGGTACCCCTGATTTCAAAAAATTACACTGACCACCCCTCCCTTTAGAAAAATAAAATAAAAATAGGGGTAGTTAGTGTTATAATTTTTTATTTTTATCTTAAAGTAAGGGTACCCCGTGTAATAAACCAAAAAAGTAGGGGTGGTCAGTGTAAATAGTTAAAAAGTAGGGGTACCCCGTGTTATAAATCAAAAACATAGGGGTAGTTAGTGTAAATAACCCAAAAGTATATATCAATCTTGTTGTATGGCTAGCTTAGTACTAGCTCACTACTAGCAAATATTGATGTGGCGGAGAGAGATAACCAACTTTACAGGTTTAGTTGGTCAACAGCTTTTGGAAAATATTTTTTAAACATTTCTCTTATGTTAACTGGCTTCCAAAAATTTTGGATGATGACATTTGCCATTATGTGGCATCTGACATGGAAAGTGACATGGCAGCTGATATGTCATATTTTAACCCAAAAAACTAATTACCCAAAAGATTTATTGTTAATGTTAATGCTAATGCTAATTTAAATTTAATGTTAATATTAATTTTAATGTTAACGTTAAAATTAATATTAATGCTAATTAATGTTAATATTAACATTAATATTAATATTAATATTAACATTAATATTCATGTTAATTTGAAGTTAATATTTATTTTAGTATTAATTTTAATGTTAATGTTAATGCTAATTTTAATTTAATGTTAATATTAATTTTAATGTTAATGTTAAAGTTAATATTAATGTTAATTCTAATATTAATGTTAATGTTAATTTTAACAACTACTACTTTTGGGACCAAGCTTTGCAAGCGGAATTGAAAGCAATTCATCAAGTCATTCTTCTTGCAAAACAGTTAAAGCAAACATCAGTCATCATCGAAGGAGACTCTATAACGGCCACCAGGATTTTTAGAGGTGACGAAACTCTTATTCCGTGGAAATTGCATCATTTGATTTCTCTTATTTACGAAGACATGGATCCTTCAAGCATATACGAGTTCGCATTCATCAGGAGATCGGCGAACATGACAGCTCACAGTTTAGCAAAATTTGCAATCTGCAATAGTATTAACTCTTTCAATGAACATCCTCCTGAACCTATAGTTCAGTATCTTGATGGGGAATGTAATTTCAGAAACTCTGTTCTAACTGTCTTTAATTCTAATGCATAATATGTTTTATTGACTCAAAAAAAAAAAAAAAAATCAGTTTGCTTGCAGTTTATAGCACCACCATTTGAGGCATTTAATATTACTACTTAATAATTGATATTGGAAAACTATACATTTAAACCAATTTGGAATACGAGGAGAAATAAACCATTTGAGATTGTTTGGACATTTGGCTGCAACAAAGAGAAACTTAGTTAGGATCACCTAAACTAGGGCTAAATAACAACAGCTCAGATTGACGTGGTGAAAACTTGTTTCACATTTGCTAATGTTAAAGATGAGAGTACTCTGGATAGTAAATAAATTTGAAGATAAGGAATTTTAAGGATTCATGGCCGACCTATCAAATTTAGGATAAACCCCAAAAATTTTAATAATAGCTCTTTTGTTTTTTTTATATTAGTACCAGTTTGCTGTTTCTACCTCCTGTTGAGCCATCATGTTAGTAGATAAGGATGCACCGTGTGACTCTTACTATGCAATTCGTCTTATGAGTTGACTATTTATTTTTGTCAAGAAAGATAATGGAAGGTTCTAACCAGCTATGTTATCCGGCCTCTTCATTTTAAGAAGAAGTATCCGTGTCGATCCGATAGGACATGAATATGAGTATGAAATCCGTATCTGATCATTCATGGTAATAATCGAAAAACTGGTAGTGAAGTAGATAGTTTCTTTTAATGTGGTAGTGAAGTAGATAGTTTATCTTCCACTATATAATGAGGCTTCAAAACGGCTCAAAAGTGAGCCGTCTAAGCCGTCACTATATCAAGGTCCATTTTATTTTAAAAAATAAATTATGTATATAATTGTTAAAAAAAAAATTGTCAACATGGAAAATCGAACTTAACCAAACAAGTAAATATCATGCACCTTAACCACATGAGTTAGAAGAGATATTTAATTACAATTGGATAATATTCTTATTATACGTGCAAAGCACGTGCATTTACTAGCCTTAATATGGTAGACTGGTAATAAAGTAGTAGGAGAGCTAAAGGAACGGTTCAACTAATCCAATAAAATGTACTAGTAGTTTATAATTACATGTTGTCTTTTTATGAAACCTTAGTCATATCCCAGTACTCGTATCCAAAATTTGAATTCTTTTTTAGCCGACTCCATGTGTCCTTCAATTATGAGTTTGAATGACCCGACTCTTGGATATGTACCCATATCCGACACCCGTACCCGAGTCTAGGTAACATAGCTAAAGTCTCACTATTTTTTTAGGGAGAGCCAAGTTTTCACTTGTTTGGGTTTATCATGTACATTGATGCAACTGTTGCAAGGGCACTTTGTTGGAATTATTCAATAATATAGGCCACACATGTAAAATTAATTGTGTTGGACTATTTAAATAATTAAGCCAAATTAAAGTAGTCTATTTAGAAAATTGGCTTAAGGGTACAATTGTCATAGAAATAATGTGTAGATACCGAAGATAAATCTAATTTGATTATGGCCAAATTAGAAATATCAATATATATATATATATATATATATATATATATATATATATATATATATATATATATATATATATTCATTAGGGTTATGGTCCCCAACTCATATGGCCACCAAAGAGAGGATTTTCTCTATTCTCTCTTGTATCCCCATCAACAGAGAGAGGAACACATATTTCATCTTCGTTATTTAAGGGTCGTAGCGGGTTGGAAGATCGAACCCATAAAGAGATGTCTGTTTCAAGATCCGTCAAGCCAAGACAATGGATTCAGGTACGCTTCCACATTTATTTTTTGGTCTTTGTCTCATGAATCAACATGCACAATAATATCTAACAAGTGGTATCAGAGTCATCCTGTTTGATTTATGAGATTGAAGTTTCAGAATCAATTTTTGTTGTTGTTCAGAAACTCTAGATCGTTCCATTTAATTTAATTTAGGGTTCCAATTGTTCGATCAAATTTTTTTTTAGATGTTATGTTTATTGATTATTTAACCGGCTTAAATTAAACATATAGTTTAAAACTTTATCAAACATTCTATTTAGTACATATGCATCTAATGTTGCTTTGATAATCATGCATTAAATATGGAGATCTAAGTTTTATTGAATAAGGTTCTGTTGCTCCTCCAATTGGTTTCATATAAAGTTGTGATTTTTTTTCTATATGTTTTCCAATCAAATCATATATATAATGTTGAGTAACGTTGTGTTGCTCCGCCGGCTTATAGTATTGGACGCTCCTTGTCCATTGCTATATATAATGACTTCATATCATAGATGATGAGAAAAACAAAAAAATGTTGGGAGTGGGATTTGAACCCACACTCTTTCGGACCAGAACCTTAATCTGGCACCTTAAATCGACTCAGTCACATCAATGGCAGATTACTTTTTGTTGGGAGTGGGATTTGAAACCACACCCTTTCGGACCAGAACCTTAATCTGGCGCCTAATTAGGCCAACTCAGCCATATCAATGGCAGATTACTTTTTGTTGGGAGTGGGATTTGAACCCACAACCCTTTCGGACCAGAACCTTAATCTGGCGCTTAAGAGCATCTCCAAGCCTATTGTTTTGCTCTGTATTGTAATTCCTATGTGGCATGAGGCATAAGACAATGACTTTTCTATGTGGCAAGATGATATTCACACAAGACAATTAGATAGAAATGTCTTCTTCAATACAAAATTATTGAGAAGACAATAAAAAGTATTTTTTTTTTCAATTCCAAGACAACTCATCCACTTCTTCATTTTTTTATAAATATTTCTTTTCATAATTGATGATGTGGAGACAAAGTCATTGTGAAGTGCATTGTCTAGATCTAGACAACCAACTTCACATCGTCCTTGCCATGTTATTGTCATGTCAACTTCATGATTTATTCTACATTTGCGTTGGAGAAGAATTTTTGAAATAAAAGAATGATAAAAGAATTTTTGAAATAAAAGAATTTATTCATAAAGTGCGGTATTCCAGAGGCAATCAGGGGTACAGTATATGATGAGGTTACTAATGCCAAATAATTTCTTGCTGAAATCGAGAAACGATTTGCAAAGAATGATAATGTGGAAATAAGCACACTTTTGTTGCGCTTGATTGCCATGAAGTATAAAGGCAAAGGTAACATAAGGAAGTACATCATGGAGATGTCTAATATTGTTTCAAAACTTAAGGCACTTAAGCTCGACTTATCGGATGACTTGCTCATTTATTTGTAACACCCACTTTTCTAAAATGAGGATAATTTTGAGATTTTATAATTTTGATTCTTCAATATTAGGATTTAATCATGTTAATAATTTTTGGTGGATTTTAATTAATTTAATACTATTTAAAATGTTGAATTGTGATTTTGATGGTTAACTAGTGTAACCCTAGAATTGTTAAGCCTAGAGACTAACCATGACCATGGGAGCCTAGTCATGTGATTAGAATTATAAATTACCACTTTTTAGCCTAAGAGTATTTTGGTCATTTTTGACTTTTAATGAAAATAAATTTTGATTAATTAACTATGTGCTAATCTATTTGTTAAGCCTTAACCTAGAAGTTGCCCTAACCTAGATATTAGTCATGAGCCTAGATATTAGATTAGAAGCTTCCATAATGACAAGGTTAGGAATATCTAGATATTATTGCTGTAGGATATTTTCCCTTAAGATATTTGTAGAAAGAAAGCCTTAGGATTAAATTGAACCAATGATTGGACTTGAAATTATGTGGAGAAGCCTTAGCCACCCATCTACATCTAAACCCTAACCCTAGTCCTTTCCAACAGCCATCAAGAGCCCCCTTCCCCTATTTAAACATCTCTTCACAAATTTCTTGCCTCTTTTTAATACCTACAAAGAACCCTAATTTGTTCTTCCCTAAATTCTTCTCCCTTTATCCAAATTGATCCCAAATTGAGGCTACTGGAGGGGGCTAGTGGAGGCTTGCTAGCAAGGATTTGAAGAGCATTTGACCCATAGCCTAGTATTGACCAACTAGACTAAAGTTGACCTAGTTTGATTGTTATAGTTGACCAAGTTTGACTTTGACCTAGATTGGCCTAGAAATATGTAGATGCATTGTACTCTAATTATAATCCCTTTTATACAACATGACTTGTGTTTCTCTAAATAGGACTCAGTTACCTCGCTTCGGACTTATATTCTCACGGACATTCGGATTTCAGGCGAGTACATTATCTGATCATTTCATACTTGCTATGACTTATAATCATGTTCTAGATTACTTTACTTGATGCTAACACTTGTTATCACGGATTAGTACTATATGGATCTTTCATGCGATGTTATCTCCTCATCGGATACATCGGATATTTCGTGTTCGTGTACTTTATCATGGGCATCATGTACTCCTTGTGTTCGTGTTATTCGTGTAAAAATCATGTGAAATCGTGTACTCTCATGTGCTCACATGATCATCGTGTACAAACTATACTTCGTGTGCAATAACATAACTTGACTGGATCCTTGTGTATTGATTGGGTACGGGAGAGTAGAAGTGGTTATGTGATCAATCTTGTAGTTACTCGTGTGCAATCTCTGTAGATTACTCGTGTGCAACATCGTACCGTTTACATAACCGTCTTGTGCTCTGAATCACTAGTCACTTACAGTTCTTACTTATCATGTATATATTTCCAGTTTATAAGTATCTTTCTTGTTTTCATGTACATCTTCTTACAGTTCATGTGTCTTACTCTTTTGCATGCTTTACATTTCCTGCCATGATATGAACTGCGTGAGATGTATTGTGATCGCTCTTGTCTTGACTGGACCTGTTGAAAATATTACAGATGATACTGATGACTTCTGTCCAACCTATTATGGAGCCCATCTAGACGACACCTGTGAGTTGGACCCACAGGAGGATCCAGCTCTAGCTGAGAAAGTCATCTCTACCGCTTAAACTAGATTAGCTAGGCTTTATCTTATTTTTATTATGTTATTTGTATTGACTTTAGAGTTGTATTATTTTTGGATGTTTTGATATTGTGTCGTTTAGACACTTAGACTTTTCTTCTGTTTGTATGTTCTCTTTTGAGATTTCATATCTATCATATTGTGCTATTTTCATCTTTAGATTGTGATTGAGTTGTACCTTCTGTGATTAGTCCTCCGTTCGGAGAGTATATCATATTGTATTTAGTTTGTGATAGTGACCTAGAACAGCATTCTACTATTGACACTGCGACGTAGGCTGGACGTACCCACTTTTCGTGTCCCTATACTGGGTGCGGGTTGTGACACATTTTTAGTGGTGGCCGATGCAGGTCGAGATTCGCATTTGTACGAAGTCGTGGTAGTACGACGATTCGTTGTACTGCTGCACACCTGCGATAGAGTATAAGAAGTAAGGTATTAGAATGAGAGGATACTCAATCACAGTTAGAATTCCTTGAGAGATTCTAGGGATGACCCTTGAGAATCTCATTATAAACCATCTCGAAATTCGATTCCAACAGTTTCTGTTTAACTTCCTTGTTCGTTGATGAATTTGATTCTTAGTATGCAATGTTGATTTAATTTTCTACCAAGATAAGTCGTATGGGCTAGGTCGCCTCAGTTATGAAATCTAGAGTCTTCTACAGTCATATTAGCTGGCATGGTATAATGCCTGTGGTTCGTATTACGTATTTTGGAATACGTGTACGTATCTTAACTTGTATTGCATGTCTCATTGCTTAGTTTATTGGGTACTTCATTGCTTGGCTCATCTTGGTTTGGTTTGGCTTGGTTCGGTTTGGGTTGCTTTGGTTCATCATGGACCAAGGGAAAATCCCTACCTACCACCACCATCACCATTTATTAACCCCCACTCCTTTCTCTCTCCTCATTCACTCTTCTTCTTCCCCACCATTACTCTTCACCTACCTGAGAGAGAGGGAGAGCTTAGGCAAGTGCATCTTACTTTATGGAGGAACTCAAATTTTATTGTTCCATCCGCTTCTTCACAGCATTCTAACCCACTTTAGTACATAGCATTTCTAATTTCCATGGCTAAATTCTGGTAGATCTACATTTATTCCATTTTTGGATTTCTTGGGTTTTGATCTATGTAATCTTATTATTATCAAGTTTTGATGGTTCCATGTTGTAGATAATTTCATTCTGCCCCATTTTGACCTATGGAAGTTCGGAATTGGACTCTGGATGAAGATTTTATGGAGCTTGGAAGCATGGCTTCATGGTGTTCTTCTTCTCAGAAATTGGAGAAGAAGGATAGTACTTGACCGCATGACTATCTCATGCGGCAAGTGTTCCCCCAGCCGCATGAGACCTTGAACCCTTCAGCCGCATGAAATATTCCCTGTCGCATGGAACTCAGACTTGAGCCGCATATGCGCTGGCAATTCCAGCCGCATGCGCAATTGTTTGTACTCAGCCGCATGGCTGGGATGAACTCCTGGCCGCATAAGCCTTTCCTATTTAGCCGCATGGAACC
This sequence comes from Iris pallida, assembly GCA_029216955.1. Lineage (NCBI taxonomy): Eukaryota > Viridiplantae > Streptophyta > Magnoliopsida > Asparagales > Iridaceae > Iris > Iris pallida. The sequence goes on along the minus strand of JANAVB010007399.1, from coordinate 54,353,072 downwards.
TTGAACCCTTCAGCCGCATGAAATATTCCCTGCCGCATATGCCTCCAGTCATTCCCAGTCGCATAAGCGCATGTCTCTTCCCTGAGCCGCATGCGCTTCCCTTTATTGGCCGCATAAGACCCTCTCCAACTCCAGCCGCATAAGCTCCTGCCCCCTTTCAGCCGCATAGCGGCTCTCCCGCAGCCGCATATGCGCCCGCCATCTTGAGCCGCATCAGGCCCAGTCATCCCCAGAGCCGCATAAGACCGCATGGAACTCAGCCGTATGGACTTTCTTTCCCTGAGCCGCATGCACTCCATTTTCCCTGGCCGCATATGTCCTAGTCCTCTCCAGCCGCATGGACTGCTCCCTCCCCAGCCGCATGAGATCACTCCCTGAGCCGCATGCACCCCCTTTTTCCTGGCCGCATATGCCCGAGCCGAATGGCTCTCCTATAGCCTTGTATTTTATGATTTAATTATTATTATTAGGCTCATGTCTTGTGACCCTCAGTGTGACTTGGGTCTCTTGATAGAATGCTTATGCTATGTTATCCTGCACATATACTATGAATACGACAGTACCCCGTAGTGGTACACTATTGACAAATAATATGACATGATAGTGGCCCGTCGTGGCGCACTCCTGACAAATATACCTGACATGATATATCTTGAATTGCTGTTACGACAGCTAACATGACATGACATGACATGACATGACAAGTATGAATGACCTGGATACCGTGGACGATTGTGCTTGTACAAATGAACCAGTCTTGTCTTGTATCATGTTTAGGATGGGACCCCTGAGTACCACGGTCAGGGGTACCTATTGAAATTGACTAAGGCTAATAACTAGAATAACATAGTAGTCATGAAGAGATTTTCCGACTACAAGCAATCCCGTTACCTGGGTACGTTTGTGGATTTATAGTCTGTCGACGAGTAGGGCACACTTCTATCACACTGTCATGTGTTGCACCCCCCCTCTTGAACAAATATTCGACCTGGGTAACCTGGATGGTCTGCAGGGCTTGTGGCTGTTGGAATAATCTCGCTGCATCTTGCTAGTAACTAGGTCTGTGATAACGCTAATTAGTTAAAGTATCAAGCCGTACTCGTTTGCTTGGCTGTGATTAATTGGATGGAGTTTAGCCCTGTATAGTCTTATCCTGATCATGTACAATATTGTAACATGGCTTGACTACTTGTGTATCATTTTATCCGATAAATGAGAGAAACCAAGTTCTGTTTAGATGAAGGGATTACAACCCCGGTCCTTGTTTGGTTTAAGGATTGTAACTTGGTTATCTGAATGGTTCCATGGTTATCTTACCGTATATCCTCATGATGCTCTATCTCTCCAGTTTTACTATATTATTATTATTATATTCTGTGTTAATTGCTAGTTTAGTTCCTAAGTGAAGCTTCCTTTGTAGCGCTTGCTCTTTCTGGGATCTGACCCAGCTGGTTTTGTATGGCCATATTTCGGAGCAGCTCTAGAGGATCTACCGACTATCCAGCCCGATGGTGACCACCAGGCGTAACCAGGGCAACGAGTGGGTTATTTTTGGCTCCCCCACTTTATTGTAAAAATATTCTTTTGAGGCGTTTAGCCGACGAGCACATGTTTAGCTCGATTGCACTTTACTTAATGTCTGCCTACGGGATGTAACATGATTGACAGATCCTAGGGTTGATCATGTATGACCGAAACTCTTGCTAGTTCTGACATTTTGTAACGACTAGCTTCATGATCAGCTAAATATGTAATGTTTAGGACACCTTACTATTGTATATTTGGTGATCTTACATCTTGTAACATTTATTTAGTTGCTTGTGATTGAGACACTAGGCTTGTTCATGACCTTAAGAGACTGTTGGCTTGTAGTTAAACCCTCACGTATCTAGACAGTCGTGACCGTATAGCAAGGTGGGTTGCACTTCAATATACGTAGCTGGCTATGGCTGCCCCCACTCTCCAGTATTCTGGTTCTCGGACGTGACATAGTTTAAGTGGTGGCCCATGCAGGTCTTGTAAATCAAGATATGTGAGGGTTTATCGAATAGATGTCTCAATCAGAACTCGCCCTTGATCTCTGCTCATACTCTCTAAAATCCCTGAAATTCTTGTCCTGATCACATGCTTGCATCTTTGATCTGTCATGGTTCTTCCTTATTGTTCCCTATGTCGTCTTCTTCAGCGGCATTGTACCTGGCCCTACCGATCGACAAGGCAGAGCACCTTCCGTGGATCAGCAACAACCTGGGGATCAAGTCCAGCATTCAGGAGTGGCCTCCAGAGTCGTGTCTACTGGAGGAGAGCCACCAGTTCAGCCTGCAGAACCTGATGATGGCACTTTGGTAGGTCTCATCAGGACCTTAATAGCTTCCCAGGATCGTCGAGGAGATGCCTTGCACTAGGCAGTGACCGATGCTATGACCAGAGGAGGTCATCTGGGTAACAGCACGGTCAACAGCTTCAAGCGCTTGAACCCTCCATTCTTTGATGGTAGCGAAGATGCTATCGCCGCAGATGCTTGGCTTCAGGACACCGAGGTAATTCTAGAAGCAGCCAGTACCCCAGAGAACGAGAAGGTGGCCGTGGTGCGCCTGCAGTTATTGGATTTAGCCCGCAGCTGGTGGGCGGCACAGGCCGTTGGATTAGTGGCACCTATTGCCTGGGCAGTATTCAGAGAGAGATTCCAGACCAAGTATTTCGATGCTGTAGCTCGGTATGATCTACAGACGAAGTTCACCAATCTGAAGCAGATAAGCAGGACGGTCGACGGATATGCGGTCGAGTTTTCGAGACTCAGTCGATTTGCTCCCACCTTGGTGGCAACTGAGTTCGATAGAGCCCAGCGGTTCCAGCTGGGGCTTCACCTGGAGATTTTATTGGCGGTAGAGTAGTTTGAGCATCAGACTTTTGATGCATTCTTAAGAGCAGCCAGGAGGCATGAGTATACCTCCCAGAGAATTGTGGATAGGACCGGGGGTCGGAAGCGATCCTACGGCCAGATGAATCAGTCTTCAGCACCAGCCCCGGCAGCCAGGGCTTTGACTATTGGAGCTCCGAGGCGGGCAGCCTCAGTGACGTCGGTTCAGCATTCAGCCTCGACGTACCCTCAGTAGCAGAAGCAGAAGCACTCTTCTGCAGTGGGATGTTCTCATTGTGGGAAGCCTGAACATGTAGTAGCAGAATGTCGCAGGGCACAGGGATCGTGCGTGGCTTATGGAGCAGCAGAACATAAGATTGGATCCTGCCTGAATAGGGGTAGTTCATCATCGTCCAACCTTTCTAGTCCTTCGGTGAGAGGACCAGCACCTCTCCAGCAGCAGTAGTATCATCCTCAGAGGCCCTTGCCGTCTCAGTCCCAGGCATTCCAGCAACAACCGCCCAGTATGCACAAGCCTAAGCCCTAAGTCAGAGCAGTCAGCGAGGATTTTAGCCGAGGGGACCAGCACCCCGAGGACATGGTCAGGCTATAGTGATGACCGTAGAGGAAGGATTGGCACCAGAAGAGGTAGTGGCAGGTACTATTCTCGTCAACTCCTTTCCAGCTTCAGCTTTATTTGATTCTGGTGCATCGTATTCATTTATGTCTGTACGATTCGCGACACGGATAGGATTGGAGCCCGAGCCATTTTCAGTAAGGCTCAATATACTTACTGGTAACGGACTTGTGGAAGTAGATAGAGTGTTTTTCTCGTGTCGGATCGTAGTCAGCGGTAGAGAATTCCTTGCTAGATTGATAGAGTTCCCTATGGCCGATTATGATGTGGTCTTAGGGATGGATTGGTTGAGGAACCAGTATGCTAGAATAGACTGCCACATTGGCAGGATTATTTTTAGTATTCCAGGCGAGCCAGAGTTTTTCTTTTCCCGAGGCGAAGTTGAACCTTCTCCTCCAGTATTGCGGATGGCAGTAGCAACAGTGCAGTTACCTCGGATAGTTGAAGAGTTTCCAGATATTTTCCCAGAAGAGCTTCCAGGTATGCCGTCGGAGCGGGAGATCGAGTTCACCAAAGACTTGATTCCCGGGACAACCCCAGTATCAGAGAGAGTCTACAGGATGGCGCCATCAGAGTTAGAGATATTGTACAAGATGATTAAAGAACTCAAAACCAAGGGATTCATTCGTGCTAGTGGATCACCTTGGTGAGCCCCGATGCTTCTTATGAAAAAGAAGGATGGTATGTCCAGGTTATGTGTTGATTATCGTACCTTGAACTCAGTGACAATCAAGAACAGATACCCTCTCCCGAGGATAGATGACTTGTTTGATCAACTCAAGGGGGCAGCAGTATTCTCGAAGATCGACTTGCGGTCAGGATACCATCAGATCAGAGTCAGAGAGCAGGACATCCCGAAGACAGATTTTAGATCTAGATATGGGCATTGGGTGTTCCTTGTTATGCCATTTGGAGCAACCAATGCGCCGGCTGTATTCATGGATCTCATGAATCGCATTTTCATGCCTTATTTGGATCAGTTTGTGATCGTGTTCCTAGACGACATCCTGGTCTACAACAAGAGTATGGCGGGGCATGAGCATCATCTCAGAGTTGTCCTTCAGATTCTCAGGGAGCATCAGTTGTATGCCAAGTTTAGTAAATGCGAGTTCTGGCTCGATCGCATTTCATACTTGGGTCATATCATTACCAGAGGAGGAGTGGAAGTGGATCCCTGGAAGATCGTGGTATTTAAAATTTTTGCGATGCCGCTAGCTTGGCTACAAAAACCTTAAATTCTCACACCCGAGAAATATATCCAAAGCCAGACTATATGTCCTCACCATGCTGGCTAATGTGACTGTAGAAGACTAGATTCCATAACTTAGATGACCTAGCCCATATAATTTCATCTTGACAAAAATTAAATTAAATCAACAATGGATACCCAAAAATTAAATTTATCAACGAACATCAAGATTCAAAAATGAACAAAAATCCTTCAAATCATATAAATACAAACTCGGATGCCACAACTAACATCAAGATTCAAAATTCAACAATCATCCATCAAAATCAATAAATACAAACTCAAATTCAACAATAATCCATCAAAATCAAATTCAACAACAAAAAGTAAAGATAAATCAAATCAAGGGAAAAAGAGTTTTCAAATCGAAGTTAAAATAAGATTCTCAAGGGTCGTCCCAGGAATCTCTCAAGGAATCCTAACTGTGATTGAGTACCTTCAAAAATATATCCTAATCCTACTGCAGGATGTAGTGGTACTCTAGTTCGAATACCACTACACAAACTCGACCTGCATGGGCCACCACTAAAAACGTGTCACGACCCGCACCCTAGAGTAAGGGCACGAGACGTGGGTACGTCCAGCCTACGCCGCAGTGTCGACGGTAGAACGCTGTCCTAGGTCAAACATCTAACAATATAAAGGTACCTGTACAGTATATACTCTCCGAATGGAGGTGACATAGCAGATACAGTCCCAATCACATCTAAGGTAGAGCATGATAAAAGATAGATAAAATATGAAATCCACAAAGAGATACAACAGATAGAAGTCTAAGTGTCTAAGATACACAAACCCAGAAAATATCTCAAAGCTCAATACAGTAATCCATAGAATAAATACAACTCAAGACAACTGAAATAACTATCTATACAACCTCTACTGTATCTCCTCTAGGCTAGCAGGCAATCTCCAGGCTATCTGTAGAATTTATCAACAGGTCCAGTCAGAACAGGAGCGAGCACAGTATATCTCAACAGATCATAGCAGGTTAGAAAATATAATCATGCAGTAAAGTAAGATACATGAACTGAAAAAATATAGTATATAAACAGAGAGAGAACTGTAATAGAAATATCTACTATACATAGAGAACTAACAGTGGCTAGTGAGTCAGAGTACAATATAGATATGTAAATGGCATAGAAGATTCTGATGCTACACTACGGAAAGATTCTGATGCTACACTACTTGGATAATATTCACATGTCTACTTCTACTCCCCCGTACCCCCAATCAATACACAAGGATCCAGCCAGGTTATGTTATGATTCCATGCAATGGCCTACAAGGGGTGATACATGGTAGGCTCATAAATGGGTGATTCTGGGAATGCCCATAAGTGGGTGATTCAAGAAGACTCTATGATCATGAGAGTACATGTCACAAGTGATCAATGAACCGTGAAGCATAGTGATACACCATGTAAGTGAAACGCACAGAACATGTAGTATCCGATGCTCCCTGAGGGGATAACATCTCAAGAAGGGATCCATATAGTACTAATCCGTGTGACCAACGTGACAGTATCAAGTAAAGTAATTTAAAACAGGAAAATAATTCTAAACAGGATATGAAATGATCAGATAATGTACTCGCCTGATAACTTGAGCAGCTGATAGGTATAGGGGTCCAACTGAAGCCACAGAGTCCTATTTAAAACAACACAGGTTACAAGGTATTCAAGCTGTAATAAATGAATCTCTACAAGCAATCTATATTATCCTAGGTTCTTCTAAGTCAAATCAACTCTAGGTCAACTCCGGTCAACAATCTAGTCAAACTAGGTCAAGTGTTGACTTACAGTTGATTTTTGGTCAACTGGTCAACTCTGGTTAGACAGGGTCAATTCTATTCTAATTATTAAAGATATAAAGTGTACTTTGTTATTCGTACGTCGAAACTTACGACACGTAAATCGAGATAAGAAGATCAATGGTAAGGTTAATAATCTTAGTATAGTGATCCACGTATCTATCTTGTCAATTTCAGCGATGTGAGATCACTGGAATTGACTGATCTCAGTTTCGTTGTACTAATCCCGAAATACGAATATTATAAGAATTAATTATAATAAAAGGTGATACATAGAGAAACTATCTATAAACATTGTCGGATGATGAATTAAACATCGTCAACGTGTCAAGAATGGTCAAATTAGCTAGGATAGCCTACCCATCGGTCCAATTTGGATACAAGGGCAAAAAGGTAATTTTGGGTCAAAAACGGTATCCGTGTCGGAGCCGTTTTGCACCGAAAAACGTACAAGAAAATAAGTCTACAAAATATAACAAATTATATGTCCACGAAACCAGAATGACGGTACGAACCCAACGGTATATCCAGATTGGATTCCATTGACCTGATCTCAATTTGGTCCGTTGACCAGAACATTGGAATTCCGGTTTGCAAACGGTATATCCGGAATTGGATTCCGATGAGCCGATCTCAAAATGACCTGTTGACCCGGATATTGATATCCAACTTGCACCGAAATACGTGCCGGATCCAATGTCCACTAAAACCTAGTAAATTATATGTCAACGAGTCCAGAATGAAGATACGAACTCAACGGTATATCCGAAATTGGATTCCGATAAGCCGGCATCAAAAAGTCCCGTTGACCCGGACTGTGGGACCCACTTTGCATCGAAATACGGGCCAGGGCCCACGTCCTCCAAATCTAACAAATTTTAAATAAAAATATGACAGAACGATGCCACGAGTCTACTGGTGGTGTCAGAAATGAAATCTGGAGTCCCGTGTTCAAAAATAGAATTTTACAAGTTGGAAATTACGAATTCGGACGGCCAACTTTGGCGTCGAATTCAACCAATCAAACAAGCTCACAATGAAACAAAACTAGAGGGATAGTAAGAGGGTTATACCAGCTTCGCACAGGAACTGGTAGCACGCCAAATGGAGCTACGGTGGAGGAGGTACAAGCCGACGAAGTTGACTCCGCAAAACTGTTCAAAATTTATATAATTTAAACGGTCAACTTGGTGGCCGATTTTGATGTATCAAACGATAAAATTAATGGACAAAAATTTACGGGAGTGAAGGTGGATATACCGAGATTGTAACGGAGCGAAGAAATCGTCGATCCAACGGTCGAATTTCTCAAAAATCACCGTGAAGTTGCTGCGACGGGGTGCCAAAACGGACTTGATTCCGCGCACATCACGACGGGAATTCGTGCAAAATACATGAATCGCCTATACGTCGCGCTGGAGGAAGAGATGGCGGACCCAGGGGGGTCACCGACGTTCGCCCAGTCGGTGGAGGCACGGCCACGACGACGGCGGCCGGCGGCGTGGCCTGCGCGCGCGTGGCCATGGCCGTTTCCGGCCGGCCAGCTTGGCGTCGCTGCTGTCAACACCTGCTGTGCGTCGCTGCTATGTTCGGCTGTGCTGGCCCAGCCTAGCCCGGCGACGGCGGGGACAGCGCGGCCACGGCGAACGTGGAGGTGGTGGCGGAATGGTTGGTTGTGGTGGTTGAAGATGGTTGGAAGAAAGTGGAGGAGAAGAGGAGGAGGCTGGTGGAGCTCGGAGAGGTTGAGGTGGCGCTTGACCATGCTCGGCCAGGGGGTGGTCCAGCCACGGCTGAGTTCGAGAATGGGACTGGGCTCGGCCAGCTGATGGTTGTGTGGGTATGTTTTTGTTGTGAGGAAAAAAATAAGAGAAAGAATGGTGAGTAAATCAATATGTGTACAATTAATGAGAGAGAGAAAACGGCTATCCCTAGAAGTTAGGGCCGGCCATGTGGGTGTTGGGGATGTTGTTGGCTGCTATAGGGATGGAGGGAAATCAATGGTAAGGATTGAATGAGGGAAAATCAAGGGTAGAAATTACTTAGGGGATTGGATTTATTTTTGGGATTTAAAATCAATAGAATTTACACTCAATATTTGAAGTGGAAAACTAGGTATTGAATATTATTTTTGGATAAGAAAAAATAAAGGCATCATGAGAGAGGGAAACATGAAGCTTCGACTGGGTTCGGTCAAGCTGGGTTGGGTCAAAATCGGACATAGTGCAATAATCGAATTAAATAGGTATTGATGATCATGGGTAAATAAGTAGCACGTGGGGATTCCAATAAATGGGACACAAGTGTCATGCGGGTAGTAGGCTCAATGTGGGCCATGTCCATATTTGGGGCTGACAGGTTTTGGTAGACATGGTACCCACAAATTAAGTTGGAAAATAAATGTGACACCGTGGGGTAAAATAAAATCGGGTAACGTGTCAGGAAAGTTGTGTGAAGCAAACGGAGCACAAAAAGGTGTGTCTGAGTGGGACACGAAGGTCATGGGTGAAGTATGTCTCGAGTAGATCATGTATGATGAGTTGGTTTCAAGAAAATGACTGGTCTGGTGCTCCCAATTAAAAAGTCACGGTAACGTACATATGGTGGTCAAGGAAAAGAGTGGGAAAATTAATTAATGATCAAATGGTCTAATTCGACCCGAAGTTGTGCGAAGCAAAAAGAGTACAAGGGAACAAATTTGAGTGGGATACTATATACCAAAATGAAGGTAATCCTATCCACTACAAAACTCATGAAGAAAGTTTCCAGAGATGAACATCCCTGACACTCCAAATATCAAAGGCACGGGAAAGTACATTTAAAGATAATTAAACAGAATAATTTATTTATTGAAATTAAATCATCAGAAGAATTGAAAAAAAATCAACCCGAAATTCATGGTGCTCACATGGAGCGAGTAGGTGATGTATCCTATCGTCTCGCTCTCCCACCGTCGTTACGTGAGGTGCATGACGTGTTCCATGTATCCCAATTACGACGGTATATCCCGGACCCGAGCCACATCCTGAATCATTCAAAATTGGTTGTTGGTACCAACCTTTTGTATGAGGAGAGGCCCGTGTCTATATTGGACCGGAAGAGAAGATGCTCAAGAACAAGACTATCAAGTTAGTCCGAGTTGCTTGGGGTCATCACTCTTTGGGTGAGTCAACATGGGAGCGTGAGGATGATGTCCGATCGCGATATCCAGACATGTTTGACTCGTGAGGTATAATGTCTTCCTTATACCTCATGCCTTCGATTCCTTGCTTGCACGATTGGTTGATTGATTGCTTGCCTAGTATAGTGCCTGTGATTAATATAGGTTGTCCTTGTCCCTCTAGCCTCTTAATTAAATTCTGAGGACGAAATTCTTTTAAGGTGGATAGAGTTGTAATGCATGTGGTTCGTATTACGTATTTTGGAATACGTGTACGTATCTTGACTTGTATTGTATGTCTCCTTGCTTGGTTTATTGGGTATTTCATTGCTTGGTTCATCTTGGTTTGGTTTGTCTTGGTTTGGTTTGGGTTGCCTTGGTTCATCATGGACCAAGGAAAAACCCCTACCTACCACCACCATCACCATTTATTAACCCCCACTCCTTTCTCTCTCCTCATTCACTCTTCTTCTTCCCCACCATTACTCTTCACCTACCTGAGAGAGAGAGAGAGGGAGAGCTTAGGCAAGTGCATCTTGCTTCATGGAGGAACTCAAATTTTATTGTTCCATTCGCTTCTTCACAGTATTCTAACCCACTTTAGTAATTAGCATTTCTAATTTTCATGGCTAAATTCTTGTAGATCTAAGTTTATTCTATTTTTGGATTTCTTGGGTTTTGATCTATGTAATCTTGTTATTATCAAGTTTTGATGGTTCCATGTTGTAGAGAATTTCATTCTGCCCCATTTTGACCTATGAAAGTTCGGAATTGGACTCTGGATGAAGATTTTATGGAGCTTGGAAGCATGGCTTCATGATGTTCTTCATCTCGGAAATTGGAGAAGAAGGACAGTACTTGACCGCATGACTATTTCATACGGCAAGTGTTCCCCCAGCCGCATGAGACCTTGAACCCTTCAGCCGTATGAAATATTCCCTGCCGCATGGAACTCAGACTTGAGCTGCACATGCCCTGGCAATTCCAGCCGCATGCGCAATTGTTTGTACTCAACCGCATGGCTAGGATGAACTCCTGGCAGCATAAGCCTTTCCCATTTAGCCGCATGGAACCTTGAACCCTTCAGCCGCTTGAAATATTCCCTGTCGCATATGCCTCCAGTCATTCCCAGTCGCATAAGCGCATGTCCCTTCCCTGAGCCGCATGCGCTTTCCTTTACTGGCCGCATAAGACCCTCTCCAACTCCAGCCGTATAAGCACCTGCCCCCTTTCATTCGCATAACGTTGCTCTCCCGCAGCCGCATATGCGCCCACCATCTTGAGCCGCATAAGGCCCAGTCATCCCCAGAGCCGCATGAGACCGCATGGAACTCAGCCGCATGGACTTTCTTCCCCTGAGCCGCATGCACTCCCTTTTCCCTGGCCGCATATGTCCGAGTCCTCTGTAGCCGCATGGACTGCTCCCTCCCCAGCCGCATGAGATCACTCCCTGAGCCGCATATGCTTATCCGCCCTGAGTCGCATACACCTCCTTTTTTCTGGCCGCATATGCCCGAGCCGCATGGCTCTCCTATAGCCTTGTATTTTATGATTTAATTGTTATTATTAGGCTCATGTCTTGTGACCCTCAGTATGACTTGGGTCTCTTGATAGAATGCTTGTGCTATGTTATCCTGCACATATACCATGAATACGACAGTGACTGGTAGTGGTGCACTCTTGAAAAGTAATATGACATGATAGTAGCCCGTCGTGGCGTACTCCTGAAAAATATACCTGACATGATATATCTCGAATTGTTGTTGCGACAGCTAACATGACATGACATGACAAGTATGAATGACCTGGACACCGTGGGCGAATGTGTTTGTACAAATGAACCAGTCTTGTCTTGCATCATGTTTAGGATGGGACCCCTGAGTACCACGGTCAGGGGTACCTATTGAAATTGACTAAGGCTAATAACTAGAATAACACAGTAGTCATGAAAAGATTTCCCGGCTACAGGCAATCCCGTTACCTGGACGCGCTTGTGGATTTGTAGCCTGCCGACGAGTAGGGCACACTTCCAGCACACTGTCATGTGTTGCACCCCCCCTCTTGAACAAATATTCGACCTGGATAACCTGGATGGTCTGCAGGGCTTGTGGCTGTTGGAATAATCTTACTACATCTTGCTAGTAACTAGGTCTGTGATAACCCTAGTTAGTTAAAGTATCAAGTCGTACTCGTTTGCTTGGCCGTGATTGATTGGATGGAGTTTAGCCCTGTATAGTCTTGTCCTGATCATGTACAATATTGTAACATGGCTTGACTACTTGTGTATCATTTTATCCGATAAATAGGAGAAACCAAGTTCTGTTCAGATGAAGGGATTATAACCCCGGTCCTTGTTTGGTTTAAGGGTTGTAACTTGGTTATCTGAATGGTTCCATGGTTATCTTACCGTATATCCTCATGATGCTCTATCTCTCCAGTTTTACTATATTATTATTATTTTCTATATTAATTGCTGGTTTTAGTTCCTAAGTGAAGCTTCCTTTGTAGCGCTTGCTCTTTCTGGGATCTGACCCAGCTGGTTTTGTATGGCCAGATTTCGGAGCAGCTCCAGAGGATCTACCGACTATCCAGCCCGATGGTGACCACCAGGCGTAACCAGGGCAACAAGTGGGTTATTTTTGGCTTCCCCACTTTATTGTAAAAATATTCTTTTGAGGCATTTAGCCGACGAGCACATGTTTAGCTCGATTGCACTTTACTTACTGTCTGCCTACGGGCTGTAACATGATTGACAGATCCTAGGGTTGATCATGTATGACCGAAATCTTGCTAGTCCTGACATTTTGTAATGACTAGCTTCATGATCAGCTAAATATGTAATGTTTGGGACGCCTTACTATTTTATATTTGGTGATCTTACATCTTGTAACATTTATTTACTTGCTTGTGATTGAGACACTAGGCTTGTTCATGACCTTAAGAGACTGTTGGCTTGTAGTTAAACCCTCACGTATCTAGACAGTCGTGACCGTATAGCGAGGTGGGTTGCACTTCAATATACGTAGCTGGCTATGGCTGCCCCCGCTCTCCAGTATTCTGGTTCTGAGGCATGACACATGGTGAGGACATATAGTTTGAATATGGATGTATTTCTCGGGTGTGAGAATTTAAGGTTTTCACAGCCAAGCTAGCGACAATACAAAAATTTTAAATACCATTATTCTAGAGGTATGTACCTTAGTTGTGGACTCTATGGTTTATCGTAGCCCTGCTTACTAGTATGACGAGGATTCTGAGTATCATAATTTTGGACAGACGTATATGATTATCAGATTGCATCTCGAGAAGGTTCTTAAACATATCATCTCGACCTTTTATTTCAGTCTCTTAAAAAAAAAATTGTTTTGTTTCTTCATCAATTAACTTAGGAGTAGGAATAGTTTTAGTTGTTTAGTATAATCCCTTGTAGAACTTTATTTGGATATAATTCCTTCATAATACAATGAATTGATGATTTGTGTTAGGCCTTATCTTAGAGTTGATAGTATAGCTCTGGCTTTAGAATGGTAAACCTTATAGCTTAACCCCTACTGATTAAGATTTCAGTTTCATATAGGATGATAGACTGCCTTACAGCCTTGATGATTTATTATTTTCCTTATCCTTTCAGTAGGGCACCCATGACCAGAGCTTGTCCTTGAGTGTAGCTGTAGCTTCGCCTGAGACTGAGAGTCTTCCTCTGCTTCCTATAGTGGTACCCCATACCATATTCTCGGGAGGGTTCTTTTCTGATGTAGCTCAAATATTCGAACTTCTCTGGGATGTGTTAGAGACACAGAGAGTTCAGACTGAGATCTTGAGGGAGCAGTATCCAGTTCCACCTAGAGCCTCAGAAGTACCCAGATTTCCAGCCTAGACCTTAGCATATCTTTTGAGATAATTGATACACCCCACATTGCTTGTATGTTTTGATACCTTGTGATTGCTTGTGCTGTAGTATGACTAGAATGGCTAGATGGAAACCCTAGAGAGAGTATTCAAGGTAGACGAATATTCTTTCCGTGACTTTGATTTCTGGAACGTCAGAGATGTATATCTTTGGAAACTTCCTTCATAAGTTTGTAGTAGACAAGATTATCTTTACTTTGATATATTATGTCCCACTCAAACTTGTTCCCTTGTACTACTTTTGTATCACAGCTTTCGGTCCAATTTAGGCCATTTGACTATTCCCACTTTAATTATGATTATTGTCACGATCCGCTACCCAAATTGTTGGGCCGGGCCGAGTCATGTCCACCCTACGCTTGAGATATAGCGTAGTAAGCTGTTCTAAAGATATCAAGATAAGACTAAAATGTGCTAACAGTTCTATAAGTAATAAAGAGTCAGAAATGTCCCAAACACAAAAGTCATCTCGTATATAAGAAAGTTCCAAGTACAAGTCCATAACGTAAAGCTGGATACAGGTCCAGTCACAAAATATATAGTCTAATACATGACTACTCTCAAAAGTCCAAAGTAAATAGACAACTAGACGAGTTTTTCCGTAGGTACATCTTCGTAAGATAAAGCCTGGTCCTCGGCAGTAACTCTATAATATGAGTCACAGAACAACTCCTCCTCAGTAAGAATACCTACAACGTTATCCTGTCAGGACGGAAGCAAGTACTGAATCTAACAAACATATAATACTGATCATGTGATGAAAAGAAATAATATGACATATCATGTTTATCCAGTTTTAGATACATTTTATTATGGCAATAATTATTTTTTTTAAGTTTAAAATTGCAGTAGGTGAGTGATCAGTCAATAGGTAATCAGGATGTACAGTGGTACATATCAATTTTCTGAAGTGTACATACGTACCCTTAACGGCAACGGTGTATGTCCGTACACAAACGCGGGATCAGACATACGACAAAGTTACATATAGAATGTAACAGTGCTCGGTAAATACATACGGAGAAGGGAGGGCATGATCACGTACACTACTAACAGTTTCTCCTTAACCCGTTGTTAAACATGTTAGAGATATGAAAACTGTCTAAACATGGTAGAGACTGAAAGTAATACAACATGTGAAGTTTTAACTTGCTACCCCAAGGATCAGCATTTAACATGGTTGGAAAATCACATTTTATGGTTATAGCAGTATGTAAAGTTTGTAGAAGTACTTGCCTTTAGCAAAGCAAAGCAGCGATAAAAATGCTATATATGTCTGGTGACTCGTCACTGTAGAAATAACACATAAAATTAGTTTTTATACTAAGTTAAACACTAAGACACTAGTTGAGTGATACGACTTTCTGACTGGACACCTAGCCAAATAATGACTTTAGCATAGGAGACCAATGTGAGGTGACACAATACTCTAACTAACTTTCTAGGACCTTTACACTAGTGCAGGGTGAGGTCCAATACGACTATAACTCAAAACAACACAAAACATTGAAAGTCGTAATTATTCAATAAATAAATCAAACTGTACACTGTGTTTCAATAATTTTTGAGATAGACAAAAAGCTCAATTTTACATAAGATAAAGTACTAAAATGATCCTTGTTAATTATAGAAATTTATACTAATTTTTCTGGAATTTATAAACCCTCATAGATATTTATTAAAAATCAGCAAACATTTATATACTGAAATGAGTTCTGTTTTCCTAATTTTATAAAATAACAAAAGTACTTATTAAATGCTAGAAAAATTATAATAAATTAGATAAATTAACATAGTATTTAAATAAAAATTTTCCCAGATTTTTACAGCAACTAAAATATATATAAAAATTCAAAAACAACAAGTAATACTTTCTCGAAAATAATTAATTAATTATTTACTATTTTGTCCATGTATTCGAAATTGAAACGAAGTCCAGATACAGGACCCAAAGCCATGAATCAAGTCCAATATGACTTGTACAGACTCTGAATGTATTAGACACAATTGGGCCCAAAAACTCATGCTAGGCTTGGACATCAATTGGCCATGATTAATAAAATACAGGAATTTAAATATAACTAATATATTTTAAAGTGGTAAAGTATGCAAGTCACAAAATTATACAATAAAATAACTTGTGAAATTTTACGTAATAATATTTTGTGCAAAGTAGAATTTGAAATACATATATAAATATACAACAACAATATTATATATATATATATATATATATATATATATGTATATATATATATATATATGTATATATATATATATATATGTATATATATATATATATATGTATATATATATATATATATGTATATATATATATATATATATATTTAGTATTTTTATATATGTATATGTATATTTATTATGTGTATATTATATATAATGGATATATACACATAATAAATATACATATACATATATAAAAATACTAAATATAATATATATATATATATATATAAATATATATATATATATATATATATATATATATATATATATATATATATATATATATATATATATATATATATATATATATACAGTATACATATATACATGTATACATATATACAAATACAGTATACATATATACATGTATACATATATATAAATACATATATATACATATATACATATAAATAATAAAATAAAAACATAAACAAAACAAAACAGGGAAGGGGGCTCGAACTCGGCCGAGGGGGTCGGGTTTTAGCGCGCTCGGGCTGGCCAAGGGGTCAGCCCGAGTCTGTTGTTTAGGGAAGGGTTCGGGTTAGTTTTAAGTTAGATTTTAGGTTAATAGGTTTAAACCCGATAGTCCAAACTTCGTGTCCTGACAGTTAAGGACACGAAGATACACGAGTCTCGTGTCCGGGTCATGCACGACACGCACGGCTCGAGTTGGACGTGTCCAGACTTACCACTAGGGTCGTCGTGTCCAGGCGAATCACATATGTGAGTTTGGGACACGCACGACACGATTTTTAGGACTGTTACCTTCGTGTCCGGCATTGGGGTTTAAAATCGAAGGGACTTCCGGCGGCTAGGGGCGTCGTGGTCGCGGCGCTGGGGTGGCGCTGCACTCGACTCGGCATGGCGAACTCGGTGGTGGGGGTCGATGGTGGTGAAGGCAGCTGTGGAGGTGGCGCTAGGGGGTCGCCGGTGTTAGGGTTTCGATGAGGAAAAAGTGGGGGGAGACGGGCTGTGGTGGTCGGAAATTAGGCTAGGGTTAGGGTTTCGGGGTCGGGCTATTTATAGAGAGGGTAGGGCGGTAAGAAGGGGGTCTAGGTCGGTGGTGCGGTGGCAGTCGTCGGTCGTCGGGGGCAGTTGGGTGAGAGGAGAGAGAAAGAATGTGGGGTGGGGGAGTAGGGTAGGTTTGCAGCAAAGCCCCCATAGTTTGGGGCTTTGCAAAATAACCCCGCGCTTAACAGTTTGTAAATATAATTTGCAAACTGTAATAAAAACAATTTATTAAATTGCAATTCGATATTAAAACAAATTTAAATATTAAAAAATGATATTAAAACAATTCAATTAATTACAAAATGATATATTTTTATTTAGAAATTATTTAAAAATTATTTAAAAATTCTAGAAAAATTCCTAATAATTATATTAATTCATTTTAAATATATAAAAGCTATTTAAATTTATAAAAATATTATTTTGAAATTTAGGAGCTTACAAATCTTTCCTCCTTAAAAAATTTCGTCCTCGAAATTCACAAGGATAGAAAACTCTACAATCATTCTAATATAACAAGCAATACAAAGAAATGACAAAGGTTATTATCAAAACTAACCTCTAAGGTATCAAGCGGGAACGGTTCCCTCGCAGCTGTTGGGTCGAACAAGTAAGGATATCTCTCCATCATGTCCGACTCCCTCTCCCAAGTAGATTCACCCGGAGAGTGACGGCTCCAAGCTACTCGTACTAAGGGTATGACTTTGTTCCTCAGCCTTTTCTCCCTCCTGTCCAATATCTCCATTGGCTGCTCAGTAACTGCAAGGCTCGCTCCGATCTCCAACAATGAATGATCTAGCACATGGCAGGGGTCCGGAACATATCTTCTCAGCTGAGACACATGAAAGACATCGTGAACTCCTGCTAGGTTGGGTGGAAGTGCAACCCTGTAAGCTACCTCTCTGATCCTGCCAAGTATCTCGAACGGACCGATGTATCTGGGGCTCAGCTTGCCTCCTCGTCCAAACCGGATCGTCCCTCTCGTAGGTGATATCTTCACTAGTACCATATCTTCGTCAGCGAACTCCATCGGTCTGCGACTAGCATCGGCCTAGTGTTTCTGTCTGTCCTGAGCTACTCTGAGCCTGTCTCTGATCATCCCGACCTTCTCTGCTGCATCCGTAATCATCTCTGGCCCAAGCATAACTCTGTCCCCAATATTATCCTAAAAGAGCGGTGTACGACATCGTCGTCCATATAGTGCCTCGAAAGGAGACATACCGATGCTGGCATGGTAGCTGTTATTGTATGAAAACTCTACCAAGTGCAGATGGCTCTCCCATGATCCGCCAAAGTCCAGCACATAGGTCCTTAGCTTGTCCTCCAGTGTCTGTATCGTCCTTTCGGACTGCCCATCTGTCTGCGGGTGGTATGTCGTACTGAACTTGAGCCGACTGCCCAACTCCTCCTGCAAGCTCCTCCAGTAGTTGGACGTGAATCTGCTGTCTCGGTCCGACACGATGCTCACTGGTACTCCGTGTAAGCGAACTATCTGCTGTATGTATAGCTCTGCCAATTTCTCGGTGGAAAGCCCCACCTTGAAGGATATAAAGTGCGCACACTTTGTCAGCCTGTCCACGATGAACCAAATGGCATCATTACCTCCTTGGGAACGAGGAATCCCTCAGACGAAGTCTATCGTAATGTGTTCCCACTTCCACTCGGGAATGGGTAATGGCTGCAACAGACCAGCTGGCCTCTGGGGCTCCGCCTTGACCTGCTGGCAAACTAGGCATCTTGAAATGAAACGTGATACATCTCTCTTCATCCCGTGCCATCAAAGATGTTTCCGTAAGTCATGGTACATCTTGTTGGCACCAGGGTGAATAGAATATCGAGATCTATGCGCCTCCTGCAAGACTGTCTCTATCAGCTCTCCTTTCGACATGCACAACCGGCTGCCATATCTCAAGGATCCATCCTCTGCTACGGTAAAGTCATCTAGCAATCCAGCTAAAGCCTTGGCTCGAAGTCTGCGAAGGCTCTCATATGTAGACTGTGCCTCCTTGATCTGCTCCATCAAACCTGACTGAACGTCAAGTGCTATCATCTGTATCACTGATCCTGGCCGAACTATCTCGATACCGAGCTTCTCCAGATCTTCCCGCAAATGTCGATCTATCATCAGATACCATGCCATCGGATGCCTGCTCAGTACATCTGCCACCATATTTTCCTTCCTGAGGTGATACTGTAAATCGATGTCGAAGTCCTTCATCAACTCCAACCATCATCTTTGCCTCATGTTCAGCTCTTTCTGTGTGAACACATACTTCAAGCTCTTATGGTCAGTAAAGATTTCCACACGCTCTCCATATAAGAAATGTTTCCATAACTTGAGTGCAAAGATCACCGCAGCTAACTCTAGGTCATAGGTAGGATAGTTCCACTCATGAGTCCGTAATTGCCTAGATGCATAAGCAATCACTTTTCCATGCTGCTGTAGGACACATCCTAGCCCCTTTCCCGAAGCATCGCTGTATATGGTGAAACCTCCAGATCCTGAAGGTAATGTCAGAACTGGAGTGGTCGTCAGCCTCCTCTTTAACTCCTCAAATGCTGCCTGGCAGTCCTCTGACCAGATGTACTCTGCGTCCTTCCGTGTCAGTTTCGTCATGGGTTCAGCTATCCTAGCAATGTCCTGGACGAACTTCCTATAATAGCATGCTAAACCCAAAAAGCTCCTGATCTCTGAAACTGACGTCGGAGCCTTCCATGTCTCAATGGCAGCAATCTTCCTGGGATCCACCGAGATCCCCTCTCCAGTAACTATATGACCGAGAAACTCCACTCGGTCCAAAAAGAACTCATAATTCGACAATTTGGCAAACAACCTCTCCTGCCTCAGAATCCCCAAAACTGTCTGTAAGTGCTCTGCGTGCTCCTCCGGCGTCTTCGAGTATATCAGGATGTCGTCGATGAATACTACGACGAACTTATCCAGATACTGGTGAAATGTCTTATTCGTCAAATTCATAAAGACAACTGGCGCATTTGTGAGACCAAATGCAATCACCAGAAACTCGTACTGCCAGTACTTCGTGTTGAACGCCGTCTTCTGGATGTCTGCAGCCCTGACTTTCACCTGGTGGTACCCGGATCTCAAATCTATCCTGGAAAACACCTTCGTCCCGCTCAACTGGTCGAACAAATCATCTATCATGGGCAGAGGATATTTATTCTTAATGGTGATGGTATTCAATGCCCGGTAGTCAATATACAACCGAACTGTACCATCCTTCTTAGGCATAAAGAGCACTGGCGCTTCCCATGAAGAAGCACTAGATCGAATGAAACCCTTTTTCAATCGGTCATCAATCTGCTCCTTCATCTCAACGGCCTCCTTGGGGTTCACTCTATAGCAAGCCCGGGATACTGGTGATGAACCCGGTACTAAATCTATATTGAACTCCACATCTCTGTCAGGCGGAAGTCCTGGAAGATCCTCTGGAAATACATCCATAAACTCCCTAATGATAGGGTGTGGCGGTGCTATCTCCCCAACTGTCGCACAACAGTTCGGCTCTAGGCTGATCTCCGGCCCTGTCCTCCTGACACTGAATGGTGCCGTGCCTGGGAGACTGAACAGAATACTACCCTCATGACAGTCTATAGCTGCATGTGCATAGCTAAGCCAGTCCATCTCGAATATGATATCATACCCGGGGAGTGGCATCACAAAGAATCGTCCCCTAAACTCTCTCCCGGCTATAGTAATAGAGCATCTATAGATAGCTTTAATGGGCACTGGTCCGTCTCCCGTCATTACTCTACTCATCTCCTCGGTAGGTGTAGCTACTAAGTGGTGTTTATGCATAGACTCTAATGACAGGAAGCTATGAGATACACCGGAATCAAACAAGCATAGAGCTAGAAAAGTATGCAAATAAATATGACCTGTGATGACGTCAGCCAAATAATCTGGCTCCGAAACCTGCTCCGGCTCTGGCTCAAGAGCCAGACTATAAGTCTTCCCCTGGGGTCCCTTCTGCTGCTGCAGATGTTGCCCAAACCTCTGCTGCTGAGTCAGAAGCGGCAGTCCTCTAAACCGTGGTCCGGCAACTGGTACCCTAGCTACTGGACAGTCCCGAAGCTGATGGGTGGTAGACCCACAAGCTAAACACTGCCCTAACCTCTTCCTACAGAAGATAGCGTCATGGCCTGGCCTCTTACAGAATACACACAAAGCTCCCTTCTGCTGCTGCCGGGGTCCCGGGGCTCTAACTGGCGGGGTCGGATGATGAGGTGTGGAAGGACGGTATGTCTGCTGGTGCAGCGTCGGTGCTCTCGACTGGAAAGCCTGACGCTTGGACGGTCCCTCGAGGTGTACAGAAGTCGGCCTCTTGCAAGACAGAAGACGCTCCTCTATGCTCCGGGCCAACTCTAGGCTCTGGTAGTAGTCAGTCGTACCGTTCACCACTATAAGAATGCCAATGACTGGAACTAGACCATGGCAAAACCTACGCGTCATCTCCTCAGGATCTGCAACTAGACTAGGAGCGAAACGGCTCAGACGACTAAACTCTACCGCATACTCGTCAACAGAACGGTTCCCCTGCTGGATGTTCTGGAATCGTAGCCCCATGGCTACCCTAGCAGTGGTCGAGAAGAATTTCTTCTTGAACTGGGTCTTGAACTGATCCTAAGTGGCATTCCCTCTCGCGAATAGCGGCTCATTCCGGAACCAAACTCCTGCCAAGTCTATCAGCAGAAATCCGGCTGCCTCGACCTGGAGGTCACTCGGCAACCTAGCTCCAAGAGCTTCCTCTCTACTGAGTCTAGCCAGTCATCTGCTACTACTATGCCCTCAGTCCCTAAGAACTCCTTAGGGTTCATACCCATGAAGTCCTTGATATTCCCTACTCTCTGCCGTGGCTCTACAGGTGGTGGGACCACGGTACGCTCCTCAGAATGCTCCATGCTCTGATAGAATAGGGTGGTCTGCTCCTGATGGGTTGTTAGGAACCCCTGGATCAGAGTGAGCAGTTGGTTCCCGTCGAGTGTGACGGAAGCCTGGGCAGGTATAGTAATAGGTGGTGGTGGGAGTATCGGGTTCTGCTGGGACTGTGATGTGGAAGGTGGTGGAGGCATCTGGGTTGGTAGATTTGTGGAGTGGGGGAGTATAGTAGGTGGAGGTACATCGGTCAACTGGTCAACCGACTGGGTAGGAAGTGTGCCATTCTCAGATGTGGTATACTGGGATGAGCGGGTGAGCACCATCTAATAAATAAAAGAACTTATAAGGACTCTTTTAAGTAAACAATCATAAATAACAAGAAAATCTAATTTGTAACAATGAACATGTGATGCGTTTCCTATGTTGCAATCCTAGTAATCCTCTAGATGTTCTAAGCATCATTCCTAGTGTTGTCTAATTACCTTAAGTTCCTAATTGCAGGCAAGCTTGGTACAATAACGTAACCAAACAATTTAGTCAGGACCTGCATGGGCCACCACTAAAAATATGTCATGATCCGCTACCCAAATTGTTGGGCCGGGCCGAGTCATGTCCAGCCTACGCTTGAGATATAGCGTAGTAAGCTGTTCTAAAGATATCAAGATAAGACTAAAATGTGCTAACAGTTCTATAAGTAATAAAGAGTCAGAAATGTCCCAAACACAAAAGTCATCTCGTATATAAGAAAGTTCCAAGTACAAGTCCATAACGTAAAGCTGGATACAGGTCCAGTCACAAAATATATAGTCTAACACATGACTACTCTCAAAAGTCCAAAGTAAATAGACAACTAGACGAGTTTTCCCGTAGGTACATTCTCGTAAGATAAAGCCTGGTCCTCGACAGTAACTCCATAATATGAGTCACAGAGCAACTCCTCCTTAGTAAGAATACCTACAACGTTATCCTGTCAGGACGGGAGCAAGTACTGAATCTAACAAACATATAATACTGATCATGTGATGAAAAGAAATAATATGACATATCATGTTTATCCAGTTTTAGATACATTTTATCATGGCAATAATTATTTGTTTTAAAGTTTAAAACTGTAGTAGGTAAGTGATCAGTCAATAGGTAATCATGATGTACAGTAGTACATATCAATTTTCTGAAGTGTACATACGTACCCTTAACGGCATCGGTGTATATCCATACACAAACGCGGGATCAGACATACGACAAAGTTACTTATAGAATGTAACAGTGCTCGGTAAATACATACGGAGAAGGGGGCATGATCACGTACACTACTAACAGTTTCTCCTTAACCCCTTGTTAAACATGTGAGAGATATAAAAACTGTCCTAAACATGGTAGAGACTGAAAGTAATACAACATGTGAAATTTTCACTTGCTACCCCAAGGATCAGCATTTAACATGGTTAGAAAATTACAGTTTATGGTTATAGCAGTATGTAAAGTTTGTAGAAGTACTTGCCTTTAGCAAAGCAAAGCAGCGATAAAAATGTTATAGATGCCTGGTGACTTGTCAATGTAGAAATAACACATAAACTTAGTTTTTATACTAAGTTAAACACTAAGACACTAGTTGAGTGATACGACTTTCTGACTGGACACCTAACCAAATGATGACTTTAGTATAGGAGACCTATGTGAGGTGACACAATACTCTAACTAACTTCTAAGGCCTTTACACTAGTACGAGGTGAGGTCCAATACGACTATAACTCAAAACAACACAAAACATTGAAAGTCGTAATTATTCAATAAATAAATCAAACTGTACACTATTTTCCAATAATTTTTGAGATAGACAAAAAGCTCAATTTTATATAAAATAAAGTACTAAAATGATCCTTGTTAATTATAGAAATTTATACTAATTTTTTTGGAATTTATAAACCCTCATAGATATTTATTAAAAATCAGCAAACATATATATACTGAATATGAGTTCTATTTTCCTATTTTTATAAAATACCGAAATTACTTATTAAATGCTGAAAAAATTATAATAAACTAGATAAATTAACATAGTATTTAAATACAATTTTTCCAATATTTTTACAGTAATTAAAATATATATAAAAATTCAAAAACAGCAAGTAACACTTTCTGGAAAATAATTAATTAATTATTTACTATTTTGTCCATGTATTCGAAATTGAATCGAAGTCCAGATACAGGACCCAGAGCCATGAATCAAGTCCAATATGACTTGTAGAGACTCTAAATGTGTTAGACACAATTGGGCCCAAAAATTCATGCTAGGCTTGGACATCAATTGGCCATAATTAATAAAATACAGGAATTTAAATATAACTAATATATTTTAAAGTGGTAAAATATGCAAGTCACAAAATTATACAATAAAATAACTTGTGAAATTTTACATAATAATATTTTGTGCAAAGTAGAATTTGAAATACATATATAATATACAACAACAATATATATATATATATATATATATATATATATATATATATATATATATATATATATATATATATATATATATATATATATATATATATATATATATATATTTTATATATATATAATATATATATATATATATATATATATATATATATATATATATATAATATATATATATATATATATATATATATATATATATATATATATATATATATATATATTTTTTATATATATATATATAATATAATATAATATATATATATATATATATATATATATATATATATATATATATATATATATATATACATATAAAAATATATATATATATATATATATATATATATATATATATATATATATATATATATATATATATATATATATATATATATATATATATATATATTTTATATATATATATATATATATATATATAATGGATATTATATATATATATATATATATATATATATATATAATATATATATATATATATATATATAGATTATATATATATATATATATATATATATATATATATATATATATATATATATTATATATATATATATATATATATATATATATATATATATATATATATATATTATATATATATATATATATATATATATATATATATATATATATATATATATTTTTATATATATATATATATATATATATATATATATATATATATATATATATATATATATATATATATATATATATATATATATATATATATAATGGATATATACACATAATAAATATACATATACATATATAAAAATACTAAATATAAAAAATATATATATATACATAACAGTATATATATAATAATATATATATATATATACATAAATATACATGTATACAAATATATATAAATACATATATACATATAAATAATAAAATTAAAACATAAATAAAACAAAACAAAACAGGGAAGGGGGCTCGAACTCGGCCAGGGGGGGTCGGGTTTTAGCGCGCTCGGGCTGGCCAGGGGGTCAGCCCGAGTCTGTTGTTTAGGGAAGGGTTCGGGTTAGTTTTAAGTAAGATTTTAGGTTAATGGGTTTTAACCCGATAGCCCAAACTTCGTGTCCTGACAGTTAAGGACACGAAGATACACGAGTCTCGTGTCCGGGTCATGCACGACACGCACGACTCGAGTGGGACGTGTCCAGACTTACCACTAGGGTCGTCGTGTCCAGGCGAATCACATATGTGAGTTTGGGACACGCACGACATGATTTTTAGGACTGTTACCTTCGTGTCCGGCGTTGGGGTTCGAAATCGAAAGGGCTTCCGGCGGCTAGGGACGTCGTGGTCGCGGCGCTGGGGTGGCGCTGCACTCGACTCGGCGTGGCGAACTCGGTGGTGGGGGTCGATGGTGCTGAAGGCGGCTGTGGAGGTGGCGCTAGGGGGTCGCCGGAGTTAGGATTTCGGTGAGGGAAAAGTGGGGGAAGACGAGCTGTGGTGGTCGAAAATTAGGCTAGGGTTAGGGTTTCGAGGTCGGTCTATTTATAGAGAGGGTAGGGCGGTAAGAAGGGGGTCTAGGTCGGTGGTGCGGTGGCAGTTGCCGGTCGTCGGTCGTCGGAGGAAGTTGGGTGAGAGGAGAGAGAAAGAACGTGGGGGGGTAGGGTAGGTTTGCAGCAAAGCTTCCATAGTTTGGGGCTTTGCAAAATAACCCCGCGCTTAACAGTTTACAAATATAATTTACAAACTGTAATAAAAATAATTCATAAAATTACAATTTGATATTAAAACAAATTTAAATATTGTAAAATGATATTAAAACAATTCAATTAATTACAAAATGATATATTTTGATTTAGAAATCTTTTAAAAATTCTAGAAAAATTCCTAATAATTATATTAATTCATTTTAAATATATAAAAGCTATTTAAATTTATAAAAATATTATTTTGAAATTTAGGGGCTTACAATTATCATATACACATTACCATGACTTTTAATTTAGGAGCACAAGATTAGTTGTTTTCTCAAAACCAACTTCACATGCATGACCTATACATGACACACTACACCCATGACCTTCGTGTCCTACTCAGACACGCCATCTTGTGCTTCATCATTATCACACGACTTTCCTGACACAAGACCCCATCTTGATTTATCCCACAGAGTCGCTTTTATTTTCGACTCGAATTGGGGACACCTTTTTGACCTATACAAAGAACCCTAATTTGTTCTTCCCTAAATTTCTCCCCCTTTATCCAAATTGAGGCTACTCTCTTGCATTGAGATTCATTTCGGTAGAGGGGGCTAGTGGAGGCTTGCTAACAAGGATTTGAAGAGCATTTGACCCATAGCCTAGTATTGACCAACTAGACTAAAGTTGACCTAGTTTGACTGTTAGAGTTGACCAAGTTTGACTTTGACCTAGATTGGCCTAGAAACATGTAGATGCATTGTACTCTTCAATTTATAATCCTTTTGTATACATCATGACTTGTGTTGTTCTAAATAGGACTCAGTTACCTCGTTTCGGACTTTATATTCTCACGGACATTCAGATTTCAGGCGAGTACATTCTCTGATCATTTTATACTTGCTAGGACTTATAATCATGTTCTAGATTACTTTATTTGGTGCTGACACTTGTTATCACAAATTAGTACTATATGGATCTTTCATGCGATGTTATCCCCTCATCGGATACATCGAGTATTTCATGTTCGTGTACTTTATCATGGACATCGTGTACTCCTTGTGTTCATGTTATTCATGTACAAATCATATAAATCGTGTACTCTCATGTGCTCACATGATCATCATGTACAAACTATACTTCGTGTGCAATAACATAACTTGACTGGATCCTTGTGTATTGATTGGGGACGGGGGAGTAGAAGTGATTATGTGATCAATCTTGAAGTTGCTCGTGTGCAACCTTTGTAGATTATTCGTGTGCAACATCGTGCCTTTTACATAACCGTCTTATGCTCTGAATTACTAGTCACTTACAGTTCTTACTTATCATGTATATATTTTCAGTTTACAAGTATCTTTCTTATTTTCATGTACATCTTCTTACAGTTCATGTATCTTACTCTTTTGCATGATTTATATTTTCTGCCATGATATGAACTGCGTGAGATGTATTATGCTCGCTCTTGTCCTGATTGGACCTGTTGAAATTATTACAAATGATACTGATGACTTCTGCCCAACATATTATGGAGCCCATCTAAATAATACCTGTGAGTTGGACCTACAAGAGGATCCAGCTCTAGCTGAGGACGTCATTCCTACTGCTTATACTAGATTAGCTAGGCTTATCTTATTTTTATTATGTTATTTGTATTGACTTTAGAGTTGTATTACTTCTGGATGTTGTGATGTTGTGTCATTTAGACACTTAGACTTTCCTTCTATTTGTATGTTTTCTTTTAAGATTTCATATCTATCATATCGTGCTATTTCCATCTTTAGATTATGATTGAGTTGTACCTTCTGTGATTTGTCCTCCGTTCGGAGAGTATATCATATTGCATTTAGTTTGTGATAGTGACCTAGAATAGCGTTCTACCGCCGACACTGCGGCATAGGCTGGGCGTACCACTTCTCGTGACCCTACACTGGGTGCAGGTCGTGACATTATTTGGTATTGCTCTCACTTCCTACACAGTATAATCAGTTTAAGGTCAGTTACAACTGTCAAAAGGAAAAATGGAATTTAAATGAGCTTATTTCGTAGTGTACAAGAAGAAGAAAGATTGAAGCAAGATAAAATTGAAAGTGCTAATTTGGCTACCACCCCTAAAGACAAGTATAAGGGCACTAAGTGAAATAATACAGAAGCTACTAAGGGTCCAACGCAAAATAAACAACAAACTGAAGCTAATGGTTGTTTTTTTTTGTGGCAAGTTAGGATACGTAAAGAAGGAATGTACAAAGTATCTTGCATGGCGTGTAAATAAAGGTACATTTCTTAATTTGGTCTGACATTAATTTAGCTTCAGTATCAAAAAAAATATGGTGATTAGATTTTGGTACAACTACTCTCATCAGTGTTTCTATGTAGGGTTGTCTGATCTACCGAAAGCCAATTGATGGTGAAAGACACATCTATGTGGGTGACGACAAGTCGGTAGAAGTGAAAGCAATAGGAAAATTTTAGGTTATTAGTTATTATCAGATTTGATAGACAAATTTTAAAAAGCTTTTATTGTACCGTCTTTTAGACGAAATTCAGTTTTAGTTTACTTATTTATCATTGTTCATTTGGGAACAATAAAGTTTGATCTATCTTTAAATTCAAAATATTATTGATAATTTTTTTTAAATGTTCATGACAAGCTATATTTGCTTTAAACTATTGCGTCCTGTAAAGAAACCTTGCATATAGAACCACATGGTACTAAACACAAAAATAAAAAATAAAAATAAAAATTGAGATGAGAAGTGTAATATTTTTGTGGATGTTGAGTTTGAGGAAGAAATAAATTCAAAGACGTTGTCTTTGAGGAGGAATCGATTGCGATTTCTACTAGCACTTTTGACGACGTTCAGGATTCTGTTCCAGTCATTGATCAAGAAGTGAATTCAGAGCCTCAACAAGACAATGTCGAATTACCTTTACAAGTCGTTGTTGAGATAACTTAACAAGACAATGTAGCGGCACCCCCATTCAAGATAAGGTAATTACTTCTGACGAACAAACTCAACAACCTCAAGAACCGGTAATGTTAAGATGGTCCACCAGAGAAAAGTGAAATATAATTTTAGATGATTTTTTCATATTTCTCCATGAATATGAGGAAGACTGTAGAATATTGGAAGATGATCCAATCAACTTCCATCAGGTCATGGAAAGTTCCAATTCTCAAACTGGATTAATACAATAAATAAGAAGTATAAGTCTATGTAAGACATTAAGTTTAGAAACTTGTCCAATTACCAAAAGGTGCAAAGTCTATTGGAATGGATATTTAAAACCAAGAAGGATCCGAAAGATAATGTGGAGAGGTATAAAGTACGTCTTGTAGCTAGTGATTCACTCAAAAATTAGGGATTGATTTTAAAGAGGCTTTCTTTTTCAGTTTCTTTGAAAGACTCTTTTAAATCAATCATAGTACTTGTTGTACATTTTGATCTTGAGTTACATCAAATGGCTATCAAAACATCGTTTCTCAATGGTAACATTGACAAAATAATTTATAAAGTACAATCAGAAAACTTTGTGCCAGAAGACCCAAAGAATATAGTTTGCAAATTAACTGACAAAATCTATTTATGGACTCAAGCAGACTTCTCCTCAAAGTAATTCAAAATTTTACCAAGTGATTATCTCGTTTGGTTTTGAGATAAACATTGTTGAAGATTGTGTATGTATCACAAGTTCAGTAGAAGTAGATATATTTTTCTGGTTTTTTATATCGATTAAAGTAATTAATGCAAATCAGGTGACGCGTGTCACTAAAGAAGACAAATTTAGTCTCAATCAAGTGTCCTAAGATTAGCATTAGAATTAAGAAAATGTAATAGATTTCCTGTTCATGATCAGTTGTTGGGAGTCTAAAGTATGCTCAAGTATGTATGCGTCAGGATATTGCATACATAATTAGAATGTTAGACAGATATTTAAGAAAATATGGGATTGATTATTGGATAGCAGCCAAACTTAAATAATAAATAGGGAACAAGAAATTATATGCTCTTTATAGGAGATCGGATAATTTTGAAGATCATAAGGTATTTCGACTCCGATTTTGCTGGATGCCAACACAACAGGAGATCCACATCAGGTTATGTTGACTGGTGGAGATATATTTTGGATGAGTGCCAAATATGCACTTATAATTTCTTCCACCATGGTAGCAAGGTTTATAGCATGTTGTTAGGCATCTATTCAGAGAAGATTTTTATGAAATTTTGTCACAAGGCTGCGCCTATGATAGGGTGTTGAAAGACCACTTAAATTATGGTGTGACAATAAATCAGTAGTACTGTATTCCAATAATAAAATAAACTTGTATAAGTCGAAGGATATTGACATAAAGTTTCTAGTTGTGAAGGAAAGAATTCAGAATGATTAAAGTGTCCACATAGCACATTAGGACAAACTCCACGTTAGCGGATCCGCTCACAAAAGTATTATCATCCAAGATCTTTCATGAGTATACTGCTCATATGGGTGTTATCTTAATTAAGTATATGTCAATATAGTGGGAGTTTGTATTTTATGTATTTTTGTGCTATTTGGTTTTGGACACATTTATGTATTAAAATATTTTGGATATTTATCTGATCAGATATATGAAAAATTCAGTTCATTCTGTTTTCATTATGTTAAAGTATTGATCTCATTAAAGTTAAAGAAGACCAGTTGGAAATAGACATGTGTTGCGTGTAATTTCTATGTCACGCATCCATGATTGATCTATGCCATTTAGCTATATCGGTATATGTGACCATTGATGGTTTAGTTACACTATATGTGACGAAGGCTGCTTTGATCCTATGTTGATATGGTTAATGGACGAGATTGTCCAGATATACCCTAAGGATTAAGATAGCAATTTATGAGCTCACTAAGGTTAACACAATTATAAGGTTACATATGTGGCCCAGTGGGAGATTGTTTGAATTATTCAATAATATGGACCACACATATAAAATTAATTGTGTTGGGCTATATAAATATTATGCCAAATTAAAGTGGTCTATTTGAAAATTTGGCTTAATTAAGGGTATAATTGTTATGGAAATAATGTGTAGATACCGGAGATAAATCTAATTTGATGAGGGGTCAAATTAGGAATATCAATATATATATATATATATATATATATATATATATATATATATATATATATATATATTGATTAGGGTTATGGTCCCCAACTCATACGGTCACAAAAGAGAGGATTTTCTCTATTCTCTTCTGTATCCCCATCACCAGAGAGAGGAACAAAGATTTCATCTTTGTTATTAAGAATCGTAGCAGGTTGGAAGATCGAACCCATAAAGAAAAGTCTGCTTCAAGATCCGTCAAGCCAAGACAATGGACTTAGGTACGCTTTCGCATTTATTTTTTCGTCTTAGTCCCATGAATCAACATGCACAATAATATCTAACACACTTAAGTCGGTGTTACAAGGGATCTTGTTGTCGTCTGAGGTGTAATTGATTTATATTTGTTCTTTGTTCAATTGAAATTAGTTTCATGTGTCTACCAGGCAAGTCTCGAATATGCCTATTTTGTTCTTGATATTTTTCCTTTTCCATTCTGATTAGCGTACTATTGGGTTATTATTACATCATAGCAGAAATTGCTTTTTGGCGCAAGCTGTTGTTTAGTTCTATTACCATGAATAATTCTTTTTGACATCTATGTGAATGTTTCTACTTTTATCAGAGAGAAGCTCAACTCCATGATTCTTCTCTTCAGTTGTTTTCTTACTTCCTGCAACACTTTATACGGAGGAAAATGTGGTTGGCATCACAGTTGCGCTGGCAAGTAAAGATATCAAAATTGTAGTACCTCTTGGTTAATTCCTCATTGGCTTATTTCGTGAACTTGACCAACTTCTTGGTCACTGGTCACACAAGTTCTTTGACTCTCCAGGTATGGATCATCTTTTTGTTTCCTTTTCTTGGAATATTTTGATGTGTTGTTGGTATATGCAAAAAAAGATAAAACTGTTGTAGAAATGAGAATGTAGTGGTAAGTTAATCTAAGGATAATTTTTCTAACATGGGTATTTTGATAGACATTTTTTTAGGAAGTGAAAGATTTCATTCAGGAAGGTTTACATGTTCCTGTCTAATTTATTTTCTGCATCAATTTTTTAATTCTCTTTTAAGTCCTAATAAACTCCAAATACTTCTATGATGTGCTGTTGGGCTTTTCCTCGACTGCTAAGAGTAGAACCTTTTAGTTTTTCATGTTAGTATGAATTTTCTTCCTAGTGAGGTTTAAAACAAATTCGGAACACAGGAGGATATATGTTGGTAACGGAGGGAGGTTTATGCATTGGGCCTCACCGTTGCAGTGTTTTGGGGTAGCAAGTATTTTCCTTTCAAACCTTACATTATACTTTTCCCCGTTGATGATACGAATACAATTATGCGTTGTTGAGCATGAACATGGGATATTAAGTGGAAATGTTATGGAAATGCATCTTTGCTAAGGGATCATGGGGACTGTGATTCGTTCACTGACTTGTGTCAGGGAGGCAAGCACAATTTTTAGAAAATTGTACCATCTTACCTCTTCATAGACTCTTTATATTCAAGGAAAACTTGGAGGCGTAGTTTGTAGTATCGGACGATATCGATCAGATACGGCCGATACCGATACGATTTGACATGTTCCGATCCGATACCCGATGATGACCGATATTGGCTGATACCGACATCCGTGGTCCTTTTTGCGGTCAATTCGACAAAAAAATAAAGCAAAAAAGACCAATCAACAAAGGTGTAAAAGAATAGTAAGATTGTAAAAGCATTTAAAAGAAAAAGAAAAAAAATAATATATCAAATTTAAACCAATCGACAAGGATAACTATTATTTCATTCAAATTCAAAATTATTTAGAAACAACACTGAAAATACTTAAAATGATACCTAAATGTTTAAAATATATTTTCTAAAATATTAATATTTTATTAATAATTATTTGCTTTTCGATACCAAAAAATTCGATACTCCGATCTAAAACTACTGATATTGTCGATATCGCTGATACCAATACTCATAGGCATGGTCTGATACCGATTCCAATACCGATGCTACGAACCTTGCTTGGAGGATGAAAGGACTCTTTATAGTCAAGGGGAACTTGGAGAATGTAAGGACTCTTCATAGTCAACGAATTTAGCTTATGCCCCCATTCTAATTTAGAATTATATTCTAGGAAAGTAAAATATTACTTGAATTTCTTTTGGTACTAACATAGAGTGAAAAGGAAAATGACATTTTGTAGATAGAGGGACAATTCTTTTGTAATAATAAAAGGCTAATGTGCAACTAAATATCCTAAACTTTCAGATTTTTGCAACTAAATATCCTGAGCTTTTTTTAATTGGCAACAAAAATACCATGAACTATTGGGAGTCCTATGTTGGAGCTTTTTCTTATACTCATGGTATTGTTCCAACTTGACAGCTAGAAAGATAGTTCCACATTTGAAAACACTCCAAGTTGGTATCTCAATAATAATACCACCTTAGTGTTGAGAGATGCACATGGGGTGGTAGCCCATGTGGTTGGTTCCATATGGGATGTTTTTCTAATAGGATTAAGTTTAAACTTCTCAAGAAAGCATTTATGCTTTTTTGTCACACTCTTGAAAAAATTCTTTTTGGAGCTAAGCCTCAAAGGGGCTTAGCGACTCAGACTCAGGCTCAAGGGCACAAAATGGTGCTTTGATGACGCACTTTGTACTTAGCATTGTTTCATGGCGCTTGTGCGCATTAGTTGCGCTCGTGCACGGGCTATACGTGTTTGCGCGTGTGCGATGCTGCACTGCTGGCTTATGTACGTAGGAGCAGCTGTGGCTGTGTCACGGCCTGCTTACGGAATATTTTGGATCAGCCTACGTCGCAGAATCCGCGGTAACGCGCTGTTGGTATAAAGTTTGGTGAACTACTCAATCACAGAACTAAGAGAAATATCAATATGGAAAATAACCAAATTTGAAGCAAATATCCAAAGTAGCATAAGTGAATCCAAGAGTTGACCATATGTGATTACAAAAACTAGAGAAAGGTATCCGGAGAGAAATCTGGTATAGTAAAGCTAGGAAATATCTCACATCCCTTTCGGGATAATCTTCCCATCCGCAGTGGTGTCCAAAGTAAGGTCTGCTACGGCCTCATCGGCTGGTCCAGGTCCATAAAAGGTAGGACATATGTCCTCGTCGAATCCTAATTTGACAACATATCAAGTCAAGATTGGAGTAAGTACCTTTTACACATATATTAGCTATATCCAAAATATAAACTAAAAATACAAGTGTAGAAAATGAGACATAGAAAGAATAGAACATGGTAGGGAAAGAAGTAACAAGCTAGGAAGTAAAAGCATGTAAAGAAATAACTAATGACAAGTAATGGCATGCTAATCATGGCATTATGAATTTAAAAGAAATATTTATTTTAGGTGTTTGAAATATCGTATGCCACATGTGGGCGGCTAGGGGTAAGATCCCGCACGACTTATGTGTGATGTGTACCTTTTATTAGGCACGTAAGACAAATGGGATAGTTCTGGTTAGCTCACATGTATACTAAGGTATTTTTTTCGCCCAAATAGTACTCATAAACAAATCATAGCACGAAATGATCATTAAATCACAAGTCATGATCATAAATCACGAAGTAAGACTTAATGATTTTGAAATCACGAAATCATGACAGGAGAAGAATAATTACTATGTGTAAGCTAAAAGTGTCGCAAAACATGGTATGCTAACTATACACAAGCATTTATAAAAAATATTTAAGAAATGGATAACGTAGGTGTAGAGTACTTACATTGGGTAGTTGTTGTCGACGTGAACAACACGAGCATGTCGATACGAAAAATATTAGAAGCTAACGACCATAATAATCCTAAAGAATAAATTGATTAACCCATAGATCATAACGTCCAATAATTCCATTAAAGACCCATAGAGAAGAGATTCCAAGATTTAGTCCAAAATAGAAGTCCAATATCGCCGTTGAGTTGGAAGATCGTGATTAAGATAGAAGTCCAAGTTCGTAAAGGAAACGTACGATTAGTCATGATCAAGATTGATCAAAAAAGAATTGATTAAGGAATTTGTCATATACTTATATAGCTAGTAATATTTTAGCCAAAAATACTATTGATAAAGTATTTAGATTTCCTATATATTATTTAGAAAGCTAAGGATAATAATACAAGTCCAAACCACAAAATGATCAAATATTAACTAGGGCCCAAAGCCCATGGCCAAAATTATAAAATAATTTATTAATAGCCTTTTGTCCAACTAATTAGACCAATTGACTAGTTAATTTAGGGCCAAGACACATTTTGTACATAATAATCACATATTTAGGCTCAAAGACCACTAGCCAATATAAATTATAATTTTAGGGCTAAAGGCCCAAAAATATACCTTTGAATTTAGTATCACGTTCCGACCCATCGAGTCATTCGTCCCCGCATTCATTCAGCCGAATCAATCATTCTCGCTGGGATGTGTTGCCGTACGAGTCTGAAGTTGCACTCGTACAAGACAAAAATAAAATTTTCTTTTTGAATGAGCAGTCATCTTGAAGTTACACAGAGTATACGAAACAATCTCTTTATTAAATGAGCAGCAGAATTATAAAGGTTTCAGTAGCCCCAAATGATTATGCCAATTAGGGTTACAACACTCATGATATCTCTAGCTCACAAAGGATTTCACCGTTCCATATATTGTGTCTTCTATATCTCGGCCGCATCATGTTGTTGCAAGTCCGAACGTTAATGCAATCGCATGACTCAAAATGCTAAAGCATTCCATAACTCAACACGTCCAAGCAAAGCTCCCCGTGAGCAAACCATTTCCTGCATCTTGAAAGCAATCTATTGGGAGATCAGTACTAATTCTCTCGCGTACTGATAAGACCCACTCAACTAAACCGACACTAAGTAATGTTGTGAATCATGCAGCTTATTTATGGTTTTTCTATCTTTGCCTTAGGATCAGTTCTATGGCATCTTATAAAATAATAAAGCATGTATTTTATGGGAAACATGTTATCATTGATTCGTGTAAGCAAGAAGACAACATTGATATAACTTGTGTTGTTTCATAGTGACTTCTTACCAACTCAATGCACTCACCCTTGCACCGTTGCAAGGTTAATGCCTACCATCTTTTCCTGTCATATCAAATGTGATATTTGTGCAGGATCTGTGTACCTGCACCATTCAACCCATCAACCCCTGTCTATATGAAGTTTACTAGCATATTCGTGCCAGAATGGACTATATTTGACATTACGACGCTACCTATTTAGCCTATGTTGCAATCCTTACTAAAGGTCCTACAATATCGTGCTCACTTGACACCATAATTTTCTCCTAGGTCGAACGGTCCCGGTGCCCCGGTGAATACACATTCGAGGAAAGCAAACCCATACATGGGCTATATCACTACAAAAAAATACTGTTATTTAGCGACTGTTCTCACCGACGGGAGAAAAAAGTCGCTTAGTAGCGACGGAATACCGACTGACTAGCTACTGATATTTTATGTAAAATACAATATAAATTGTCATTGCTACTTCTGGCACTAGTACGTCGCTATATATATATACCGACTGACTAGCGATGAAAATTTCAGTCGCTGGCCACGAATAAAAGTGAAACAATAGCCCTTTCTTTCTCATTTTTAAATTTTCACCGAAAATCTATTTTACCTCCAATGCCTCTGCGACCCCGACTCCTCCAGCCCCCAAAATTTTGGTGACCTCCTTCTCTTCCTCCGACCAGATCGGCCCCTCCTCCTCCTCCTCCGCCTCCGTCTAGTCCCCTACTCCTCCTACACCGACCAGGCCGACCCCCTCCTCCTTTCGACCCTCTCCAAATAGACGCCCCCCTCCTCCAATATACTCCTCCTCCTCCGGCGTCATCCCTTACACGGCGACCCCCATCCGACCCGATGCCCCCTCTCGTCAGACCCTCCTCCTCCGTCGAAGGTAAACCCTAACCTATATTTCTATTTTATTTATTGTATTTGTGATTTTGGGGGGCATATAAATTTTAATTTTGGTGTTGGACACGTATAGACATGATACATTGGACATTGACACGAGCACACGACATGGACAATGGTCGGTTCCGTATTTGTATCAGAATTTTTGGATATTATACAAAATTTTGGATATTCGATTAGGATATCCGAATTTGTTTAGGATATTATGGAGTATGGATAAGAATTTCGATATTAAGATATTTGGATACGAATTTGAGGTAGCTCATTCTAATTTTGCATTTTTGGATATTATTTAAAATTCATGATATTAGATTCAGATATCCGAATATTTTTCGGATATTAAGATATTCGAATCCATTAATATTAAATATCTTTCTTAAATATATTTTAAATATAGGGTGGTATTCTAGGATTATCAATATATAGGATTGTGAAAATTAATTAGTTATTAAAATAGTTTGTAGTGTCGGCCAATACCGATCTGATATGTTGATACCAATCGGATACGGCTGACACCAATCCAATACAGCCGATACCAATTCGATACGATCGATATCGATGCTCATAGATGTAGGATCGTTGAGCACCTCTAGAGGGGGGTTGAATAGAGTGTGTGCATGTGCAGCAAAAATAATCACCTCTTAAAAATTAAGCAGTTATACAACTATGGCAAATAAGAGACAGTAAATGAAATGCATTAAAGTAAGAGATCAGAGAATCAAACTTAGTGACACAATGATGTATACTGATCTCCCTCTGAGAGGACTACGCCAGTCTCGAGTACTCTTGTTCGACGTTAATCCACTACTCATAAGCTAAATGAGAGTTTGTAGTCTCTTACAACACCGTGCTTGGTGACGAGCGCACGACCAACGCCATAAAATTGATTTCGAAAACTGGAACATTTTCTGAATTGTAACCTCTGATACAACTCTTCTGAACCAAAATACTAGATTGAAATAGAACTGTACTGGCTTTGGCTAAGAGTGGTATTAGGCTACATTTGAAAGCTTTTGCTCGAGAAAATACTTTAGAAAGATAGAGAAGAGAGAGTAAATGAGGGATTTGGAAATGTAAAAATCATTCTCTACTTATAGTGTTTTTTGCTGACCGAACTCAGATTGAGTTCTGGCAGATTTCGGATGCATGAATCTCGCAAACGAACGTTGGATGCAGATTTGGTGGAAAATGATTTTCAAAATACTTGGACCGAACTCGGGCCGAATTCTGACCGAACCCGGTCAGAGTTCATCCAGAGTTCTGTTGGGTCAGAACTCAAATGAATTGGCTAAATTGCATATGCTTTGGTCTTTTTGGAATTGTGGAGTTTTTGGAATTAAATAGGTAGGCTTATTTGGATATGTGGACTCAAAATAACCTAAGCTAGTATAATCCTGATCAACCTTACAATTTATTTCATAGACTCAATAAAATTGAAAACTACAGAATAAAATATAAAAGTATTGATCATTTCTTCAGTGCGATTGATCTTTTGATGACGATGTAATAATTGTGCTTTGAAGTAGTTGGTAGCAGTAGGACGTAGACGAACTTCTCTTCTGAAACTGGTAAACTGTAGTAGTCTGTATATTTTGTATATCGACCAAAGTTATGATTGTTATCAAAATCAGGTGTGACCATTAGCCAATGGGCTAACAATCTTCCCCATTTTGATAATTGACAAACTATGAGTCTATACCAAAATATAAAAAATATATAACTTTGAAATAATATACATGACTTGTTCTGAATGGATCAAAAATTTGAAATTTGTTCTTTGGTATTGGCTCCTCGTTCTCCTTCTTTGTCATTTATTCAAACATATGGCTCCTCCGTAATATGTGAAGCCAACAATAGCAGACAAAGAAAATGATAGAGAAATATATACAAATTCATATGAATGAAACAAGTCACAGCTCAAGAGAAATACTAGCAGTAATAAATTATAAGAAATGGAAACTAGAAAATATAGTGCATAAACTCAACTACTGCTGAAAGAGTGCATAAAACAAGAGTTGAAATAGTGGAAACTACATAAAGTCCAAACTAAATAAAATAGTGCAACTACATAAGATCATCATCATTATCAGATAAGTCCATAAAATACTAAGATAATAGATGAAATCAAAGATGAACAGCATCATCGGTGGGATCAGTAGGTAGATGAGGATCGACATAGGCCTTTGTCGGATCATAGAATCTGAAAGTGAGCGGATCCTCAAATTGCGGTTCGCCGAAGCTAGGATGATGGAGGATCTGAGCTGGTGCAGTAGGATGATACGCCATAGTCCAATGAATATCTTCTATGCCATTTCTCAAGACCTGGGCTTGAGAAGTGTGGCGATACTCAGCATTGATATAGGTCTGACGATGTTGTCCCTGAAGAGTGACAAATGCATCGAACCTCTGGTAGAACTGGTCATCAAAATAGCCTAGAGTGGCAGAAGCAGGAGCATCTACTGGAGCTGCAAGTGGATCAGGTGGAAGTGGAGCAGCACCGGATGGAAGTGGAGGCTGAGGGCACTTCCTGGATCTAGTCAGCTCAGAAGGTGACCCAGAAACATGACAAATATCTAAGTTGATTCCAAATCTCTGGAAGATCAGCACAAGAAGCATAAAATATAGGAGGTTGCGGTCTGCCCTCCGACAATTAATGATGTTGGCAATAATAGTCTTGGGAACAGAAAAAGTGACCCTAAAGTGAATGTGATACATGGCTGATATCTGTAAGAACGTGACCTCATCAGTAGATCATGTCTTAGAAAGCAAAACAGAATAAACAATACGATGGTGTTAATAAAACTTTTGGTTAAGGTGCTTTGCATACGACCAAGACCGAGGAATCGGACCCGTATGACACATAGCGGCCTTAAGAGAGTCGAGGGTCATATCATTAGGAAATTGAACTTTGTTTATCTCGACTAGAACTTCGACGTTGTCCTGCATATGGAAGTACTCACTCAAGTCAAGTTAAAGTTAAGTTCTTTTCCGGCGAGGCAAGAATAAATGTTGTCATCTGCTTCTTGCAAGTTGCAATAAAATATGCGTACAACATTTTCATAGATATCACTAGACACTTCAAGAAGATCTCGGAGTCCTAAATTTTCAAAAGTAGATGCATATTCAGATAGGACAGTATAATTTATCGAGTTTCTGGGGTAAATTTTTCGGTATCGAAATTGGTTAAACCAAGATGATATTTTTGAAGTTGAAAACAAGTTATTGTCAAACTCCTCTTCGTCGTCGTGAAGAGAAGGACTAAATACATTAGTGGGTTCATACTCCTAAGTGGAGGATGAAGCCACGAAATTTCTTTTCTTTCTCTTAATAAGCTTGGAAGCCATGGATGAAATGAGAAGGAAATGAGAGACAAACCTCAAAAAGACAATGGAAATGAGTCAAGAACACCTCCGTTGAGCCGCTAGATCCGAAGAAGATGAAGTTTGATGCTTTAAAAAGGGAATTTCAAAAGCCAGGGTTAGGGTTTGGAGTGCTTGGGTGGTAAACGTTTGAGGAAGATGAAGGAATAGAAGAAGCTAGGGTTGGCTGAAAGCTGCTGTCTTATAAGGAACGTGAACCGAGTTCGGCCCGAACTCGGTCAGAACTCGAATCGAGTTTAGTTACTATTTAGGTTAGTTAATTATTTTGTCATTTATTTGCTAAATAGCATTAGCTAATAAAATAAAAACAGATTACAAAGGTAAGTTTTGGTTTTAATAATTAATTATTTGAAATAAATATTTTTTTGATATAACATAAGAATATTTACTAAGGGGTATTCGTATCTTTTGACACAGACGTTTTCGAAATTTGGATGTGATCACCTACAACAATTCAGGCAAGTACACTACAACTTGACATTTATATTGTATTTTAGCATTGCATGGTGTCACTCCCAGTTTTCAAAATTGAGGGTGAAATGGTCATTTTCCATATTTCAATATTTTGAGAATTTTTATATATATTGATTTTATGGGATTTGTTTAGTCGGGTTTGAGTTTCGTCTCGTTCCGACTTGTGTTAGTGACCCGGGTAGCTTAGACTCTAGTTGGAATCCCAAGATTAGTTAGCCATGGCCCACAAATTCTACTAATTAATTTAGTGTAATTAGACTAATCCCACTTGATTAGAATGGTTAAATTAGAGACTTAAACTTGACCTTTTTGACCCCAAACCTTGTCATGACTTAAGTTGACCCAAATGAGACTTATAGGGGCATTTTAGACATTTTACCATAGGCCCATTAGGGCTCCCATGGCCGGCCACCTATAGGGGGAGAGGTGTGCCTCTCTTTCATTCCATACTTGCCTCTTTTTCCCCTAAATTTGTTCTTCCCCAAACTTGAGAGCTTCCCTCTTGATTTTGATCTCCAAATCCTTCCATTCTTCCACCAATCTTCCATTATTTTTTCTCATTCAACCAAGGAGGAGGTGCTAGCAAGGATTGGGAGCAAGAAGCAAGGAAGGGTATCCATTTTGGAGGAGCTTTCGTGTCGGAACCGAGTCCTTTGAGTGTATCAATGGGGTCCCACTCCCAATAGGTATAACAATCTCTCTATTTCAATTTATCTTGCATTTTCGTTAGATTTGAATCTATAGGATCCACCCCCATGTATGTACACCCATTAGATTTCGTTTTGAGGCTCTTTGGAGTCCTCTTTAGGAAGTTTGAATAGGTTTGGTGTCCTACTTGTGGAGTTTCCAATGAAGGACATCCCATGTGTTTGTATTTATGCAAATAGGCTATATTGTGGTTTAATTTCAGTTTTAGAATTGTTAGAGAGTGGATTTGACATTTTTAGGATGGTTAGAATTGTTTCCATTTGGATACCAATGTTGGTATCTAAGTATCTTAGCCACAGCATCAGTAGGGGCTGCACTAGGCAGCCCCTTGTGTCTATGTTTGTGTGTGTGTATGTCTATGTTTGTGCGTGTCTATGTATGTGTGTGTGTGTGTGTCTTGGTAGATTTAGTTAGTATATGTTAGTGAGGTTAGTATGTTTGTTCTAGATGTTGGATATGTTAGAATGTTAGAGTTAGTTCTATTTGTTAGATGTTAGTTGCTAGAGTTATATATGTTAGTGGATAGATATTAGTGTCTAATAGATGTTAGATAATTGTATAGATAGTGGGTTTATTAGTATGTTAGCTAGATATATATTAGTGTTAGTTAGTGTTAGATAGATTATTGAGTTAAGGTATCTATGTGTCTTAAGATGCTAATATGGTATCTTAAGATGTGGTTTACCTTCAAGGTAAATGAGATTTACCTTATTCCATGATAAGGTAATGAGATACCTTGGTAAGGTATCAAGATACCAAGGTACGGTATCGAGATACCAAGGTACGGTATTAGGATACCAAGGTAAGGTATTGGATACCTTGGCAAGGTATTAGAGTTTCATAAGGTATAGGCAAGGTTTTGGTTTAGAGGCTAAGGTAGATTTACCCAAGTTAAGGTATTGGGTCCCGGTCGAGGTATTGGGTCCCGGTCGAGGTATTGGTCCCAGGATACCAATATAACCAAGGTATATGGTATCTTGGTAGGTAAATGTTAGGAATAGGATACTTAAACTAGTTTTGACGTCGCTTGACCAAGTTTGACTGTTTTGACCAAAAGTCAACACTTTGCCTAGAATTGACTAGAACTTGACCAAAGTTGACCAGATGACAAAAAGTCAACTGTGAGTCAACCCTTAGCCTAGTTTGACCTAGATTGGACTAGAAGTTGACCAGAGTTGATCAGTTGACCAAAAGTCAACTGTAAGTCAATCTTTAACCTAGTTTGATTTGGTTTAACTTCATGTGACCTAGTTTGACCTAGATTGCATATCATACATTAAAAAATTATGCCTAACACTTTTAAACCCTAATTAACTCATATATATATCTCATCTTTATGTCTATGTATCATCCTGAGCATCGATCCCATTTGACAGCTCATGATCGTATGCGAGTACATTATCTGATAGTTTTTATTGCCTTGATATCTACTATATCCGATTCAGTTGTAGTATTTTACTTGATTCCCGACACAATTATAGACGGACTAGTATACGTCGGATCCTATTATGAGATGTCATTCCTGGATTACCATAATATATTGGTACATTGTTCGATCTTGTTTTCTGTACTTGTATTGATGCCGATTCTTAAGAGGATTTGCTTTCCTCTTAGGAAATCCCGAGTCATGACGTTTTGTGTCTGAATCCATATACTGTTCGGGGATGGAGAGTTATTATAGGTTATGTGATCAATACCCCACCTGCCTGTATTTCTGTTATTTCTTGCCTGCATTATAGCTCCACCCTCACTACACGTACGGTGTAGCCTGACCTAATACTGCCTGCCTTATAACTTTCCATTATGGCCGGCCTGATCCTATTTTCCTGTATTTCTTATATCATAGCCGATCAAATGCAACAGCCTGATCCTGACCCAAATCGATCACATAACGCTTTAATACTCAAGGCACATTTTATATTTACATTGTACATCAGTTATTTCTGTTCAGTTCTACTTTCCTATACGTTATACCCTGACATGATTTCCTGTTTTACATATTCTGTTTATATTCCAGTCTTGATATATCATCTTGTATTCTATTATGATTGTCTCTTATAGCATTTGTCAATACTATAGAACTGCTGTTGGTATTTGTGCTCGTTTATTATCCTGACAGGATTACCCCATTGATGTTTACAGAGGAATTAGAGGCCGACTGCTCTACCTATTACGGGTATGGCCAAGATGGAGACTTTGACCAGATATTACCCCTGGAGCCAGTAAAGGATATACCACCTGTCTAGATCTGTTAGATAGGTTTGACTGGACTGCCATCCAGCTAGTATCTGAGACTTATGTTATACGTTATATTTTGGAAT
Source organism: Iris pallida (assembly GCA_029216955.1). Lineage (NCBI taxonomy): Eukaryota > Viridiplantae > Streptophyta > Magnoliopsida > Asparagales > Iridaceae > Iris > Iris pallida. Next base: position 54,309,219 of record JANAVB010007399.1, on the reverse strand, counting down.
CTTGTGATTGTCTTTAACTCTAAACTGTGATGTGACTTTGAATCTATTTCAGTTCTTCTATTTCCATCATATCTTTATGATATTCGTACCTATCTTCCTTAGATGTCTTGTGATTGAATTGAGATTATATACCTCCGTGCGGAGATGACAGATAAATATATATTGTGTCTAGACGCTATACTTTCTAGTAGACCTATACAGCGTTCTACTATCGATTCTGCGGCGTAGGCTGATCATACCCACGTACTCGTGCCCCTATTCAGGGTACGGGTCGTGACACATGGTTTCCATATTGGACACGTTATTAACACGGGTTCTATTGTGCATTGATTGTGCTTATTTTCCATTGATTGATTATGAGTCAGGGTTGGAGGAAATACTAGCTTCTATATGATCAAACCTATTTAGTGTAAAATTATGGATAGTCTAGTTGCACATCATGCACGTGTGGCTAGACCAAACCATACCATTGGTACTATTGTGTTTATTGTGCTTACTGTGTTATTAAAAAAACCCAAAAAATATAATTAAAGCATCAAATCTAGCCTGGCCCAGCAAATATACAAACAATGAAACAATTTAGCCATCAGGCCATCAAATTTATCAAACATACAATTTTTTTTACAAACAATTGATTAACTTTACGAGAAAACAAGAATATAGTTTAAGATAAATTATAAACTACAAAGTTACAATTTGTAAGCTTGGAAATTACAAACCACAAATTTATAATTTACAAACAATTCAGACCAAAAGAATTCAGACCATTTGTTATCCTTGATAGGATAGGCGATGTTGCTTATCGTTTGTCCCTCCCACCTTCGTTACGAGAGGTGCATGACGTGTTTCATGTATCTCAATTGCGAAGGTATGTATCGAACCCCAGCCATATCCTCGATCATTCAGAACTGGTTGTTGGTACCAACCTGTCTTACGAGGAGCAGCATGTGTCCATCTTGGACCGAAGAGAGAAGATACTCAAGAACCGAATAATTAACCTTGTCCGGGTTGCTTGGGGTCATCACTCTTTGGAAGAGTCAACGTGGGAACGTGAGAATGATATCCGATCACGATATCCACATCTGTTTGACTCACAACGTAATCTTTTTCTGTGTACCTGATTGTCTTGATTCCTCATGCTTATCACCTTTTGGGTAGAATTGCTTGATATCGTAGATTGCTAAGTATAGATATGTTGCTTGCTATGGACATTATAAGATGATTGCTTCATTGAATTGCTTGTACTTAGATTAGTTTAGCCCCGATGTTTCTATCCTGCTTGGATTTGAAATTCTGACGACAGTATTTTTCTAAGGAGGGTAGAGATGTCACTCTCCGTTCCCGGAATGCGTATTTTTATGCAAGTACAACTCATGAATATTTATTTTTGTATTTATCATGTATTATCCTGTATTTAAATTCCTATAAGTTTATGCTAATTAATTATCTGCTCTTTAAATTTTTATGTTAATTAATTTCCTGCAATTTTATTATCTGCATTTATTTTCTGCAATTTTATTATCTGCTTTAGTTAGTCTTTAGGTTCGGCTTGGTTCGGTTTGATGAGTTGGTTCATCATGAACCAAACCTAACACCCCCACCTACCACCACCTTTTCATTTAAAGCCAACCCCCCTTTTCTCTCTCTTCATTATTTTTCCTTCACCATCACTCTTCTTCTTCTTCCTCATCACTCCCTCCACCTACCAAACCGTAGGCAAGTACAACTTGCTTCACATGAGAACCCATGTTTTTATAGTTCATTTATCTTCCTCTCATGATCCTAAGAGAGTTTAGAACTTGGCATTTTTCATTTCGAAGTCTTAATTTTTGTAGATCTAGAAATTAGTTATTTTTGGATTTTGGTGGTTTTGATCTATCAAATTCTTTGTTTGCAAGTTTTGATGATTCCATGTTGTAGAGAATTTAATTTTACCCAATTTCGACCTTTGGAAAGTTGGATTTGGACTTGTTTTGACCAAGTTATGGACTTTTGAAGCTTTGGGGTGCAACCATGGAGTCCTTGCTGTTTGGAGAAGACAGTGAGCAGTGTACGCTAGCTTTTCAGCTTGCGTCACGGAGTTGCGCGCGCTCTTTAGCGCAGCGCAGTTTAGTTCATACGCTGCCGTTTGGGAGCGTATGTCTTGTGTACGCTAGCTTTTTAGCTTACGTCACGGAGTTGCGCACGCTTTTTAGCACAGCGCAGTTTAGTTCATACGCTGCCTTTTGGAAGCGTATGACTTGCGTACGCTGACTTGGATGGTAAGGAGTCGTATGGAGTTCATACGCTGCCTTTTGGTAGCGTATGACTTGCGTACGCTGACTTGGATGGTAAGGAGTCGTATGGAGTTCATACGCTGCCTTTTGAAAGCGTATGACTTGCGTACGCTGACTTGGATGGTAAGGAGTCGTATGGAGTTCATACGCTGCCTTTTGGGAGCGTATGACTTACGTACGCTGGCTTGGATAGTAAGGAGTCGTATGGAGTTCATACGCTGCCTTTTGGGAGCGTATGACTTGCGTACGCTGACTTTAGCGTAGCTTGACTTGAGCGTAGCTTGACCTGAGCGTATGCTGACTTGAGCGTAGTCTGGCTTGAGTGTTTAGGCGCAACTAGACCTGACCCTACTTACCCTGGATCTTCTATAGCCCTGTATATTGATATTTTATTAGATATTTAACGTCCATTTTATATCCTTACGTCTTTTGGCATAAACATGATATAATCATGATATGTTAATATTTCTGTTAAATATAGATTGTTACGTGGGATGTACCATGTGTCGTGAATTGAGTATAGATACCCCGATTGACTGGAATTAAACCCTGAGAGTTGTAGACTCGACCCCACTGAATATTAGTTGACTTTCATGCCTTGTCACCATTGATAATGATTGTGACTTGGACTAATAATTGATTATGCGTTCCTAGTTGGAACTAAGAGACTGGCTAGTCGTCTTATTGAATTAAATGAATGAGACACGTTCATATGAATTATGAACTATGGAAATCGACTGGCTAATCTCGAATATTGGCATACAGGCACATGCAGGCTTCAATTCATTTATTATTTATTTACCTTACCAAAGAAGCATGTGTACTTTATGGTCAAGGCATGATTACTCCGTGGTTAGTTTTGATTGTTGCATTATGCTATGTAAGACCTACAACCTGACCGCACTGGTATCATTGTAGAGTTGTGCATATCGTACCCCGTACGAAAGTACTCATTCTGAATGACCATGATCCACGGCATGGTACTTCACTCAACGTAGAGACTATTAAGTTAAATAAAATAATAATTGCATGGAGAGAATGGATTCCCGAGTTCTTACATGGCAGCCCCCTTGGGACAAGTAGTACCCGACGGGCCGGCTGGTTCCCACAGATACTATAAACCTGCCACACGGGCAGGGAACAATATCTGCTTATATTATTATTGTATATTGTATATTGATGACGGGCGTCCTGCTAGGACTCGTCTAATTCATGCATGGCGCACATGATTAACTGGATAGACTAGCCTTGCTCGCACATAGTAAGAACTGAGGAATCCCTATTGCATAAATTCCAGGATAACTTGGGACTCACAATAGCAAGCCGTAGTAGTTGCCTGGCCGTTTAAATTGATTTTTTTGTGTACTGTACCTACTCTGTTACTTAACTGAGATGATCAGAATGTCAGGACATAACGGGCCAACTTCTGTCCTTGTTTGGTTGGAAGGTTGGTTCGAAGTATCGTGATGTTATGTGAATCCTAGTAGCAAGCAGAGATCTATTTATCATATTTTCTCATTACTGGTTTTAGTTCTCATTTCGTGCTTCCTTGTGGTACTTGCTATTAGAGGTCTAACCTCTCTGGTTTTGCATGGCCAGATTTAGAGCCGGTCCCTGAGGATCCAGCTTACTTTTACCTCCAAGATGGTCAACACTAGAGGGATGATCGTAGGAGGACTCGAGTGGGTTTCTTACTTCCCCGCTCGTTTTGTTATCTACTTTATACCTTGCCGTTTGGTACCGACATGTTAGTCGGATTGTCTTGTACTTACTTTTTACATAATTATAACTAAGTCAGACTGCAGCTGCTAATAATTGTGTATACTTACTACATTATCTGGCTGTATTTTGTAAAGCCAGATATCAAGAACATTTTGACTGAGCGTTTGGGACGCCTTACTGCTTTATCTCACATGTTCTCTATTTCTGTTTCTTGCTTGAATGATTGAGACAATAGATGTGATGTGACCATAGCGAGACTTTCATGTAGTATGCACCCCCTTGTCTTTTAGACAGCATTGATCGTATTATACGGTATTTATCTACCCGTAATACGTAGCTGGCTAAGTCATTCCCCCGCTCTCCAGTATTCTGGTTCTGGGGCATGACAAGGTTTTAGTGGTGGCCCATGCAGGTCTGATTTCAGACTTGTGGGGTGTTTTGATTTGTAGGATGTCTCAATCACACACGTTCCCCCTTGATCTCATGATTCGTTGTTCTTAATTCTAGCTTGACATTCCAGTATCCCTTGACTTCATTGATCTTTCCTGTCCGGTCATTTGATTGTTCTCTTGTCCCTTTTCTTAGGGGCACCTCGTCCGTATCTTTCAGAGCTGGACAGCAATAACATGGACAGCAACATGGACAACCTGACCATGTTGGTCAGCAACAAGGGCCGGTACTAACTCAAGAGACTATTCAAGAAGAGGTGATAGTAGAACCAGCAGTTGGACCGCAGTATCCGCAGGTTCCAACACCACCAATAGTTCCACCTACCCCTGTGGAATTGGACACACCAGCCCTTCTGGAGATCATGAGAGGGATGATGGCTACTCAGCAACACCAGATGTTAGCCCAGCAGCGCATGCACGCTCAGTTAAAAGAGCAGAATGTACTACTCAACCAAGGATTACAGACGACATTGGAAAGAGGGGCAAGGACAGATTCAGGAGCGTCAGCCCGGTTTTGCAAGTACAACCCTCGTCGTTTCGAGGGCACGGAGGATGCCATCTCAGCAGATGCATGGCTTAAGGACATTGAGGCTATTCTGACAGCCGCTAAGGTGCCGACAGAAGAACGTGTGGATCTAGTGAAGTTGTTACTTCAGGATCTCGCACATGATTGGTAGGAATCAGAGGAGGTAGGCATCAGACGTCATGTGGCTTGGGACAATTTTACAGCAAGATTCAAGACGAAGTATTATGGAGTTGTGGCGCAGTTTGAGCTACAACAGAAGTTTATCAACCTCAGACAGGCTGGCAAGACTGTAGATGCTTACGCAGCGGAGTTCTGCAGATTGAGTAGGTTTGCCCCAGAGATGGTAGCAACGGAGCGCCAGAGGGCGATGAGGTTCCAGCAAGGGTTTCATCTTGAGCTCTTGCAATTGATAGAGGGGCACAACTACCAGACTTTTGACGAAATATTGACGGTAACCCGCAGGCATGAGATCACCATTCAGAGGCTTGCGACAAGGACTGGAGGTCAGAAGAGATCCCACAGTCAGATTGAAGGAGGAGGGGGAGCAGCGCCCCGAACAACAGCACCATCCTCTGGCATTCGTATCCACGATGTGGCGATACGGGGGCCAGCACCACCCCCCAGGCAGCAGCAACAACAACAGAGGAAGAACCAGCAACCCCCTACGGGCTGCACTTATTGTGGGAAGATGGGACACACTAGAGATGTGTGTCGGACATTGAACGGACTGTGTTTGATATGTGGAAATCCAGATCATCGGGTTACCACATGTCCCATGAGTTCGAGGTCAAGAGGACCAGTGCAGCAGTTTCCTGCTCTGCCAGCACCAGGGGCAGGACAGTATCGAGGACCAGCGGTGGCAGTAAGGCCGTTGGCACAGCGTCCGTTAGTGCCGCAGGCTCAGATGTTTCGGCAGCAGGGACCGTCGATGCAGCAACACCAGCATAGACCACCCCAGCATCATCAGGAAAGGGGCCAGCAGCAGCACCAGGCTAGGCCGCAACATGGGAACCAGCAAGGAGGTCGAGGGCAGGCATTCACTCTGTCCTTGGAAGAGGCATTAGCGTCGGGAGATGTCGTGGCAGGCAACATTCTCGTCGCCTCATATCCCGCAGTAGCATTGTTTGATTCAAGAGCATCCCACTCATTTATATCTGCACAATTTGCGACACGGCTAGGAATGGAGTTCGAGGTATTGCCAGGGAGGTTGAATATACTCACTAGTAATGGGTTCGTAGGAGTTAGTAGAGTTATTTTGGCATGTAGCGTTGTAGTTTGCGGGCATTTCTTACCCGCCCGGTTGATAGAATTTCCTGTTGGAAATTTCGACGTTATCTTAGGCATGGACTGGCTGAAAGACAGTCATGCGACAATAGATTGTCGTAGTAGGAATGTATTTTTTGATATTCCAGGCATGAAGAGATTCACCTTAGTCAGATCAGAGGCAACTCAGCAAGAGCAGGGAGTAATAACGGCAATGGAAGAAGTTCAAGTTCCGAAGGTAGTTGAGGAATTTCTAGACGTGTTTCCCGAAGAACTTCCAGGTCTACCACCGGTTATAGATATTGAGTTCAGTATAGAATTGGCACCTGGGACTAAACCGATATCAGATCGGGTTTACAGAATGGCAGATTCGGAGCAGGCCAAGGTGTATCAGCACATAGAGGAATTGAAGGAGAAGAAGTTTATCCAAGCTAGCATATCACCATGGGCAGCACCAGTGGTACTTGTGGGGAAGAAGGATGGATCATCCAGATTATGCATCGATTACAAGAAGCTTAACGCGGCAACAGTAAAGAACAAGTACCCACTACCCAGAATCGACGACTTGTTTGATCAGTTGAGCAGGGCCAGAGTCTTCTCCAAGATAGATCTTCGTTCAGGGTACCATCAGGTGAGGGTTCGAAAGGAAGATATTCCCAAGACAGCATTCAGGTCGAAGTATGGGCATTATGAATTCTTGGTAATGCCGTTTGGTTTGACCAATGCTCCAGCAATATTCATGAATTTGATGAACCGCATCTTTATGCCGTATTTAGATCAGTTTGTCGTAGTATTTCTCGACGACATTCTTGTGTACTCTGCTAGTGAAGAGGAGCATGAAGACCACCTCAGGAAAGTGTTACAGGTTCTGAGAGAGAACCAGTTGTATGCCAAGCTCAACAAGTGTGAGTTCTGGACGGATCACATTTCATTCTTGGGTCATATCGTATCAGGAGCTGGAGTAGCAGTGGATCCCAAGAAGGTAGAAGCAGTAGAGAATTGGCCAGTACCCAAGACCGTAGCTGATGTACGGAGTTTCTTAGGATTGGCAGGATATTACAGAAGATTTGTGTCAGATTTTATAAGACTTTCAGCACCCATGACCCGCTTGACACGGAAGGATGTGCCATTCGTTTGGTCGGCAGAATGCCAGTCATCGTTTGAGAATTTGAAGCAAAAGTTAATATCAGCGCCTATTCTTACATTGCCAGCTGGACCCGGAGGTTTTACTGTATATTGTGATGCGTCAGGTAAAGGACTTGGATGTGTCCTCATGCAGTACGGGAAGGTGATAGCATATGCATCTAGGCAGCTTCGGGACCACGAGAAGAATTACCCAACTCATGATTTGGAGTTGGCGGCAGTAGTATTTGCTTTGAAGCTGTGGAGGCATTACTTATATGGTGACCGAGTGGATATGTACACAGACCATAAAAGTCTGAAGTACATCTTTACTCAGAAGGAGCTGAACATGAGGCAGAGAAGATGGTTAGAGCTGATCAAGGATTATGACGTGGAGCTTCAGTATCATCCAGGCAAGGCTAATGTAGTAGCAGACGCTCTCAGCAGAAGAGGCGGCGCATTTATGTTAACAACACAGAGGCATATCTTAGAAGACCTTCAGGAGATGGGCATCGAGGTTATACTTCCTAGTGATATAAGAGTTCTGGCGAGTCTACAAGTTCAATCCGACTTGGTAGATAGGATCAAGGCAGCTCAGGCACAGGACCCAAGGATTCAGAAGCTTAGGGCAGAAAGTCAGGGCTCAGAAAGGAGATGCAAATCCATGAAGACGGTACACTTAGGTTTGGATCACGTCTATGTGTGCCTAGTGGAGATATCAGACAGGAAGTTATGGCAGAAGCTCACAGTTCTCAGTATTCTATACATCCTGGAGGGACCAAGATGTACCAAGATATCAAGCAGCACTTCTGGTGGAATGGGATGAAGAGGGCGATAGCTAGGTTTGTTTCCCGTTGCTTGATATGTCAGCAAGTAAAGGCAGAACAGCAGAGGCCAGCTGGATTATTACAACCGCTTTCTATCCCGAAATGGAAGTGGGAACACATCACAATGGACTTTGTGACCGGTTTACCGAGATCACCAAGTGGTAAAGATGCTATTTGGGTGATAGTAGATCGGCTTACAAAGGTAGCACACTTTCTTCCTTTCAGAGTAGGACAATCTACAGAAAAGTTGGCGGAGTTGTACATGCAGCAGATAGTCAGGCAGCATGGAGTCCCTGTCAGTATTGTGTCAGACAGAGATACCCGTTTCACATCACATTTCTGGAAAAGCTTGCATCATAGTCTAGGCACCAAGTTAAGATTTAGCACGGCTTACCACCCACAGACGGACGGGCAATCAGAAAGGACAATTCAGACTTTGGAAGATATGTTGCGAGCTTGCACTCTAGATTTTGGAGGATCTTGGGAAAGCCACCTGCACTTAGTTGAGTTCTCATACAACAACAGTTATCAAGCTAGTATCCAGATGGCGTCATTTGAGGCACTATATGGTAAGAAGTGTAGATCGCCACTAGCATGGGATGATATCGGGGAAAGGAAGATGCTAGGCCCAGAAATGATTATCCAGACGGTTGAAGTGATTAAGGGAATTAGAGAGCGACTTCGTGTTGCGCAGGATCGGCATCGTCATTGGGCGGACCAGCATCGTAGGCCGCTAGAGTTTTCTGTTGGAGACCACGTGTTCTTGCGGATCTCACCTACCCGTGGGGTCATTAGATTTAGCGTTCGCGGGAAGTTGAGTCCACGATAGGTGGGCCCATTTGTTATCCTTGATAGGGTAGGCGATGTTGCTTATCGTTTGTCCCTTCCACCTTCGTTATGAGAGGTGCATGACGTGTTTCATGTATCTCAATTGCGAAGGTACGTATCGGACCCCAGCTATATCCTCGATCATTCAGAACTGGTTGTTGGTACCAACCTATCTTACGAGGAGCAGCCTGTGTCCATCTTGGACCGAAGAGAGAAGATACTCAAGAACTGAACAATTAACCTTGTCCGGGTTGCTCGGGATCATCACTCTTTGGGAGAGTCAACGTGGGAACGTGAGGATGATATCCGATCACGATATCCACATCTATTTGACTCACAAGGTATATCTTTTTCTGTGTACCTGATTGTCTTGATTCCTCATGCTTATCACCTTTTGGGTAGAATTGCTTGATATCGTAGATTGCTAAGTATAGATATGTTGCTTGCTATGGACATTGTAAGATGATTGCTTCATTGAATTGCTTGTACTTAGATTAGTTTAGCCCCGATGTTTCTATCCTGCTTGGATTTGGAATTCCGAGGACAGAATTTTTCTAAGGAGGGTAGAGATGTCACTCCCCGTTCCCGGAATGCGTATTTTTATGCAAGTACAACTCATGAATATTTATTTTTGTATTTATCATGTATTATCCTGTATTTAAATTCCTATAAGTTCATGCTAATTAATTATCTGCTCTTTAAATTTTCATGTTAATTAATTTCCTGCAATTTTATTATCTGCATTTATTTCCTACAATTTTATTATCTGCTTTAGTTAGTCTTTAGGTTCGGCTTGGTTCGGTTTGATGAGTTGGTTCATCATGAACCAAACCTAACACCCCCACCTACCACCACCTTTTCATTTAAAGCCAACCCCCCATTTTCTCTCTCTTTATTATTTTTCCTTCACCATCACTCTTCTTCTTCTTCCTCATCACTCCCTCCACCTACCAAACCGTAGGCAAGTACAACTTGCTTCACATGAGAACCCATGTTTTTATAGTTCATTTATCTTCCTCTCATGATCCTAAGAGAGTTTAGAACTTGGCATTTTTCATTTCGAAGTCTTAATTTTTGTAGATCTAGAAATTAGTTATTTTCGGATTTTGGTGGTTTTGATCTATCAAACTTCTTTGTTTGCAAGTTTTGATGGTTCCATGTTGTAGAGAATTTTATTCTACCCAATTTTGACCTTTGGAAAGTTGGATTTGGACTTGTTTTGACCAAGTTATGGACTTTTGAAGCTTTGGGGTGCAACCATGGAGTCCTTGCTGTTTGGAGAAGACAGTGAGCAGTGTACGCTAGCTTTTCAGCTTGTGTCACGGAGTTGCGCGCGCTCTTTAGCGCAGCGCAGTTTAGTTCATACGCTGCCGTTTGGAAGCGTATGTCTTGTGTACGCTAGCTTTTTAGCTTGCGTCACGGAGTTGCGTGCGCTTTTTAGCACAGCACAGTTTAGTTCATACGCTGCCTTTTGGAAGCGTATGACTTGCGTACGCTGACTTGGATGGTAAGGAGTCGTATGGAGTTCATACGCTGCCTTTTGGTAGCGTATGACTTGCGTACGCTGACTTGGATGGTAAGGAGTCGTATGGAGTTCATACGCTGCCTTTTGGAAGCGTATGACTTGCGTACGCTGACTTGGATGGTAAGGAGTCGTATGGAGTTCATACGCTGCCTTTTGGGAGCGTATGACTTGCGTACGCTGACTTGAGCGTAGCTTGACTTGAGCGTAGCTTGACTTGAGCGTAGCTTGACCTGAGCGTACGCTGACTTGAGCGTAGTCTGGCTTGAGTGTTTAGGCGCAACTAGACCTGACCCTACTTACCCTGGATCTTCTATAGCCCTGTATATTGATATTTTATTAGATATTTAACGTCCATTTTATATCCTTACGTCTTTTGGCATAAACATGATATAATCATGATATGTTAATATTTCTGTTAAATATAGATTGTTACGTGGGATGTACCATGTGTCGTGAATTGAGTATAGATACCCCGATTGACTAAAATTAAACCCTCAGAGTTGTAGACTCGACCCCACTGAATATTAGTTGACTTTCATGCCTTGTCACCATTGATAATGATTGTGACTTGGACTAATAATTGATCATGCGTTCCTAGTTGGAACTAAGAGACTGGCTAGTCGTCTTATTGAATTAAATGAATGAGACACGTTCATATGAATTATGAACTATGGAAATCGACTGGCTAATCTCGAATATTGGCATACAAGCACATGCAGGCTTCAATTGATTTATTATTTATTTACCTTACCAAAGAAGCATGTGTACTTTATGGTCAAGGCATGATTACTCCGTGGTTAGTTTTGATTGTTGCATTACGCTATGTAAGACCTACAACCTGACCGTACTGGTATCATTGTAGAGTTGTGCATATCGTACCCCGTACGAAAGTACTCATTCTGAATGACCATGATCTACGGCATGGTACTTCACTCAACGTAGAGACTATTAAGTTAAATAAAATAATAATTGCATGGAGAGAATGGATTCCCGAGTTCTTACATGGCAGCCCCCTTGGGACAAGTAGTACCCGATAGGCCGGCTGGTTCCCACAGATACTGTAAACCTGCCACACGGGCAGGGAACAGTATCTGCTTATATTATTATTTAATATTGTATATTGATGACGGGCGTCCTGCTAGGACTCGTCTAATTCATGCATGGCGCACATGATTAACTGGATAGACTAGCCTTGCTCGCACATAGTAAGAACTGAGGAATCCCTATTGCATAAATTTCAGGATAACTTGGGACTCACAATAGCAAGCCGTAGTAGTTGTCTGGCCGTTTAAATTGATTTTTTTGTGTACTGTACCTACTCTGTTACTTAACTGAGATGATCAGAATGTCAGGACATAACGGGCCAACTTCTGTCCTTGTTTGGTTGGAAGGTTGGTTCGAAGTGTCGTGATGTTATGTGAATCCTAGTAGCAAGCAGATATCTATTTATCATATTTTCTCATTACTGGTTTTAGTTCTCATGTCGTGCTTCCTTGTGGTACTTGCTATTAGAGGTCTAGCCTCTCTGGTTTTGCATGGCCAAATTTAGAGCCGGTCCCCGAGGATCCAGCTTACTTCTACCTCCAAGATGGTCAACACTAGAGGGATGATCGCAGGAGGACTCGAGTGGGTTTCTTACTTCCCCGCTCGTTTTGTTATCTACTTTATACCTTGCCGTTTGGCACCGACATGTTAGTCGGATTGTCTTGTACTTACTTTTTACATAATTGTAACTAAGTCAGACTGCAGCTGCTAACAATTGTGTATACTTACTACATTATCTGGCTGTATTTTGTAAAGCCAGATATCAAGAATATTTTGACTGAGCGTTTGGGACGCCTTACTGTTTTATCTCACATGTTCTCTATTTCTGTTTCTTGTTTGAATGATTGAGACAATAGATGTGATGTGACCATAGCGAGACTTTCATGTAGTAAGCACCCCCTTGTCTTTTAGACAGCATTGATCGTATTATACGGTATTCATCTACCCGTAATACGTAGCTGGCTGAGTCATTCTTCCGCTCTCCAGTATTCTTGTTCTGGGGCGTGACAATTGCCCAGCTAATTAGACCATACTGGACTCAACGGAATAGGTTGTTCCATCATTAGAGGTCTTTTTGCGTAGTTATGACATCTGAGACTATTTTGTGCTAACATGATCAAGTCACAAGTCAATTGCAACTTAACTCGAGGCAAGTACACTATTGCTTTATGTTCTTAGTACATTATAATGCCATTCTTTATTGTGTTTTCATTTATTATCCCATGGAGACACGATTGTGACACGATAGGACTTCTTGTGTCATTGCTTGTTATTGTTGTATTAGTCAGCTAGGAGGAAAAATGCTTAGTAGGTATGTGAACTAACCCCAATGAATGTTAATATGGATAGCTGTCATACAACTCATGTATGGGTTTGCCATACCTTATAATGTGGATAGCCATCTATAAGATGTGTCGTATTAGCCCAGCCGTTCACATGTCGAAAGGTATTTCACACACACTGTTTGTTAGTCTTACATGTTCATGATCTAGTTGTCTTATTATACATATTCTTGCAAGTAGTTCTTGTTCGTGTTTACTGTTTCCAGTTCTTGTTCGTGTTTACGGGTTCCAGTTCATATACATGTTTTTCTTATTGTTACATTTTACTGTATCACTAGTTTATTTTGTGCTGAGTTACATTATTGCAATAGGGTTTTACTTTGCTTCTTTCATGACTAGATCATTGTAGGCGATTTGCTATCTTATGCGCTACGGACCATACGAGTGGAGATAGAGATCTTGGGGCCAACCTTAGATTCTAGATAGATTAGATAGTTCTTTTATTTAATTATTTAGCGAGTTTGTTCCCGAATATTATTTTGATATATTATTGGGTTATAATTTGAATAATTATTGTGAATGAGCAAATACATATGATTGTTGTATCAAAGAATGATATTGCGGTCTAGATACTAGCACCGATGCTGCGGCGTAGGTTGGACTTGGCCATGTACTCGTATTGCAGAAAGCATTAGCGGGTCGTGACACAGGTCATCATGCAGAACTGATGCATTCAATATTGCTTCATGTATGTAATAAAAGTTTGCAAATGTAGAAAAGTACCTTCCCATATTTCTGACTTGTTGCCTATAGTTGTAAACTCCCATCATGCTGGAACCCTCAAACTTCAGCCTAAAAATAAAAAGAGTTACTAATACAACTTCACAATTCATAATTGCAATTTAATAAAAATCTATTGCCCAAAGAGGCAAAAAAAAGGAGTTCACTAAACCAAATGCTACATCAACCATATACAGTTTGAGCAACTTCTAAGTAATGTTTGAATGATATGGATGAGTTAGGAGTTTGCAATATCCAAGTGCATTTTTAAATCCAAGTCCAGCATTTATATCTCAAATAAACCACATTGTGGGCAGGATTGTCATATTATTTTTTACCTACAAGAGAAAATGATCTAAACTTAAACTGACTTGTGACATAAGATGGAATGCAGATGTTCAGATTTCATGATTCATGTGAGAATCTGTTAAATCTAAATTCCTCCTGATAGAATTTTCATGGAATCTAAATTGAATAAAATATATCGTTATTTTTTTGTTAAAAAAAGATTTAAGACTCTCAATGGATGTAGAATTTCTAAATTCCACCAAAAAACTAACATGAATTGCTTTGATTCCTTGAATCTTAATTCAAGGTACCAAACAGGTGCTTACAAAGATCAATATCATAGGTATTTTCACTATGTCTTGATAAAGAACTAAAATAGAGGATTGCATAACCATTTCATATCCAAGTAAGTTTAGCTTAATATGGGTACTTGGTAAAATAATTAAAAAATATCAATCATATACTTGGGAGCTAAGAAAGCACAAAGTAGTTAAAACCACATTACATAATGATACAAGCAGAAGATCAATTATTTTGCTGCCAAATAATATGGAGAAAAAAATTATCTCAAAAGAATTAAAACAAACTCTAATTTTATTTATTATCAAGTATAATCATAATACCTGACCATTAATTAGGCATTTTGTGAAAATTCCACAGAATTTCCTGCAATTACAACCACGGATTATTTGACATGGACCAATGATGTTCAAACTATAATTTTCAAAGATCAAATAAGACAAAAGAATATGTAAACTTTTTCCAAGTAAAGGCATAATGCACACATGTTCATCACCCAAATGTCTAGTAGTATGCTCAACAACAAGCTTGTATTTTAGAGATTGGACTCGTTGTTGCCAACACTTAATACTGAAACAAAAATAACATATATATCCTCCATGCAGTACAATTGACACCATGCAATTTTAGTGATGGAGTTGATGAAGCTTAAGGCAAGCTGGTAAATGCACAGACAATCATCGAGAAAAATAATCAAACAAAATTATTTAAATTTCAAATGGATACATATCAAAAAAATATCTTTTAAACTGAAAAGGACCTACATTTCTTAAATTAGCATAGATGAGCAGAAAAAGTTTTACAGAATATGCATCAAAACGTACAAGAAGGCAAAAAATACAAAAAGAGGATAAGAAAGTAGCCTGCTCGACGAAGATTCTGTTAGTCCTAAGGAGCTTGGCGGAGGCTGACGATAGGGATGTGGCCCTGCAATTCGGGGCTGATGTCGAGTTTGCCGATCTGAGATAGGGACGATAATGGAAGGGAATTGGAGGAGAGAGATATGGAGAGGAGGTGGTGGATTGGGCGAAGTCGAGGCCAAAGGTCGAGCGCATAGGCTATGGGGTCGTCGACGCAGCTCATGCTCGAATTTATGGGATTAAGGGATGTGGTAGTCTCTGATAAGGAGAGAAGAAGAATTAAGGTTTAGGGATTTTGGTTTAGAGAGGAGAGAAAAAGATGGGGTTAGGGATTTCTTTTGTGTGGCTGCACAAAATAGAGGAGACGAGTTTTATGGAAGTAAATAAATGTGATCCAATGACAAGAGTAAAACTCAAAATTTAAATTGCCGCTCAAATCTAGATAGAAAAGGACCAAAAATTAAAAAAAATATAGTTTCTTTCTTTGATATATGGTACGTGTCACAAAAAATTCTACAACATGGTACATGTCATGGAACATATAGTGTCTTTCTACGACATGTGGATGTCGTGATATGTCTAGGACTTTTGGCGGGACTGATACTTCGGTTCCCTCTAGTGACATTTGTGTGGATTCTACGACATACTAAAATACATGTCGCCAATACATGTAAAAATATAGTTTTTGAGACATAAATGATCCTATGTCGCAAAAACATGTTGCTAAAAATATAAATTTTTGTAGTGGCTTGCCACAATAACGTAACCAAAACGATATGCTCTGACCTGCATGGGCCACCATAAAAATATGTAACGTCCCAGTCCCAAATTACGTAGGACCAAGAGTACGTATACATGCCAGCTACATATCAAGTGAACTCCAGTCCGGATCGAATTCGTATAAGCTGCCTTGGTGTTCTAATTCTATCTATCAATCAACTATAAATATATCTATCTCAATCCACAGGATAAGTAATATCAATAATAAATAGTATATGCCAGGGTCTGCAGCCCAATAACATATATATTAGATTAGACCCGAAGAACGATATGGGTCTACAAAATAAGACTAAAAATAGAAATAATAAATAAATATAAAAGTATAATAAAATACCTGTGCCAGATACAGCAATACCTCCATGATTAGCGGACTATCTCTACATGACCAACTACCTAGAGAGATCACTAGGTCCTTAGAAAATATAGTAAGGTACAGAAAAATATGCCAATGTAATAGTAAAGAAAATATGAACTAAAGGGTAACTAATCTACCCAGTCTAAGTAATATGCACATGAGAACATTTTTTGGATATCAGGATTCAATTATTGAGGCTCACAAGCACCTCAGCGACTCACACCCAAGGCACATGTCGTGGTACCTTGTGCAAACGTGTCAAGATAACACAAAAGCTTGGGTATAAAGACAGTGTGTCACGACCCGCACCCGCTTTTCGGGATACAAGTGCGTGTCCAAGCCAACCTACACCGTAGTGTTGGCGGTAGAACGCTGTTTAGACCACAATGCTCAAAACCATAATAATTGCTCATTTACAAAATTAAATTAATTTATAATATTCACAATTTTACATTTGAAGAATTTACAAGTCTCACATAATGAAATAAAAAACTAATCCATCTAACTAATCTAGGTTGACCTCAGCATACCCATATCTCCCAAATGCAAAGAGAAGTCGCGACTAACCTAAAAAATATTGGTTTTCAGTCAGAAATGAAATGAGTACATTCTAACAACAGTTCCAATAATTTAACAAAATCTATAAAACAGTAAATAATACTGAAGTACATGATGAGTGGGTCAGCAGAAAATCATGGCAAGAGACATGTGAGTAAAAACAGGAGAGCATGACATTCAAGACAATTATGTAACTATGATAAACAACTGAAATAGGAACTGCAATATAGCAAGACTACCTCTAACTAGTGAGCTGAAATACACTTTTGACATGTAAACGGCTAAGGATAAATCCGGTACCCCGCACGTGAATTGTACAACTGCTATCAGACACGATCAGACATAATAGGATGTTTCTAGATATATTTACATGTCTACTAATGTACTTCCCCACCCTAGTACTCATGGATCCAAACAGGTCACGAACACGAAAAATACATTGGTCACGAACAACATGTAAGGAATCCATAATTACTACCTCGTGTAACCATCGTGTTGAGAATCAACAGGATACCAATGTAAAATACTACTAAATACATGAATCATAGAGATAATCAAATATGAAAACTATCAGAGATGTACTCGCCTGAGATCTTTAGCTGGTGAAACCGATACTAACAACCACTCAAATGGCTCACGAAAGTCAAACTCCTGCAACCGTCTTCGGATGCTGAAACAGACATCACCAACGTGTTTGTCAGAAAAGAAATGTCTAAGAATATCTGCCCAAAAGTCCAATTCTGGACACAGGGACAAAATCATAATTTTGGGTCAAAACGATGTCCGTTGTTGGACCCGCTTTGCACCAAAAAGCGTGTCAGTAGCTATGGTCTCTATAGTCATCAAACTACATGTCTACGGATTCGATCTGACAATACAAATCCAACCATACGTCCAAAGTTTGATTTCGGCGAGCCGTGTCACGACCCGCACCCTAGAGTAAGGGCACGAGAAGTGGGTACGTCCAGCCTACGCCGCAGTGTCGACGGTAGAACGCTGTCCTAGGTCACAACATCTAACAATATAATGCTAAGCAGTTTATACTCCCCGAATGGGGGTGACATAGCAGAATGTAAACTCAATCACATCTAAGGTAGAGCATAATGGAAGATAGATAAAACATGAAATCCAAAAGAGATACAGCAGATAGAAGTCTAAGTGTCTAAGATACACAAACCCATAAATACATCTCAAAGCTCAAATACAGTAATCCATAAATACAACTCAAGACAACTGAAAATAAGCTATAAGCAAAACCCTAGCTATCTATACAACCTCTACTGTGTCTCCTCTAGGCTAGTAGGCAACCTCCAGGATATCTGTAAAATTTATCAACAAGTCCAGTCAAGACAGGAGCGAGCACAATACATCTCAACAGTTCATAGCAGGTTAGAAAATATAAACATGCAGTAGAGTAAGATACAGGATCTGAAAGAAATACAGTATGTAAACAGAGAGAGAGAACTGTAATAGAAATATCTACTATAAGTAGAGAACTAACAGTGGCTAGTGAGTCAGAGTACAATATAAACATGTGAATGGCATATGAGATTCTGGGAACTATACTATGGAGTAATTCTGGGAACTACACTACTTGGATATTATTCACATATCTACTTCTACTCCCCCGTACCCCCAATCAATACACAAGGATCCAACCAGGTTATGTTATGATTCCATGCAAAGGCCCACAAGGGATGATATATGGATAGCCCATAAATGGGTGATTCTGGGAATGCCCATAAATGGGGTGATTCTGGAAATGCCCATAAATGGGGTGATTCTGGGAAGACTTTGTGATCATGAGAGTACATGTCACAAGTGATCGAAGAATCGTGAAGCATAGTGATACACCATGTAAATGAAACGCACAGAACACACTACAACAAAAAGACCTATTAATGACGCTTGATAAGTGGATTTCATGACGGTTGATAAAAAAGCGTTATGAAAGTTCGAAATGCCTTTTTTCTATGACGGTTTGGGCTAATTTTGGACTTTTTATAACGTTTATAAAACAAAACGTTATTAATATTTTAGAGCGGTGGCAAACTTGTAATATTTTTAAGTTTAATTTTTTGGGCAAAATACTGAAAACAGCCCGCGCTTCAACAAAATTTTTTCTCTCCCCTATTCTGGTCATCTCCTTCTCCTCCTCTTCTTCTCCTTCCTTTCCCCCAACTCCAAAACCCTAACCCGAACCACAAATATCTCAGCTCAGACCGCTTCATACGTAAACCCCTAGTCCACTCCCTCTCTCTATCGGCTCCATCGGCGGCTCCAATGGCGCAGAAGAAAGACGGCGGCGGTCGTGCCAACTCCGATGACCCCGACGAACTCGCCCGAACCACTCTCCAGGCTGTCCTCCTCGCGGACAGCTTCGTCCAGAAGTTCCGTCCCATCACTCTCGAGCGCCCAAAAGTACGTCTTACCAAACCCTAACCCTAGAAAATCCCTAAAATCTCTGAACCCTAATTTTAAAATTCCCAGGTGCTCCTCCCGCTGGCGAACGTCCCCATGATCGAGTACCCTAATTTCGAAATCACCGACTTCCTCAAGAAGGAGGTGGAGGTGATCCACCCGTGGCCAGAGTGGATCGAGCTCCTCGAGCTCCTCGGCCACCAGAACTACTTCGACCACCAGTACTAATCTTACATGCTTATTATAACAAGGCGATCACTACACTATGAAGCACATCCCTGACCACTCCCTTCTTTATGCCTATAATGCTTGCTGTAGTGCCCCGACCCGCAAAGTCAATCGGAAGAATCGAAAAGCCGACGACGTTCGGATTTGGCCTTACAACGGTGACTCGAAGACATCGCTCAGGTGGGGGAGTTTCGGTGAACTTTCCTTATCTCTGCCTTCACTTAATAATTCGTGTGGTTTTCAACTTGCACAAGTAGGCTAATATAAAAGCTACGAACGCACATAGCTAAGGGAGTAATCCCGACCCGTCGGAATGTCTTAGAACATGGAAAATGGTCCCACGGTCTCAATAGAAGTCGGCTCAGCGTGCTTTAAAATGAAACTCAGTCCTTCGTCCCGTGGTTTGGGAGAAGGAAAGTTGGTATTCGACACAAACGATGAGTTAGCCTAAGTCATAGGCGTCGCCCGCATAAATGCTCGATAAAGCATGCACGTTTCCACTGCGCAAGGCTTGGCATAGCCTTGGCTCGTCCCTCGGGTTAAGTTATAGGCTTGAGTAAGTTAGGCAAAGTTATGCCGATCGACCTAAGTCATTCTAAGTGTCGTCCCGCTCGTTCTGCGGTTGTCAAGTTAAATAGTCCCACGATATCAAGGGCCGTCGTATAACGTATTACTTGGGTGATAGCGTCGCGTAAGACAGAAGTCAGTTACAGGCACGAGCCATGGTTGGCACGATGTAAAGTTAGCCACGGTCCATGGTACTTAAGGAACACGTTTTGTTCAAGCTAAGTTGGAAGGCTACGTAGTAGTCGTTTCCTCGAGTTCAAAGATGTTCGAGGCGGTCCCTCGGTTGGGAGTCTCGCGTTCCTATCCACGTTAAGTATTCGAGGCGGTCCCTCGGTTGGGAGTCTCGCGTTCCTATTCACGTTAAGTATTCGAGGCGGTCCCTCGGTTGGGAGTCTCGCGTTCCTATCCACGTTGAGTATTCGAGGCGGTCCCTCGGTTGGGAGTCTCGCATTCCTATCCACGTTAAGTGATTTGAGGCGGTCCCGTGGCACGTTATGCCAAGTGTGATTCAGTGCACGAGTTGCTAAGTATAGTTTCGGTCGTACCCACAAGTAGGCCATGCATTTACGTGAGTTTAGATGTCTCGTAGGTGCGTGGTCATTGGACACCTTGTCGACAAGGATTTCTGCCTAGACTGGTTATACGCCGGGGCACCGGGCCCAGTCGTCCTAGGAGGTAGACGTTATAGCAACGCATGCTTTATCTGCGTGGGTAGTCGGGGGCTTTCCATGGGGCTAGCTACCTTGCATCGAAGGACCCGCCGTCTACCCGAGCTATGTCCGCGATGGCTTGTCATGCCAGTGGCCTTTCATATAGATAAATGGCGTGCTAAGCGGCGAATCTGCATGCACGGTGTCGGTCGTAACAAAGGAAGCGTAAGCACGATTGTGATGTGTTGTGAAATGTGTGCTCGGTTGCACCAAAGTATTGTAAAGCCTACGATTCGGTTATACGTAAAAGACACGTGCTTCGGCACGAGATACGTTATCGTACTTGAGTTCTCAACATAGGTTCCACAAGTTTGGTTATACGTTACGAGTTAAGTCGAGAAGGGCCGTAGAGCAAGTATTTGACACGACCTAGTCGTTACATCCAAGAGTATGGTACGAAAGACAAGTATGAGTCGGTACGTTGACAATGCAAGCACGAGGCAAGGTATGGGTACGTTATTAGTGCAAGGCACGAAGATGGTCTAAAGACACTAAATAGGCCGAGCGTCGGTCCTAAAATCGATCCTAAGGCAAGATTAGAAAGACAATCGTAAAGGGGTTTATGTTGCACAAAGTAAATGAAACGTGTAGGTTTTGTATGGGTGGGCGAGGAGCTCACTCCACCAGTACAGTGGTACTGACACCCACACAGTGTTTATGTACAGGCACAGGTAGAAGCTCGTGGTGCGGGGCTCGCTTGGATGCGTCGAGGCACGGAGTTCCTTGGCGATTCGAAGCGCGCGGCCACGTGAAGACCAGACTTATACGGGACATAATGTATGGACATCGCCTTCCGAAGCTTCCGCTGGATTCAAGTATTGTATCGAGAGATGAGAGAGAGCAGAGTGATTTGTAATGTGAGGCGAGTGTATTGAGTGATTGTAATCTTGGCCTTGTGCCCCTAATGTAACCGTTATTTCAATATCAATAAAGGGGCTTCTTTGAATAACTTGTGTTTGTTCTAAATTTCTGCTGCGTGTTCAATGTCTCTGCTTGGGACTTCTGTGCGACGACCCCGTCGCAGCCGCTGTAATCGGCCGTTATGGAACCCGCCTTGCACGAGGGCAATCTAGGCTCGTGCGGCATCACGCCTTAGCGAGGACGATCGCTCCTACGGGAGCGGGGCATGACATAATGGTATCAGAGCACGGCTTTACGTCCTTGGATTATCGATTGAATTCTTTAACTCCGTGTTTTGCAAACTCTGAATTGTGCTTCCGCAACGTGATATCGTTGGTGCGCTCTCTCTCAAACGTCCCTCGTCATGTCCATACAATAAGTCTAATATTTTCGAAAGCTCGTACAAGCGTTCAATCGAACGCATCGATAGGTGGTGGCCTTTGGGCCGAACGGTACCGACCTTGAGTTGATAGAAAATGCGTGCTAAAGTTAGCAATTCGCGTGCGTGCCTAACGAGTCCTACATTAGCAAATAAGCGTGCAAAGTCAGAGTATAGTCCGCATGGGATGGCTATGCATACGGCCTTTTTGGCTAAGTTGTGTTTCGCGTCGCGCACCTCGACCCTTGGTGCAAACGAGTCGTAACCGATATTAAGTACCGCTTGGTCAGGAACGGAGATACATTTGGAGTGTATATCGATAGAAACGTATCTAGACTAACGCTTAGGCGTACACGGAAGATTGTTCTGAATTTTGAGGAATAGTGCGAACGACTTAGTGCGTCGATGCGACGTGAACGATTGATGCTAGGGATTTGTCGAACGAATCTGAAAATGTCTTAGCAAATAACGTGAATGTGATTTGGTCTAGATGGGATGACTCGAATCCCGAGTGGTGTATGGTCCGTCTTGGAAAGCATTCGAGCGAAAGATTGAGGATTGCACGCGTATGAAACGCAAAAAACGATTGAGTTCGAATCGAGGAAATTGATACGGATCGTATACGAAAAGTTAACATGACGGGTAGGTAGCGTGCATGAAATGTTCGATTTTGAAGTTACGCAAACGACTCTGAGGATTAAAATCGATGTTGCTCGATGGTTTGAATTAGCAAGGAATGATGCGAATTGAGGAAATACGTTAGTCGATGACTTGAGATAGATGGATAAACAATACGTAAATTTGGGTTGAAGAAATTGATGTGGTGAACGGTTCGAGGAGATTATCAAGTCGGACGATAGCATCATTCGCACGACTCAGAATTCGTTGCAAACGAAGATCGTCAGGTTACGTATATCGTCGATGGTATTGAGGCGTATCAAAGATGATATGCAATAACTCGGAGGTACTCGGACTCGGTGAATGACGATCGTGCAAGTGCTATTATTCGGTTGGATGCAATACTTAGGATTTTGATTGAGATGAATGTTGGATAGAAGTGATCGTGTTTTGATGGTTGCGTTGATAACCACAACGTCGACGGTCTTGTCTTGCGCGAGCGCTACTCTAGTCTCGTACATGCGTTGCGTCGGACTTGGGACGATCGTTCTGCGTGAGCGCTGACATGGTGATTCATGTCGCGGGAATGATCGAACTCAGAAAATTTGGACGCGGCAACTTTGATTGTCCTGACTTGTCGGTTTGATGCGAAGGAAAATTTTGAGGATGTTAGGACTTATGATTGACGAATGAATGAAAACTTGAGGATTGAGTAGGTCCAATCCGCGCATCGAGAATAAACGAGTCTAGACACGAAACAAGAGTTACGCCCCGATGAGAATGATTATTCCGCGAGAGCGTTGCATGGTGATTCATGAACCACCGTGGATGATCGGACTCGCGTGAGATCGGAGCACAACATATTGTTAAGTCAGACGACCTTGTGATCGATTACGTGAATTGGAATAGATGATTTTGGAAGTATGAAATATGAATTATGGTTTTACGATGAATCGGGTTGTAGCGTGCTTGACTTGGAAAGATTGATAGGCAGATTATGTCGAACGTGTTCGAAGAGATAGACTATACGAAATGGCTTGATGAACGAACGATATTGATATGACGTAAAATTTGTTGAAACGTGAGTTATCGTAGGATGGCTTTACTGAACGACTCGGACCCCGTGCTACGAATATTGGGATGTGCGTAGGGAATCGATGCTCGATGTTTAGAAATCGGAGTGATGCGAGCTTGGGTAGAAAACCCCGTACCAACGATTTGGTTTGACCTTAGGATGGGGTCAGTGTTGATATCGTTGTTTGGGAACTATGATTCCAGTACTGACGAAAAGACAAAGCCTAGCGGTTAGGCAGGCATTCGAGCACGAAGCGATAGGAGTTACGGAGGCACCACTCGCGAGTCTCGGCTGACATGCACGTATATCAGGGACGCCCGAATATGTGCACGATCCGACTCGAGTGGTGATGGCGGATTCTCTATCACGAGGCTTGGCTGAAATACATGTATTTTGGGGACGCCTGGAATATGTGCACGATCCAACTAAGTGATACGTTGAATCAAGTGAGACTTGAGGAACGGGAAAGTGTCGAGGATTTTGAAATCGTGAGTTTCGAAGAAATGTTGATGGTAATACGATCATTGATTTAAAACGAATTCGAATGTTGGTTGATCGATTAGTGTGCCTTACGACTAAGTTAGCGATAGCACGAGCGTGGCTCCAAATCGAAGAAACGCGTAGGCGGAATGTATACGATTAAGTCTTGGCCATAGAAACGGTAGGATGGTTTGCCTTCAGGAAAGTCTCGAGGACGAGACTTGTTCTGAGTGGTGTATGTTGTAGTGCCCCGACCCGCAAAGTCAATCGGGAGAATCGAAAAGCCGACGACGTTCGGATTTGGCCTTACAACGGTGACTCGAAGACATCGCTCAGGTGGGGGAGTTTCGGTGAACTTTCCTTATCTCTGCCTTCACTTAATAATTCGTGTGGTTTTCAACTTGCACAAGTAGGCTAATATAAAAGCTACGAACGCACATAGCTAAGGAAGTAATCCCGACCCGTCGGAATGTCTTAGAACATGGAAAATGGTCCCACGGTCTTAATAGAAGTCGGCTCAGCGTGCTTTAAAATGACACTCAGTCCTTCGTCCCGTGGCTTGGGAGAAGAAAAGTTGGTATTCGACACAAACGATGAGTTAGCCTAAGTCATAGGCGTCGCCCGCATAAATGCTCGATAAAGCATGCACGTTTCCACTGCGCAAGGCTTGGCATAGCCTTGGCTCGTCCCTCGGGTTAAGTTATAGGCTTGAGTAAGTTAGGCAAAGTTATGCCGATCGACCTAAGTCATTCTAAGTGTCGTCCCGCTCGTTCTGCGGTTGTCAAGTTAAATAGTCCCACGATATCAAGGGCCGTCGTATAACGTATTACTTGGGTGATAGCGTCGCGTAAGACAGAAGTCAGTTACAGGCACGAGCCATGGTTGGCACGATGTAAAGTTAGCCACGGTCCATGGTACTTAAGGAACACGTTTTGTTCAAGCTAAGTTGGAAGGCTACGTAGTAGTCGTTTCCTCGAGTTCAAAGATGTTCGAGGCGGTCCCTCGGTTGGGAGTCTCGCGTTCCTATCCACGTTAAGTATTCGAGGCGGTCCCTCGGTTGGGAGTCTCGCGTTCCTATTCACGTTAAGTATTCGAGGCGGTCCCTCGGTTGGGAGTCTCACGTTCCTATCCACGTTGAGTATTCGAGGCGGTCCCTCGGTTGGGAGTCTCGCGTTCCTATCCACGTTAAGTGATTTGAGGCGGTCCCGTGGCACGTTATGCCAAGTGTGATTCAGTGCACGAGTTGCTAAGTATAGTTTCGGTCGTACCCACAAGTAGGCCATGCATTTACGTGAGTTTAGATGTCTCGTAGGTGCGTGGTCATTGGACACCTTGTCGACAAGGATTTCTGTCTAGACTGGTTATACGCCGGGGGCACCGGGCCCAGTCGTCCTAGGAGGTAGACGTTATAGCAACGCATGCTTTATCTGCGTGGGTAGTCGGGGGCTTTCCATGGGGCTAGCTACCTTGCATCGAAGGACCCGCCGTCTACCCGAGCTATGTCCGCGATGGCTTGTCATGCCAGTGGCCTTTCATATAGATAAATGGCGTGCTAAGCGGCGAATCCGCATGCACGGTGTCGGTCGTAACAAAGGAAGCGTAAGCACGATTGTGATGTGTTGTGAAATGTGTGCTCGGTTGCACCAAAGTATTGTAAAGCCTACGATTCGGTTATACGTAAAAGACACGTGCTTCGGCACGAGATACGTTATCGTACTTGAGTTCTCAACATCGGTTCCACAAGTTTGGTTATACGTTACGAGTTAAGTCGAGAAGGGCCGTAGAGCAAGTATTTGACACGACCTAGTCGTTACATCCAAGAGTATGGTACGAAAGACAAGTATGAGTCGGTACGTTGACAATGCAAGCACGAGGCAAGGTATGGGTACGTTATTAGTGCAAGGCACGAAGATGGTCTAAAGACACTAAATAGGCCGAGCATCGGTCCTAAAATCGATCCTAAGGCAAGATTAGAAAGACAATCGTAAAGGGGTTTATGTTGCACAAAGTAAATGAAACGTGTAGGTTTTGTATGGGTGGGCGAGGAGCTCACTCCACCAGTACAGTGGTACTGACACCCACACAGTGTTTATGTGCAGGCACAGGTAGAAGCTCGTGGTGCGGGGCTCGCTTGGATGCGTCGAGGCACGGAGTTCCTTGGCGATTCGAAGCGCGCGGCCGCGTGAAGACCAGACTTATACGGGACATAATGTATGGACATCGCCTTCCGAAGCTTTCGCTGGATTCAAGTATTGTATCGAGAGATGAGAGAGAGCAGAGTGATTTGTAATGTGAGGCGAGTGTATTGAGTGATTGTAATCTTGGCCTTGTGCCCCCAATGTAACCGTTATTTCAATATCAATAAAAGGGGCTTCTTTGAATAACTTGTGTTTGTTCTAAATTTCTGCTGCGTGTTCAATGTCTCTGCTTGGGACTTCTGTGCGACGACCCCGTCGCAGCCGCTGTAATCGGCCGTTATGGAATCCGCCTTGCACGAGGGCAATCTAGGCTCGTGCGGCATCACGCCTTAGCGAGGACGATCGCTCCTACGGGAGCGGGGCATGACACTTGCTCCAACCATTGTTGAAGCTCCAGTCTTCCTATTATTTTCACAGTCCACATGTACAAGTTTGCTCATATTAATATTTTCTACATTTTCTATGTGCTTCCTGGCAACATTTTTATATTAACTTGGCTAACCTATTAAATATATCGCCATACTTTCAAGGATACAAGTGTACAACCATAAACCACTTTGTATGACTAAAGAGGATCACAACAGATGAGAAGGATAGAATAGGAACTATTGCATATACAGGTACCATATACTGGCTCGATTTGAGACTTATCTTGTGTAGACATAACTTTAGTCAAATACTTGCTTATAGCGCAGTGTGTTGTTGCTTTGATATAATCACATATACAATCAATAGACTACACACTATAAGGAAATATGAATTTTCATGTGGATTTATCCAGATGTAGTCATGTATTGTGTATATGACCACCTCAGATCAAGAGGAAAACAGTAGAGAGATAGGGAGAGGGAAGAAATAACATTGAATAGGTCTCAGATTGAAATTTTAATTTGTTTGTTGCTGTTTCCTACCTTACATGTTCTTTCACCTTTCAAGTTTTCAATTTTTTTTAAAAAATAACCATTATATCTTCCCTATTTTTTGTCAAGAAGATTTGTTGGTTTTCTCTATTTTTAGGCAATCTAAGAGTTGGGACATTGTAACAAAGTATATATTTTTAACAACTAAGTGAAAAAAAACTTAGATAAGCCACAATTCAGTCTTTTATATGATTTTCTTTCTGGCAATCTGAGAGGGAATATTTACATGTAATACGTTAACTCGTTAAGTTTATCAAATAATGATACTTATGATTATTGTGTATCACATTGATACAGACCAATAGTGATTATATTGTTTGTCCTATAATAGCAACTTCTAATTAATTGATTTACTGTTGTGAATATTTAGGGTATTGTCCAAAAATCTGAATATGTGCTTCATATGTCCTAGCTGAACAAAGTTGAAATGTCTTGTCTGCAGATAAAGTCCGGAATGATGGGGGACTCTACCTACAAAAACACAATTGATTGTTTCATCAAAACACTGAAAAATGACGTAGGTTCCTTTTACTTGTATCAGGAAATCGGATGTCATTGGAAGTTTCTTTTACTTGTATCAGGAAATTGGCTGCCATTGTTCACTATTTTATGCCCTGTTTTATTAGCTCTCATGTATTCTATTGGGAACCTTTTTTTGTTATGATTTTGGTTATTAGCTCTCATGTCTTCTGTTTTTTTGCAGAACCTGCTGTTATGATGTAAAATTACAGTCTTTTTCCTGAATGACATTTTATCTCCGTTTATTGTGTAATGATTAGGTTTTGGGATTGGAAAGGGCAAATAGTGAAGAATTCGACTCTCAAATACCACATCATGTTGTTATTTTCATGCCTGAGGTATTTTGTTTATCAACACTGTTTACTTGTGCTTCAACCACTAAAGATGGTAGTTCTTGACCACATCAATTTGTGAATGCAGGGATCAGGAACACACATGGGAAGTACAATGAGATTGGGGTCCCGGATAACATTTTTCAAAAAATTCTGATTGTGTCACTTCAATGCTGTAAGCTTTTTCTTCTACCTACTAATCTATTCTCATACAATTTAGTTTGAAAAATATAAAATTGCTGGAGATATCCTTTCAGTTTGTAAATGCCATTCCTTTTTGTTCTGTCTTAATGTGTCGAGGAGATGAGTGTGATTACATACACTTCATCTAAGGCCCTTTTTAGAGTACGGGAACTTTGAGAATGCTCCTAAATTGCACCAATTAAATTGCACCAAATTACATTCAGGCCCTTTTATTACTACAGGTAGATATTTTAATGCTTTTTACCCCTTGTTTCTTTCATGTCGATTTAATTTTAGATTCAATGTATATGAAAGTATTTTATTACATGATCCTCAATTGCTAGTTTCTTGTTAGAAACTTGGTACAAACTCTTAAGACATTAGGTGGTCTTTTGGTAATATTTTTTTATCTTTTTCAGGGTTTTGCTACGTGATGCCGACAGTTTTGATGTGCTCAAAGTTGAAGCCAATGTACTAATAGTTTTGAGGGTCTACTTACTAGTAGTAGTTGTAAATATATGTATTTGGATGTCCTATTTTGAAAAAATGTAATGAAGATGGTGATATATATTATGTATATATTTGTAAATGGATTAAATGGTACTCTATGACATGTAGATGTTTTCTTGTGAATATGGTTCAAAATGAATGTTTTGAAATTGAATTGAGCAACATTGAGCATTGATCTATAATTTTTGGAAAGTAATATATAAATGTGCAGAATTGAGCGTTATAAATGTGCTGAATTGAGTCTATAGAGATTATCTATTCATAACGCTTTCAAACTACGCTGAAAATAAGTGTAACAGAAACTCATCATATTCATGACGTTTATTTTATGACACTTAAAAAATATTTATAACACCCGTTTTCATCACGCTTTCTTTGGAAGAAAAAAACGTCATGGTTGGTCATTAATGACGGTTTTTAGCCGTCATTAAAAGGTATTTCTGTTGTAGTGACATGTAGTATCCGATGCTCCCTGAGGGGATAACATCTCAAGAATCGATCCATATAGTACTAATCCGTGTTACTAACGTGACAGCATCAAGTAAAGTAATCTAAAGCAGGAAAATAATTCTAACAGGATGAAATGATCAGAGAATGTACTCGCCTGGTATCCTGAATGTCCGAAGAGAATATACTGTCCAGGGAGTGGTGTGTCTCCTATAGAACAGTACAAGTCACAACAAGTCTAAAATAAGGAAATAGACTGCTACAATACATCTACATGAAGTTTGGGATCAATCTAGGCTAAAGTCAACCTTTGGTCAACTCTAGTCAACTAGACTAGTCAAACTAGGTCAACTAGGTCAACTAGGTCAAACCTAAACCAAATAAGTCTATACTAGTCTAACTAGTCTATTCTAGGCCTAATCAAGACTAAACAAGTCTAACTAAACTCTCACTAGGCAAACAGACACACCATAGGCTTAGAGCCCTAGGCTATAGGCTATATCATGCCTAAGCCAAACCACAAACACATATACACATAACAATATATATCTAATATATTGCAGTACACTCATAACATATAGGCTACCTATATGTACATCCCACACACACACACACACACACACACACACACACACACACACACACACATATAGATATATATATATATATATACATATATATATATATATATATATTATATATATATATATATGTATGTATATATATATATATATTATATAATATATAATATATATATATATATATATATATATATATATATATATATATGCATCACTATTCACATATTCATATACATAGTATATATAGGAAAGCTATATATAGGCACATACATATATATATATATATATATATATATATATATATATATATATATATATATGTATGTATAGAGAAGAGAGGTAAAAGAGTAAGTGAGTATGTGTGTGTTTGGCATGTGTGTGAAAGGATATATGTTAATGTTCTAAAATTTAGTGATAGGTAGGTGTATGTGACATGGGATACATGATGTTAAAGGGTGTATGAATGCATGTGTGTAAAAGGTTATAGGTTAACTCAGTTTATAGAAATACATACTTACTTACTTACCTTGTATACATGCATACATACATATCATGTATATTACATTTACATGATACATACATGTATACTTGTATATATTATACTTACATTCATGCATATTAGATACTTGTATTTATATTAACATATTGCAAACATTCATTTCATTCATGCATCTATGCATTACCTACATGTTTTATACATATGCATACATTGTATATTCATATCATTTCATACATTAGCATAGAGACATACAAACATGCACACATCATATATTTTATATCTTGCATTACCTTACATATCATGTTATATATTATCATTCATTCCTTTCATATATTACATTATCTTGCATTCTTGCATTCATATATTACATTCTATATTACCTATATACATGTATTTCCTCCATTCATTCATGCTTGCATCATATACTCTTATTACATACATGTTATCATTATATATTGCATTACAATATTTATACATTATGCATTCATATCTATCATTACATATATATCTTCATGCATACATTGTATATCATTCTTTCATTCATGCATTGCTTATATGCATTATATTAATTGCATTCCAACATGCTTGCATTCAACCATATATATACATTAATGTAAAGAGAATTATATCATATATTATATATATATATATATATATATATATATATATATATATATATCATTTTATTCATCTAACATATCATGCATTACATACTCTATATTCATTTAATATCTATACTACATAGGCTCATAGGTTACACAAAATGCATATATCGTATAGTCACTCTTCTACTTAAAACCAATACTGTACCAATTGGGCATTCACTAAATTCTAGGATTAAAGTATGTCGTATCCCTTTGTGTTAGCTTTCCGAAACTTTAAACGGATCGTATTTTCGTGTCCAGAAGCTCCCAAAATTGCGAAAATACCGAAACACGTTCGTCTTTCGTACAGCTAACACTCAAATAATTCTACAAAAAGTTATAGAAAGAATTTGTCTTATTAAAATATATATTTGGAAAGCTAACTTCAATATGGTTCTTTTAAAAAAAATGGAAGATAAATCGGAGTTCTAAGCTAAAAGTTATGACATTTCTAAGTTGCTTTGGTTAATAAAAACGTGGATGAAAATTATGACGGATTTGACAAAAGAACACATATAGGCCAAGATACTTGGATACAAACATAGGTATCCAAATGAAACTCATTCTAACCATCCTAACTAAGATCATCCACTTTCTAACTATTATAAAATTGAATTTAAATATCTATTTAAACTATTATCATACATACATACACATGGGGTGTCCTAATTTGGGATCTATCAAGTAGGACACAAGACACATATCTAAAATCCTCAAGAGAGCTCCAAATGGCCTCAAATTTGAATCTAAATGGGGCACATGCATGAGGATGGATCTTACGGATTCAAAACTAATTTATATGCAAAGGAAATCGATTTAGATGATGGGTTTACCTATTGGGAGTGGAATCCCAATGAAATCCTTTAGGACACGGCTCCGATACGAACATCCCTCAAAGTGGACACTCCTCCTTGCACTCCTCTTCCAATCCTTGGTAGCACCCTTCCCTTGGAGAATGGGAATGATTGAGGGAAGGTTTGGTGAAGGAATGATTTGATTTGGAGATCAAATCAATGGGAAGGCTCTCTAAAATTGGGAAAGAACAAAAGAAAAATAAAAGAGGCAAGATTGTAATGAATGAAATGAATCATTCTCTCCTAAAGGTGGCTGCCATAAAGAGTCCATTAGGGCTAATGAAAAATGTCCTAATTGCCCCTCTCTAGTCTCATATGGTTAAGTCTAGACTAGGTTCAAGTTTGGGGTCAAAATGATCTAGTTTTGAGTCTCTAACTTAACCATTCTAACATGATAAAAATTAGTTTAATTAAATAACTTAATGTTGGGTCTTGTGAGCCATGCTTAACTTAATATTGGGTCCCATCTAGAGTTCAAGCTACCCGGGTCACAATACAAGTCGGAACGAGACGAAACTCAAACCCGACTAAACAAATCCAATAAAAACAATATTAAAAATATAAAATTTTCCCAAAATATTAAAATATAAAAAATGACCAAAATCATAATACATAATTTAAATATTATTAAAATAATCTAAAATTCACCAATTAATCAAAATCTTAAATAATTCAAAAGTCACACAATGACCAAAATACCCTTAGCTTAAAAAGTTGTAAATAGTCAATCTAATCACATGGTTAGGTCCCCATGGTTAGTCTCTAAGCTTAGCAAAACTAGGGATTAACTAGTTAACCATCAAAATCACAATTCAATATTTTAAATAGTTTTAAATTGATTAAAAAAATCACCAAAAATTACAACATGAGTTAAATCTTATTATCGATTAATCAAAATTATAAAAGTTTAAAATTACCCTCATTTTAGAAAAGTGGGTGTTACAAGCCGTGCACAAATTTGGCCATTGGATCGGGTCGCAGGCCCGCCAAAATAGTGTTCCGCTCGACCTTCTCAGAATCGGACTAAACTTGGCATACAGGACCAGAAAAATGATACAGTCCTGTTGGCGAAAGTTTCATCTCAAGATGACGAATGTGCACGAAGTTGTGGACTAGTTTGCAAAAAGGCCGATATGGGATATCTTGACGGATATGCTTCGATTTCATCGTGCAAGCACAAAGAAATTGAGTTCTGTCGAATCCCACACGTCGACAACATCCATACGCATCTTTTAATGCTAATGGATTGCGACCATGTCATCCAATTTGTCGGGAGGCACATCGTATTGGGAAATTTTTTCTAAATTTTAGTTAGATTTTTCATAAACATCATAAACGAATTACTTTATGTATAGTGGATGTAAATTAAATCTACATGAATTGTTTTAATCTCCTATAGGTTGTCTGCAAGTCTATTCAAACCGATTTTCAAAACTCGCAATATACTGGTCGTAAATCGATCGCAAACGGGGGACATTGAGACAACTTCTAACGTCCAAATATCTAATTTTTTTCTCTATTTTGGAACTCGTTTTTTGTCGCACGTGATAAGTATCAAAAAGATCTATTTGAAGGGATTCAAAGGCGTATAGGTTGTGAACATACCAGAGAAAACGGCTTGCAAAATGAGCGAACACGCACGGAGAATTCATGCTACGAAGTTGGCTCAAGGCAGCATGCTGCTGCTGTGCTGTGTGCTCTGTTTTGCTCATATTCGCCTTTGCCGATGTGCTCAGGCGGCGCACAGAGACTAGGGGGTCGCTGGGATGATTGCCAGGGGTGTTGGGTTAGGGTTTTGCGTTTTTAGGAAGTTAATTTCTCTCCCATCCTCTCGTTTTATATGTGGGAATGGTTTTAGTTGCTATGTTATTTGTTTGGGATCGGGTCTATGGCCCATTTGGCTCGGTTTGGGGGATCTTACTTTGCAGCAAGGATTCTATTTTCTTTCCTTTGTCTTACATTTATATATATCTTTTTTTATACTTATATTTATATACACTTATGTTTACACATATACACATTTATTTTTTTGATAACCATAAATAATATTTATTAATATTCAAAAATATAATCTTTACAACATATATTTATTGAAAGTTTATAGATAAACTCAATCCATATGCATATATATTTATACACCAATATATATAACGATATGGGCTCTAGAAATTTATAAAGTTTACAAAACTAAACAAATGCTCATGACTAAAATATTTGAAAGCAATTACTACGTAATAATATTCACTGCTATTTTTGATAAAAGCATATTATTATGTACTAAACTATTTAATACTTATGAGTATACCAAAATATATATATAATATCATTATAAGGGTAAATAATATTTCATTAATCCAAGATAACAAAATTATATGCATTAATATATCCATATCGCATAAATCATTTATACTAATTTTATTTAAGTAGAAAATAGCCCTAATAATTTAGGGAAGGTTTCTCCACAAAAGAATATTTATTAAACATCAATAACATTTTATACAAAATATTTATTTATGAAAAAATTAAGTAATGGATCATTAAAATAAATTACCAAAACATATATATATTTTACATCTACATGGACCTTTTTGGATGCACTACCCGACTACATGGGCCTGGGTTGGGTTCGGGTCAAGTTCGGACTAAATTGGTACAATCGGGTCTCGTAAAAGACAATAATCTAAATAATAAGTAATTTATTTATTTACAAGGGTCATGTCACAACTTGGCATGTTTTTCTAGTTGAGACACACTTATGGCTCGGCCTTTCCTAGCATGACTAATACACTAGTCAAGGCACACGACCATGCTATCCGTGCCATGATTTCTAGTCATCTCGTACTCCAAAACTTAACCATGACTAAGGCCTTATATAATAATAATTAAATAATTAAATATTTTATAGAATTCAAAAATCACCATTTAATTCAAATAAATAATAAAATAAAATATTTTAAAATTTTGGGAAGAGGGCTTACACAGTGGAAAACAAGTCAGGTAACAACCAATTTTCGGCTATAGAGACAAGGCCAAATGTGTCAAGGTACCCTAATATGATGATAATGTTCTTCCTACCCCATGTCTAGAACTAGCGAGTTAAGTCCAGTCCAATATAACAAGTCACAAGTGCATATATCAATCTAATATCCTATCATGAAGTCCATAACCATGAATACTCTTGTAAATTCTATATCATGAATCATGTCAGTGTCCTGTGCTCTATCGTGTCAATGAACACGAATAAAGTATACGTGATGCCTAGTGTCGATACTCGATGACTACAAGATGTCATCGGCACCCGAATATAATACAGACACAAAGTATTAACTAATCTTACATTCTCAATGATAATAAAATAAGTAAACAAAATTCAACAAATAAAAGAAGACAATAAACTGTAACATTGGCATGGTATATTTGCATGTCTCATGTAACTTTGCAAACTGCTGTCCTACTCTAAGATCCTCGCTCACGCCGTCACATACACCTATCATAATAAAGATACTATTAATGACATGCTTACATCATACCTTACACGGATTACCATATATAGGCCCAATAATACATATACGACACTAATCCTATTAACTAGTCAACTCAATCTAACATATATATCATTAATTCTATTTAATAAAGTAATATTTTTATACACTAAAATTATTATAATTAATTTTGTAAAAATATATATAAATATTTTATAATAACAAATAGCCTATTCTATCCATAGAAAAAGGTACCAAGTTCTCATTTTGATCCGTCATTAATATACATTGACTTGGTTCATAGATTTGCTCCCAAAACAATAATTCCATATTTTAATCCTGAAAAAATACTAATAGGTAGGTAAAAATATGTTTTCATGTCAAAATATGAACAATAATTAATTTAGATAAGTCTTTTTAAGTGCTGAGGTATATTGACACATAGAATCTATGGGTTTTCAGTGTTCCAATATTATGGTGACATGTTCGAATTTTATAAAATAGTAAATATTAGTAAAATACTACAAATGTATATTTAGTGGAAAGCTTAGGATGTCCAGATTCTTACAAAAAATATAAGAAGGGTCAAAGTGATCCAAAAGTTGACGAAAACTTGCACATAAAAGATTCGGTTCAGTCTATACACCTTTTTGTAGAACGGATGCCCCGGACAAACCATTCAGAACTGTGTGGATGGCCAATTGGACATGAAAATAGACACATAGATCTTTCAATTATTTTGGTCTCATGAGAAGATATATCGAAAATTATACAAAATCCTAAATGCAAACAACGTACCTGCTGTGACAAATTCAGCACAAGTTCGGTCGACTTCGGGTGCCTTCCGCACCTAGTACCGACCAAATTAGAGGCTGAGGCTTCTCAAAAGGTATTGGGTGTTAGGGGTGTCCCAGGGACGAAGATGGTCGGAGGGTTAAAAGAGTTTGGGGTGATGAGCTTTTGTTCGATAGAAAAATATGTACGAAAATATGGGAAAGAAAACTTGTGCACTCAATTTATGGAGAGAATAGGGATATTTGTGTCCGACCAAACTGATTTAAATATAAATATTTAATATTTTAATGGTTAGGATTTGATAGGAATTTGTTTGATAGGATTTGGTTGCCTATTTTAAAAGATACACAAAGTTCTCCTAGGATTTAAATCGAGTCCAAAATAGGAAAGTTGTTATGGAGTTGGTTTAAATTAGATTTGAATTTGATATGGATGTAATTAATTCATAAAAATTTAGTCAAAAATAAGTCTAATAGCTTATGGTACCCTAGAATAGGCTCCCTGAACACCAGTTGGTCTAGTTTGGGGTCAGTAGAATTATTTGGATCGAAACGAGTCCAATAAGTCAAAAGTTTTGCCTTGTGTGTCATTTGAAAATAAATAGCATATAGGAACTCAATTAACTGGCACACTATTTGCATGTGTGTAGTAGGCTCAAAATAGGTTAAAACTATATAGTGGGTCAAAATGTTTGGATCAAGTTTGGGCCTCAAATCAAAATTGGAAAAACATCAAATTTTATGATAAGGGCTAAAATGACTATTTTGACACTAAAGTTCTACAAGAAATATATAGTACAAGCGAACATATTTAAGTGGGACATGATACATCAAATGAAGGTGGACTCGTCTAGAACATGAATATGGAACTTGTTTCGGGGAATTGGTCAATGTTGTGCTTCAAAATCAAAGCTACAACAAAGTAGCTATATAGCCATAATTAAAAATAAATTTTCATTTAATATATAAAAATTATATAAAATAAATAAATAATCCCAAAAATTTAGGGTGCTTACAAGACTAAAAGCTGCGATAGGGACCAAATTTGCATAACATCCCCAAACAGATGGTCAGACGGAAAGAGTGAATCAAATCTTAGAAGATATGTTGCATCTGTGTGTGATAGATCTAAAGCCTAGTTGGGATACACATTTTTTTAGCAGAGTTTGCATACAACAACCGTTATCAGTCAAGCATTCAGATGGCTCCGTAAGTGGCACTCTATGGGAGGAAGTGATGCTCACCACTATGCTGGGATGAAGTTGGCGAAAGACAGTGCTCAGACCAGAACTGGTGGAACATGCCATCGAAAAGGTCTACATAATTCGAAATAGACTTTGTATTGCATAGAGTTAAGAAAAGAGTTGTACGAATCTCTAGCATCGATCGCCAGAATTTCTGGTCGGGGACTACGTGTTCTTAAAAGTAACGCTGATGCGGGGATTAATACAGTTTGGAGTTAAAGGCAAATTGAGTTCGAGATATGTAGGCCCTTTCGAGATCCTCGATAGAGTTGCAACTGTTGCTTATCGGATTGTACTACCTTCTGCCTTGGCTGAAGCATACGACATTTTCCATATTTCATAAATTCAAAAATATGTGCATGATCCAAGTCACATGGTTAGTTTCGATCAGTTGGAGCTGCGTGCAGACTTGTCTTACTTGGAAGAGCTTATTCAAATTTTAGACCGTAAAGAAAAGGTCCTATAGAATCGGTCGATGTCCTTGGTTCTCATGTTTTGGAGGAATGATTTAGTTAAGGAATCGACATGGGGATGGAGGTAGAGATGAAGGAGAAGTGCCCTTCGTTGTTTGCCTAATTTAAGATCAAAGCCGTGTTCTTAAGTTTCAGGACAAAACTTTTTCTTTGTGGTATATTATGTAATGTCCCGTTCCTGATAGACGGTGGACTATATAATAGGCTTGGAGCGAGTCAGACTCGGCCGGGAGCTTAGATGGCTAGTCTGACTCAGACGCTGAGCTTGGTATACGATAACACTTTGTGGCATCAAATAAATTGATTTGGATGAGTGTTACGAGAATCGATCCAACTAATAGAACGGGTTCTATTGGTATAGTCCTAGATGCAGCAGACTGCATCTCGATGAGTGAGCTCTATATAAGAGCCCTTTCAATGGGACCGGACTGCTGTTTTGTTTTCTTGAAACTTTTGCTGCTTGATTTTGATGCATGTGTTTTCATGTCAATTTTCACATTCATTCTAAGAATTTTGAAATAAAGGATTAAAGAATGAATTCTAATAAAATATTGGTACCATTGTAGGAGCTCGTGTAACTGAAGTTTGAACATTGTAAAATGCTCCTACTCTCCGCACATTCGATACTTGATGGGTGGTTCGGCCCCTTCTTTTCTACTCCTTCCTGTAAATAAAATTCTTATTGCCTCAAATTTATTCAAATCAACGATGCCAAGTTATATGCATACCAAATCACTAAGATAAAGAACTCGAGATAACTGTATCGATTTGGAATAACTTTACTCTAAAAATATAAG
The DNA here is from genome assembly GCA_029216955.1 of Iris pallida. NCBI lineage: Eukaryota > Viridiplantae > Streptophyta > Magnoliopsida > Asparagales > Iridaceae > Iris > Iris pallida. The sequence continues at coordinate 54,270,578 of JANAVB010007399.1, read as the reverse complement.
TTTCGTACTTCAAAGCAAAAAGTTAAAGTTCTAGAAAGAGATGCACTATTTCATGGAATGCAAAATAATAAAATATTGAATGTGGCATATAGTGCCTTAGGGAATCAGAACGTACGGCTTTGAGGAAATGAACTCTGTATGAGTCAAAATGGTAATGCTACTTAATTCTGCTATGCATCTGTTTCAAATATTAAACTATTAATGCACTTGCATGGTCATGCTTGTGCAAAAGTTTGGCTTTCCTTGAAAGGTATTCGGGGCACTTGAATCAAATCGACCTAGGGAAAAATATGAGTCGTGCTTCGACGCGAGGCATTGCGAGACTTCAGACAGGCTTGTAACCTGGACTGAAGGCACATCGTAATGTCATTGACAATCGTCCCTTTGTAGTGGAATAACACCAATAACCACATATAAGATAATAGCATGCTAATCTATTGTCCTGTGCAGGTGGTAAGTATTATCTCTATTTTTATGCAGGGGTGAGAAAGGCCATGGTAAGAATTAAGATAAATTTTTATGCTTTACTGTATACATTTACTGTTCGAGAATGCTACGAAAGGAACTGAATTCATCTAGTTCTAAATAGTAAGCAACTTTGAATGCATGTCTACCTTAATAATCAGAGTCAGTTTAGACGAGTGGGTTTGTCCCGTTCACTAGTGCATTCCCAACTGTACTAATCCCCAAACCTCACTGGTGATAAGAACTCTGGGGGTGCACGGTGCTAGGCCCAAGCTGAAGTTCGGAGAAGCATTTTGAAGCTCTTCATATTTTGAAGTATTTTGAAGCCAATTCATCAAAGGTTTTTAATTTATAAAAGGTTATAATGTATGGAACGACAAGTATTAGTTCAGACAGCTTATCGAGTGTTTTTTGTTTCAATCAATGTAGTCGTAACGACATATCCAATATAATTATGACTTGCACTTCGTTGTAAGCTATCAATGAAAGTATGTCTCTTTCTTCCTATACTGCATGTTCAATTCTCTAGAATTTATAAAATTTCAACTTGATGTTTCAAAAGATATATAAACTGTAATGATCTTGCCTTGTACGAGTGCAACTCCAGACTCGTACGGCATCACGCCCCAACGAGGACGATCAATTTGACAGAAATTGATGAGAGGACGAACAGTTTGTTGAATCAGGCATGACAGAGACTGGATTTGTGCTAGTAGAGGAGCTTGAGGTACTACTGGCAGAGTTTTCATGGTCGTGGTATGCCTCACTTGGAGTGGTATTTCTATTTTACTTAGTAGTTTCTCTCATTTAGTTATATTATTTCCAAACATGTCTTTTATTATTTTTAGTATTGTATCGTGGGTTTGTTCCCACCAGACTCTGTTTCAATTATGTTCTATTCTGTGAATACTTGAGTTGTATTCCTTTCCTTAGTTTATTTTATGGATGAGATAAGATGACATATATATTATCCGTGTACTCTGGTATGACTTAACATATATTACAATATAGTACTTTCTAGATGGTTCCATTAAATTGGGTATTCCATTCTACATTGTATCAGCTGGATTATATATTGTTCATTCTTGTCATTTATTTATTTTTTATGTGGATTAAGATATAGTTTAACTTATTAGATATGATACCCTACTCTAGTCTATATGTATTCGAGTTGGACTGGAGCCTACTTGATACGTATTCTAGTCCTATTTATTTTGGGACTAGGGTGTGATAGGTTTTATTTTGGTGGACCATACAAGTCAGAGCATATCATCTCGATTACGTTATTATACCGAACGAGCCTGTGCTAGGATGAAACCTGATAGGATTTTTAATCCACAACTGCTTGAAAACTCTCATTAAAATCAGCATGCGCTAGGATGAAACCTGATAGGATTCTCAATCCACAACTGCTTAAAACTCTCACTAAAATTCGATTATATATCTTCTTTGGCCTTCACAATTGTACTCAATTATTCCTCCTTGACATCACTATCATTGTTTCTCTTCTCTCCCTATTCTGGAGGGACAAATGCCCGTGCTTGGTAGAACTTATCAGTATTCCTTAGGAAAATTGTGTAAATTAGTTGCTTATTAAATTGTTGATTATCTTGATAGATATGAGGAATATTATGGATGCCATATGCCATAGTTATGTAGTGGTATTGAATTTTAGCAACTAGTAGGCAGAAGTTATGAATTTTTATGGCCATGGGTATTTTGATGAAGTAGTGTGACCAAAGGTGGGTGAACGTCCTCAAGGCCCAATGTGATTCATTGGTGGTAAAAATAATGATTGAAATGACTGATGAAGTTATTATCAATTTACAGACTCGAATGAGAGAAGATTTGATTCAATGTAAACTTTGAAGCTATTTTTATAAGATATAATCTTGGTTTTATGAAAGATTGATGGATTCTAAGGTCGGTAGAAGTTGTTTTGTCATAGTCAAATTAGACAGAGAAATTTTATATATTGAAGGGGAAACACTTAGATAGTGGTTGAGAAGACAATCAAGTAAAATAAGAATGAGAGATTTTAGTGCTTTTGACTTCAAGAATTTTCAGAAGAATATTTATGGTTATTGAGTTAATGCTAACAATAGAAGAGAATTGAGGATAGTAATTTGACTTAAGGAGAAGTGTGTCTTAAGGATTGATTTAAATTTTTGAATATATATTTGATTTAAGGAATTTACAATTAGAGGATTTGTTAAGCTTTAAGAAATGAATCATCAATTAAATTTGGAGGCTAGAAATAAATTATGAAGGCTGCGATCAAAAATTTAAAATCTTGAATATGTTCTATTGAATAAATTTTGAGGAGACTAAGGTGAGAGTGGACTTGCATTTTAAATTTTGAATTTTAAGGAATATCGATGAATTCAAATTTTGAGGTTAAGGATTATCAATATTATTTGATTTTATATTCAAGACTTGAACAAATATATAGCACAAGACCTTTGAGAAACTAGTTAGTGATTCATAAGTAATAGGGTATCGATGATATAGTAGTTAAGGGATTAGGAATTAAATTTTTGACTTAATAATCATTTTGTGGAATAACTCGTACCCGTCAATCGTGCCACCTCGTTGGAAATTAACCCCATTCACCTCATTATTGTTTGTTTTTCATCCAATCATTAATTCGAGGACGAAATTCTTTTAAGATGGGTAGAATGTAAAACCCCAAAAAGTTTAAATATTTTTTTATTTTAGTTTGGCTTAAATAATATTTTTGGATTTTTATATAGATTTTATTCAGATAACAGTGAATTTCAACTTAGGTTACAAAAGCTGAATGCTAAACATCCAATATTCTACTGCAAGGAAGCTAGAAGCTGGAGCTTGTGACGGCATTTGCTTAAGGATTTATGAATCTGCCTCTTCACTTTAAAGATCAGCTGCACATTGGAGAAAACATAATTTTTGTAGCGCCATTTATTCCTATTTTTCCACAAGCCCTACCATATTGCTCCAACAACCAATTCTTTTATATGTATATTTGGCCTTGTCCATCATTTCTGGAATCTCCCTAGGGGTTCAGTAGGTCCTCCTCTCACTAAGAATGCCAACTGCAATGTATCCCATACTGTAGTTGCCATATCACACTTCACAAATAGATGTGAGATGGACTCCTGTGAGTGTTCGATGCAGCAATGACACTTAGATGCCAAGTTGTAGCCCAGTCTCGTAACATTATCATATGTAGGCAGTTTGTTATGTAGGATGCGCCATAACAATACCGACCATTTAACCGGATGCATGAGCTCCATATGTGAGCAAAGTGAGGTCGACGTACTGCATGACTTCTAGTGATTCTCCATGTCGAGGTGACCGTGAATATATATATATATATATATATATATATATATATATATATATATATATATATATATATATATATATGTATGTATATGTATATGTATATATGTATATGTATACATATAATATATATATATATATATATATATATATATATATATATATATATATATATATATATCTATATATATATATATATATAAAATATATATATATATATATATATATATATATATATATATATATACTATGCCATCTCCCGGCGGCTCCTACCCGTCTCCCCCGGCCTCCTCCGCCCCGGGGTTCACCCCCTCCGTCGCGCCACTCCCGTGGTCGAGCCCCCCCAGCCGCAGCCGCACGCAATCGTGCCCCTCTCCGGGTCGCGTCCCTCCGACCCCCCTCGCCGTGGCACACCCTCCGGCTCCTCCGGCTCGCCGTGCCCCCCCCCCCCCCCCCCCGTTGCTCCCCCAGTCGGCACCTCGGGTTCCCCTCCTCAGGTCTCGCTCCCCCAGCCAACTCCTCGGGTTCCCCCCCTCTGGCGTGAGCTCGGGTCCCCGTGGCCCCCCGGGCCCCCGCGCCCACCTGGGTTCGCGTGCGCTTTTGGCGCCTTTTGCTTTACTAGTTGTTGTCCGCTTCGAATTTTGAATGCTGGGTTTCCGCGTGTGGGCCCAGCACCTTGTCCTTTTGATTCAATAATATGTCCTGTTTAATATATATATATATATATATATATATATATATATATATATATATATATATATATATATATATATATATATATATATATATATGTTTCCTTATATGATGCCTATATTCATATAATCCTAGTTAGCAAAACCTAAGCTTGACCCCAAAGTCAAACCAAATCCTAATTACGCATGTAGTGTATCTAGCATATATCTATGTATATATATGAGGGATTTATATATTGAGAATGGATTGTGTGTGTGTGTGTGTGTAGGTTTCTATATATAGAATTACATATTATTTACCCTAACCTATTGACTAACCACCTAACTAACCAAAACCCAAATTTAACCTACCCTGGGCCGACCTAATAGGCAACCCCCATGCTTGGCCGGCTATCTAAGAGGTGGACGAACCCCTCTCATACAAGGAAACCCCTTTTATGTGCATGTAAGCCCACCAAAAGCCCCCATAGATATCATCTATACTCAAAATCCTAACCCAAACCTAATTAAACTCCCATCTCTCCCTTTTGTCTAACCAAACCCTTCCCCAAACAAATATCCAGTAGCCCTCTTGTTTCCACAACCTTCCATTACCATCTCCATCAACACAACTCCTCTCCTTTCATCTGAAATTCATCCTTAAACCCATCCCTCCACCAAAACACCATTAAACCTCCAAAAAGATACCACATTCACTATTAAATCTATCAAAACTCCATTGCCATCATCTTCAACCCACCAAGTAAGGAGTAGCAACCCAAGCACAAGCAAGAAAGAGTGTTTCTTGGACAAGAAGAAGCACCATCATCCAATCCTTCAAAGCTTTCGGTAAAGATTCGATCTTTCTTTCTCAAATCTCCATGGCTTGTTCTCTTCCATAAATTTTGGTGAACATGTTATTTTAGAACCCATGCTTGCTATTTTTATCATATTAGTTTCCATATAGGTTGCATGATAGATTGGTGTTAGATTGGATTACGGTAGCACTAGAGTTTAAGGGTTTTTGATGCAATTGTTTGAGAGTTTGATATCTAACTTTAAAATTGAATTTATATGTATTTTAGTTCTGTAATTAAATTATATTAAACTTATATTTATGGTATTTTATTTCAAATTTTAACCCTAAAAAGATGGGCCATTAGGCTAGGTTTTTGGTTGAATTTATGGCATATTTCGGCTCATAAATAGGGGCCAATTTTAGTATTCAAAAAGAATGTTTATTTCTGAATTTTAATCATATTTTTCATCAATTTTTATATGAGATTTGATAGGTATAGGCCATAGCTATTGTTTGGTAGTATTTCGGATAAGTTTCGGACAAGACTAGTAGGTGTAATATAGCCATAACCATGAACCATACCTAAAAATCTAAATCTGGAATTCAGATGTTAAAATTACTATAAATCATTTTAAATTATAATTCTATAATTTTATATGATTTATAAGCATGTCCTTGTGTTAGGGACATAAACTTGGATTTCAGAAGTCAAAATCCATGAAACTAGGTCTAGGTATTCTCTAGAAACATGTAGACTTGTTGTGTTAGAAAACCCATGTATCCTATATTTAATTAGAATATTAGTAATAATTTTTTTATTATATGTGAACTCTTGATAGGCTTTGGTATTGTGGATTAGCAAGGACTTAGACGACAGGCAAGTATACCTTGCCGACTTGTATAGTTTATTTCATGCATTTTCTGTATTGTTGTTTCCTTTCAGTCATACTTGATTACCTATTGATTATGTTCATGTCATTATTATTTTTCTTGTTTTAAGTGCACATAGTTTACTTGTTGTCCATGTGTCATTGTTTAATCTTGTGAGTATTGTGACGGTATTTGCTAGTCATCTATCTTCGTTCCATTGAGTTGGCTTGACCATATGTATTTAGAAGAGATTGTTTGCTAGACATTAGCCTATGTTATCTCTAAGACTTGGAGCATCCCATGGCGTTAAAGTATTAAAGACTTGATGTCCTATCTCTAGGACTAGGAGTATCCCATGGTGCTACAGTATTAGAGACTTCTTGTTATCTCGAGGATCGAGAGTGTCCCATGGCATTATAGTAGTAGAGACCAATTTGTCCGTCTCGAGATCGGGAGCGTCCGATGGCGTTACGGTGTTGAGATTGTCCATACCAGGAGCATCTTATGGTGTTATGGTATATCGATTCCTTATTAGTCATATGACAATCTATAGTTGTTTACATGTTCTACTTGTCTCTCTTTCTACATGTTTCTATATTGTACAATAGGCTCGTATATATGTATCTTGCTACGTCCCTTCTGAGGACCTAATGATCTCTCCAGGATATTGATAAGTTGCTACGTAGAATATAGACGACTAGTAAAGATTGTGTCTACAGGAATCATGTATCAATAGTGGTACCCTTATTCATTCTTCCTAGTTATATTTATTTCCATGACTTTGTACTGATATAGCCTAGTTTTGGAAGATTTGTTATTATTTTTTAGCTTGATTGAACATATGTATTACATGGAGGCTGACTATATTACATATTGTTCATTCTTGTCATTTATTTATTCTTTATATGGATTGCGATATAGTTTAACTTATTAGATATGATACCCTACTTTAGACAGTGTATACGTATTCGAGTTAGACTGGAGTCTACTCGATACATAGCTAGCATGATATGTATCATAGTCTTATGTATTTTGGGACTGGGGTGTGACATGAGTATCACCACACACTATATTATCTACAATATAAAATATCAAACACTTGCGTTAACATTATAATAAATATAATATGCAAACATTTGTCTGTAGGAACAATGGCACCTCTAGAGGGGAGTGAATAGAGTGCAGCGAAGAATATTTAGCAATTAAAAATTTAACTCTAAGCAGGTGAAGCAATATATATATATATATATATATATATATATATATATATATATATATATATATATATATATATATATAATTGTAAGTAAGTCAGTAAAATCAGGACAAGAAAGCAATACGCAAAGACAACAGATTTATACTGATTTTCCTCTGTGAGGACTAGTCCAGTCTCGAGTACTCAACCCGATGTTTGAATCCACTATTTGAAATAGAGATTACACCACGTGTTTTGCTCCGAAGAACACGCCAACTTCACCACCGTCGTTTTTTTATCCGAAGCCCACGAACAAACTTCAACACCTTTCTGAAGAAAGCTTTTATACGCCAAGCTTGTACAACTCGAAAATCCTACTCGAAAACTACCGGCACTTAGAAGAATTGAGTTGACTTCGAGATTTAAAGTTTAAAGCTTTGGGAATAGAATAGGAAGATTAGAAATGAATAGAGAAGATGAAGATTGAATGTGTGTTGAGAAATGAAAAATTCTTCTCTATTTATAGGTTTTTGTAGGACAGAGTTCGGGCACAACTCGGTACCCTAACGTTCAAAAATTCAAACGTTAGAGATCCACAAGAATAGGTAAAGCTTCTGACCAGGAGTGATTTGGTCTAACCGAGTTCGTGCAGAACTCTGGCCGAGTTCGGTTAGCCTAGTTCCAGGGCAGTTTTGGTTTTTGGATATGGTTTGGTTTAGGATCAAATCAGGATTTGGTTTGGTTTAGGAATGAATCAAGATGGGTTTGGTTTAGGATAGAATCAAGGATAGACTTCTAATTGCCAGTGATCCGGATTCACAAATATTCTAGACTCAATAAATAGAAAAATACATAATAAATATAAAATCTCAGAGACGACGCAATCTACATTCTTCGTTCTTTTCATATCGAGATCGAAGTTTAAGACACTTATCAAAATCAGTTTAACTATGGCTAAATGTGCCAACAATCTCTTCCATTTTGATAATGTGACAAAACTTACAATTGATACTTAAAGAATGGTTCAGCTTGAAGTGGAAGTAGACTTGATGAGTACGGAAGGTACGGTAGTAGCTTTTGTCCGTCAAACAGTTGGTACAATACAATGTTCAATGCTCCCCCGTAGTGTACGATCAAGTCTTATAACTCCTCCATAATAAAACATTCTGCTGAAACTATATCTGTTGAGTCTTAAACCAATATTCTTTCAAACCAAATTAGTAATACAGTGAATAAGCATCAGAAATCTTGAGTTGTAGCTAAGATGAATTAAATCAATCTTATTATCAATGAAATCTTATCAATTATTAATCTTACTCCCTTATTTTGTTATAATAGCAAATGGTATAGCAATATTATGAAACCACAAAACATAAAAGATTACATGCATGGAATAATGGAAATACTAGCATAAGTTAAAAAAAATTTTGCATACATCACCAAAAAAATTGAAAAAGTTATAACTGATAATGCTTGAAAGAAGCATTTATCACTAATACATGCATAAAGTCAAAACATAACAAAAAGTCACTGAACTATCACGAGGAATAACGAATCCTCAACTATCATCCTCCTCGTCATCATCAGCTGCAGCACCAGCAGCACTAGAAGGACCAGTCTCAACAGATCGACTTGGGTTATATCGAGCGGCAGCAGGATCAAAGTAATGCTGCACCTCACGGTCATCAATGTGATAGCCATGCCTGGATGGATCACGAACCATAGGAATGGGGCCTCTAGGGTGTTGAGCAAGGCTATACGACAAATCATGAATCGTATTCGAGATGGCCTGGAGCTGAAGGGTAGTACAGAAATCCATAGCTCGGAACTGATCCAGCATGAGAGTCTGAAGGGACTCAAGAGTAACACCGGCAGAAGGATGAGTAGCCTGAGAATCAGTAGAAGTGGGAGTGTCTACAGGAGGTGGAACCTGTGCAGGCTGAGCTGGGCGACGATGCTCATGAAGATTGGTAGGAGCAGCATCCTCAGCACAGTCCTCAAGACTGACCTCAAAATACTGAAAGATGATAGGAAGATACATCGTGTATAGAAGGCGTCGCGAGGAATTCTTGCGACAATGATCCATAACGGAGATGATAGTCTTGGGTAGACTGAAGGGAACATGGAAGTGAAGTTGATAAATTGTCGAGAGTTCAATGTAAGAAATCTTATCTGTGGCAGTGTTCTTGGGAAGGATAGCGGAGAACACCATGCGATGGAGATCATAAAAGTAGTTGTTCATGTGTCTAGGGCAAAGAGTGCCATGGGGTCAAGGATTCAGATCACAAAGCGAATCATGGAAGGAATCAAAAGTTGTTCCCTTGGGAAAGTCAACAGATGTAATCTCTACAAGTGCTTTCCCGTCATTGGATACGTAGAGAATGATCGCGAGATCATCAGTATCGAACTCAATGTCGACTCCACCAACTTTAGATTTCACCGTGCCCTTTGTGACCGAGAAATTACAATAAAACATAACAATGGCGTTTGTATAAATGAGAAAAGTAGATTGAACTAAATCTAGCAAATGATGATATGTGAATACACTAGAGTGATCAGGAAATAGTGTGAAGTTGATAGGACCACCCGGACATATTTTTCTCTTATGAAAATCCATGAACTAAGAATCTGAAGCATCTTGGGACACAAAAATAAATTCATCGTAGAAATCTCCATCGGGTCTCGAAGGAGTGTAAAAAGAAAAAGAGGTCGCCTCATGAGGGGTCGAGGACAAACCTTCCTCTTCTTTTGAGAAGAAATAGGTTGCTTGGGAGCCATATAAAAAATAGGACGGAGAGAAAAGAGAGATATACCGAAATTAATGATGAATAGTGGAAGAGAACCTCAAGAGAGCTCTGAATTCAAAGTTTGAAAGCTTGAAGAGCTTGGATGGGGGAGAACAAGGAGGTTAGGGTTAGGGTTTTCGGTAGGGTCTGGAGGTGCTTGATGAGGAAGATGATGAGAATTATGTATTAAATAAAAGAGGGGCTCGATTGTCCAGCTTCTATTCGAAATCTCCCAGACCAAGTTTGGCCTGAACTCTGACCGAGTTCGGTCACTAGGGTTTCAAGGCAGAGTTGGAAATAGTGTGATAGTTTTTAACATAAATACGAAAATAATTTAGAAATAATTGTGTTGAAGAAAATAATTTAATATTTATTAATTAATTCCTATAAATTGCTATAACTACTTTGGGTTATCTGTAGGGGACAGATCCCAGCTAGCGGTAGTCCGAAGACTAGTACACCGTGTCGCTTCAGGTTATTTATACCTGTGTGACAGAAGGGCCCTTTCGGCTTATAACCAAAATAAATTTAGCAAATTCATGTTCATTAAATAATTATATTATATTACCTCAACATCAAGAATTCCTAATTCTCTTCGTATAAAGTTAAAACGATCTTCAGCCAAAGGCTTTGTGAAGATGTCAGCTAGTTGATGTTCAGTATCAACAAATTCTAAAACAATATCACCTTGTAAAATATGGTCTCTCAAAAAGTGATGTCTACTTTCTATGTGTTTAGTACGTGAATGACATATGGGATTCTTAGTGAGATTTATAGAGCTAGTGTTATCACAGTAAATGGGAATATGATGAAAGGATAATTGAAAGTCTTTAAGAGTTTGTTTCATCCATAAAATTTGTGCATAACAACGTCCTGCAGCTATATACTCAGCTTCAGTAGTTGATAATGCAACTGAATTTTGTTTCTTAGAAAACCAGGAGACTAAGGACTTTCCTAAAAAATGACATGTACCGCTGGTACTTTTACGATCGACTTTGCATCCAGCAAAATCTGCGTCCGAGTAACCTACCAGGTCAAACGAATCAGATTTGGGATACCAAAGACCGGTTGTCAAAGTTCCTTTAAGGTATCGCAAGATACGCTTAACAGCACTTACATGTGATTCTTTAGGACAACCCTGATATCTAGCACATAAACATACAGCAAACATAATGTCTGGACGACTAGCAGTTAAGTATAGTAAACTACCAATCATACCTCTGTACTTACGACTGTCGGCTAGTGTACCGCTTTCATCTTTATCAAGCTTTGTAGACGCACGTTGCCATCAGAGTGCCAATAGGTTTGACGTTTTCCATATCGAATTTCTTTAGCAAGTCTTTTGTATATTTGGCTTGATTAATGAATATCCCTTGTAAACTTTGCTTAATTTGCAGTCCAAGGAAGAATGTTAATTCTTCCATCATGCTCATTTCGAATTCACTCTGCATACACTTAGCAAACTCGTTACATAGCATCTCATTAGTAGCTCCAAAGATTATGTCATCTACATATATCTGCACTAATAAAATATTTTTGTCCAAAGATTTTATAAACAAAGTTGAATCAACTTTCTCTTTTGAAAAATCGTGTTCAAGTAGGAAAGAACTAAGACGCTCATACCATGTACGGGGTACTTGTTTGAGACCGTAGAGAGCTTTTCGAAGCTTGAATATGTGATCAGGAAATTTAAAATCTTCAAAGCCTGGAGGTTGTTTTACAAAAACTTCTTCTTTTATAAAACCATTTTAAAATGCACTTTTAACATCCATCTGAGAAAGTTTGAAACCATAAAAACTTGCAAAAGTACAAAGCATACGAATGGACTCTAATCTAGCAACTGGAGCATATGTCTCATCATAGTCAATGCCTTCTTCTTGATTATAGTCTTGAGTTACTAGACGTGCTTTGTTGTGTGTGACTGAGCCATTCTCATCTAACTTATTTCGGAACACCCATTTAGTACCAATGATCGGATGATCAATAGGTCTGGGAACAAGTTCCCAAACTTGATTCCGTTTAAACTGGTTAAGTTTCTCTTGCATAGCAGAAATCCAAAACTCATCAGAAAATGCTTCTAAAAAAATTTTAGGTTCAATTTTGAAAATAAATACAACATTTGCTATTACCAATTGTCTTGAGCTGGAACGAGTGCCTACGCCTTTTGACACATCACCGATTACCAGTTCTTCGGGATGGTCTGGTGTAAATCGCATACGTTTCGGCAAAATTTCCAGATAAGACATAGAGGTATCTTCTGTTGTGGGAGTTTCTTCTTCATTGTCACTGTCGTATTGTCTTTTGACATTTAGCTCATCGAACTTGACGTTGATTGATTCTTCAATAATAAGTGATTTCTTGTTGAATACTCTGTATCATTTGCTTTTCGTCGCATATCCCAAGAAAATTCCTTCATCAGCTTTTTCATCGAATTTGCCCAAGTTGTCTTTCGTATTTAGAATGTAACATCTGCATCCAAAGACCTTGAAATAGCTGATATTAGGAGTCCTATTAAACCATAATTCATAAGAAATCTTTTTAGAGATAGGTCTAATAAGAACTCTATTCAATACATGGCATGCTCTATAGACAGCTTCTGCCCAAAAGTACATAGGAAGATTGTACTGATTAAGCATAACTCTGGCCATATCATCGAGAGTTCTGTTCTTCCTTTCTACAACTCCATTCTGCTGAGGAGTTCTGGGGCAAGAGAATTCATGAGATAATCCATTTGAATTGCGATAAGATTTGACTTCATGGTTATCGAATTCTCCTCCATGTCACTTCGAACACGAGTAATCATGAATCCTTCCTCGTTTTGTACCTTCTTACAGAAAGGTACAAACTCGAAAAAGGCCTCATTCTTATTTGTAAGAAAATTAATCCAATTATATCATGAATAGTCATCGACTATCACATAAGCATAAGGTTTTCCGCCAAGACTGGCGACTCTACTTGGTCCAAACAAGTCCATATGAATTAATTGCAGAGGTCTAGAGGTACTTACAGCGTTTATTGATTTGAAAGATGATCTAGATGCCTTATTCTTCTCACAATCCGCACATATCATATCTTTCTTGAAAGTTATTTCAGGTAAGCCTCTTACCAGTTTCTTGGTGGAAAATCTTACAATAGTGTCCATGTTTGCATGACCAAGACGCATATGCCAAATCCAACTTTCGTCTTGTGTTGTAAACAGACACTTTCCTGTGTTGTTAGTCTTTTCTAACAAATATAAAATATATATGTTGTCCTCTCTTATTCCCTCAAATAAAATTATTCCAGAGGTTTTCTCATAGACAAAACATTTATTTTTAACAAAATTTATTCCATAACCATGATCAGCTAATTGACTGATACTCAACAAGTTATGTTTCAATTCTGTTACTAAGCAAATATTTTTAATAATAGGAGAGGGAGAGATACTTAGGTCACCAATGCCAATGATATTACCTTTAAGATTGTTTCCAAAGGAGACATAGCCTTCTTTCTTCATCGATAGAGTTTCAAACAATTTGTCGTCACCTGTCTTATGCCTGGAGCAACCACTATCGAGTATCCACTTGCTTTTAGTGGGAGGAGGAGGGTCCACCTACAACACAAGTTAAATATGTAACCTTTGGTACCCACTTTCTTGAGGGTCCTGATGTGTTAGCTTTTGGAACCCATTTATACACATTCATGTCTACTAGCTTTCTAATCTTACATTGTGGTAACACATGTCCTTTTAATCTACAATAATGACATGTAGCAGAAGTGTTGGTGCTAGGTTTTGTTTAAAAAACATGCTTTGAGTTTTTGAAAAGGTGTGTGTACTCGTGTTGTGTGGAAACATGTATATATAAGCATGATTTCTAACATTACCAGTCATGTTGTTAGTGTGGTGTTTGTGTTTAGCCTTCTGACTAGTATTTATCTGAGCAATTGGTCTAGCGACTTGTTTGCCCAGTTTTATTTCTAACTTTTTAGAGTTGTCATTGGCTTCATTTAATTTGGCCGTGAGTGCATCTACTCTTTGAATATCAATGTTATACTTCTTCTTCTCTAGTTCATAGAGATCGTTAAGTTTTGCATTTTCTTGATTTGCTTTTTCAAGCTTTTCAAGAGAATCATACAGACTCAGCCTTAAAGAAGTAATCTCATTGGTGTCAATAGAGGAATCTTTAATATCTTCTAAGATCCTAGATTGCTTTGAAAATTCAGGCTGTACAAATTTCAGCTCTTTCTTAACATTTTTGTACATGTCTATCATTTTCTTCTAATCGGCCAATAGATCAGAGAAAGCCTCACATAATTCATCAAAAAAAATTCTTCATAGAGAGGGTTATTTATTACCTTAGCATCTGTAGCCATGAAGCATAGGTTTGCTGAGCTCCGAGAGTTGTCTTCTTCTTCAGAGTCACTAGCCTCGCTTTCACACCAGATACTAGTGTTTGTATAGTTTTTGGTTGTTGACCTTTTCTTGCTTGTCTGATCATGTCTGCTTGTTTGATCGTGTCTGCTTCCTTTTCTTATAACAGGGCAATCCTTCTTTATGTGACATGTTCTTTTGCAGCTGAAACAGATCGGTTCTTCGTCATCTTTGAAGTCCTTCTTCTTGTTTGACTTCTCACGTCTGAGGAATCTTCTGAAGTTCCTTGTTATTAGGGCCATTTGCTCCGAGTCATCTGATTCACTCTCGTCGTCAGAGATTGTTTTATGATTTGCCTTGAATGCTATTGTCTTCTCTTTCGGAGGTTGATCTTCGAAATCCTGAAGGTCCAACTCATGTGTCATGAGCTTTTCAGTCAGGGTTTCAAGACTCATTTTCGAGAGATCATTTCCTTCTATAATGGCCGTTGCTTTTGGATTCCAGCTTTTTGGTAGTCCACGAAGAATCTTCTGAATCTTTTCATGATCGATGTAATCTTTGCCAAGGGAATCTAGAGGATTAATAATATCTAAAAATCTAGTAAACATAGCAGTAATAGTCTCATTAGGCTTCATTTTGAATGCCTCATATTCTTGTGTAAGTCGTGGGATTTTGGATTCCTTCACTTGTGAAGTACCTTCATGAGTAACCTCAAGAAGTTTCCAAACCTCGTTGGACGTGGCACATGTAGAGACTCTATTGAACTCAGTTTTATCAATAGCACAGAATAAAGCATTGATGGCTTTTGCATAAAGACTAGCTTGTTTCTTTTCATTGTCGGTGTATCTATCAAATAGTTTGTCAACTAGAACACCATCTATCGTAATAGGTAGAGGTTTCCTACAACCATTGACGACAATCGACCATAAATTGAAATCAAGTAACTTGAGAAAAAAGCTCATCCGTGTCTTCCAGTACATGTAATTTGTGCCATCAAATAAAGGTGGCCTATTGGTTGACTGACCTTCACCGTTGCTTGGAAATAGGGATGCCATATCTCAAGGAGTGTTAATTCTGTCGAGAGAAATCCGCTCTGATACCAATTGTAGGAACAATGGCACCTCTAGAGGGGGTGAATAGAGTGCAGCGGAGAATATTTAGCAATTAAAAATTTAACTCTAAGCAGGTGAAGCAATATATATATATATATATATATATATATATATATATATATATATATATATATATATATATAATTGCAAGTAAGTCAGTTAAATCAGGGCGAGAAAGCAATACGCAAAGACAGCAAATTTATACTGGTTTTCCTCTGTGAGGACTAGTCCAGTCTCGAGTACTCACCCGATATTTGAATCCACTATTTGAAATAGAGATTACACCACGTGTTTTGCTCCGAAGAACACGCCAACTTCACCACCATCGTGTTTTTATCCGAAGCCCACGAACAAACTTCAATACCTTTCTGAAGAAAGCTTTTATACGCCAAGCTTGTACAACTCGAAACTCCTACTCGGAAACCACCGACACTTAGAAGAATTGAGTTGACTTGGAGATTTAAAGTTTAAAGCTTTGGTAATAGAATAGGAAGCTTAGAAATGAATAGAGAAGATGAAGATTGTATGTGTGTTGAGAAATGAAAAATTCTTCTCTATTTATAGGTTTTTGTAGGACATAGTTCGGGCAGAACTCGGTACCCTAACGTTCAAAAATTCAAACATTGGAGATCCACAAGAATAGGTAAAGCTTCTGACCAGGAGTGATTTGGTCTAACCGAGTTTGGTTCGAGTTTGGGCAGAACTCTGGCCGAGTTAGATTAGCCAAGTTCCAAGGCAGTTTTGGTTTTTGGATCTGGTTTGGTTTAGGATCAAATCAGGAATTGGTTTGGTTTAGGAATGAATCAAGATGGGTTTGGTTTAAATAGAATCAAGGATAAACTTCTAATTGCCAGTGATTCCGATTCACAAATATTTTAGACTCAATAAATAGAAAAATACAGAATAAATATAAAATCTCAAAGACGACGCAATCTGCATTCTTCGTTTCTTTTCATATCGAGATCAAAGTTTAAGACACTTATCGAAATCGATTTGACTATGGCTAAATGTGCCAACATTGTCCATATCATTCTCATCCAAAAAAAGATAAGGAAATATAGTTAGTACAAAAGTGATCTTTAGTATATAATCCTAGCAATAAATGGGTTGTAACCCGGTTGGTTGTAATCATAGCATTGCTCTTAGTTCCTAAGCTTATGTTGTATCTCAAGTATGGATGCAATGTAATTTTGGAGCATTCTATCATGTCGCTTCAACTTAAACTGCATGACCGAGTAATTTTGGACAACAATCTTTTGAAGTCATAGGATTGTCAAAATTATAAAAGACATGTGCATATCCAATACCGCCAAACTTTTGGCATTCATGAAAATATAGGATTGCCAAAATTTTAGCTGTCACATGCATATCCAAGACTGCCAAAATTTTGGCAGTCCATATAAAATGAAGATTGTTAAAACTTTGGTTGTCCTAAAATAGCAAGGACTACAAAATTTTTTGGCACGCCTTGGAATGCACAGGACTGCTAAACTGTGTTGCCTTAGTAACTTTTGTAGTTCTCTTAATGTCACGACTCGCTCTCAGATTTCTGGATACGAGTCGGACATACCCAGCCTACGTTGTGGACACAACGTAGTAAGCTATATTTAACCTCAGGAAAACTCTAATATCATGATATCAATCCTTAGCTCAATCACAGAACTAGTAAAGGAAAACAATCCAGCACACACTCACACGGTCACATATCACTATATCTTTTTAGTACATCATACATGTCCAACTTCCGGAGACAAATTCTGTAACTAAATCCAAAAATAATAATACATCTGTCTCATAGAAACTATCTAATACATCAAAAATATCTGCATCTGGTCTTCTAGCATCTTCTAGGAATCGTCATCCATTCTAGCTCCATCCTCTTGTCATGGTCAATATGTTAATAATCCAGTCAGAAAAGGAGCAAAGTACAATCTACAACATTATAACAAGTACAACACATGCACAAGTAAAGATGCAATGAAACATGACTAACCTGAATCACCATAGATTCAATAATCTATTAGAATATGAAACAAGAAGATCATGACTCGTAATTTGAAATACATGCAAAATATGTGATCGGGTGGACAAAGATCGTGAATAAAGAACAAATATAAGGTACGGCTTAATGAGACGTACACGGGTGTGTGATTAGGCTATCCACATGAATACCTAGGTTGGGCTTTGGTCACATATCTGTATTATTTTTCCTTCCCAAGATGCAAGTACAAGATCAAGAACATGATAAGTACCAGAACCATAAATACATGATCAAGTCGTGTAAGCAATCTGTCCAACATGAAGTATGACACCACATTAAGTAAATGCAACAAATTCATAGAAGTACTTGCCTGGTCTTGGAAGATCAAATATGTCTATAGGTCCACCTAGAATAGGGCAAGAATAGATTAGATTTTAAACAATGTCATTATCTAGCTATTTGCTAACAAGCTAATTCACTATCTAATATACTAGCTAACTATCTATACTAGCTAATAATAAAATATTTTAGTAAAAATATACCTAGCTTTAATCAAAATAAATACTAGTAAAAATACCTTAAACTATATTTTAACAAAAATTATTATAAAATATTACTAGTTAAAATACTAGCAAAATGTTTATAACCATAGTAACTATAAATAGATTTTATAAAACATTTAGAGTAAAAAAATACTGACTATTACTCTATACTAGCAAAATGGGTTTTATTTTAATTACTAATATTTAGTAGCTATCTTTTGAAAATACTTGCTAACAAGAAATATTACCAATAGTTACAAATTTAAACACAAGAATAGCGATAATGATAATAATAAATAAGAAGATAATATTAATAATAAGGGTAATAATAATGATAACAATAATAATAACAATAGCAGTAATACTATCAATAATTAACCATCCCAGAACCAATCCCACCTCAAAGCCCAAACCCTATTTATTTTTTTTTCTCTTTTTCTATTTTCTTTTCTCTGCTGGGCTTCTCTGTCCCAGCCCACTCTTTATTCTTTTCTTTTATTTTTCTATATTTATTAGCCTGTACAGCCTGTCCCAAGCATCCGGCCTGCTACTATTTGTTTTCTTTTTTTTTTCTTTTCTGGCCTGTCCAGCCCAATCAAAGAACCCGGCCCAGCCATCTATTCTACCCTAACCTAACGTTAATCTCTCTCCCATCCATATTCTTTCAACAGCAGCCGCAATCTAGAAACCCTAACACTCGGTTCTCACTACTCTCTTTCTTCTAACATATTCATTTCTCAGCCGCAATCCCTAATGTATCACTCTCCATAGCCCATAAATGAAACCCTCATTCCTACACATCACCCTCACTTCTTGACAGCAGCATACATCACAAAACCCTAGCTAAAGAGGAGGAGGAAGAAGAAGTAACAGATGAAGAAGAAGCTAGGGGAGATAGAGAAGAGGAAGAAGAAGGCGGTACTCATCTTGGTTCCTTGGAGGCGAGACTCTGGCTTCGACGGCGCGGTCAACTTCCGCGGTGGGGACTCGAGTCCAAGTATAGCGTCGATAGACAAACTCGTTCGATGTAGTAGTGGAGGTCAGCGAGTGCGGCTCTCCGGTGGTTAGGGCGGTGCTGGCAACTCGAACGAGGTCGTCGAGTCCAGATCTGGACACAATGGTTCGGACACCGTCGGCGGCCCTGGGAAGATGAACGGCAATGGTGCTGAGGCGGTGACTCTTCTCTGAGGCGGCTTCGGTGACGTGGTGGGGTCTGCAGTAGTGCTCGACGAGTGTCGGCCACACATATCTGTGTCCGATCTGGACAAAGCAGCAGATCCCTGGCAGTACATCGGTCGGACAATGTGGGGCTCCTATGGTGACGTCGAGGCATCGATGACTTCTTGGCGATGGAAGTTCGCATCCTGACTCCTTCAGGACACGACAGTAGGTTCGACAGTGACTCCAATGAGGGATGGCCAGATAGGACGAAGGCGAGACGGACCCGACAGCTTCATTTAGATTATAGGGTTAGGGTTTGTGGTGTTGGGATTCGTAGCGGTACTCAAGAATGTATGGTCACGGGGGTGTACGTTCTGTGTTAGGGGACACAGGACACGAGGTGGGATGGACACAGGGTATGTGGACACAGGTGTATCCGTGTCAGGGTGAAACTGTAAATGTAAATATAAAAATAATGGAGTGGACACCGACACATGGACACAACAGCTAGTCACTAGATTTAGGAATAAATAATCAGCAATAATGATGGCTATTTATTGTCCCATTAGAAAAGCAATAATGCTAAGTTTACTACCAAATGCTTACAACCCTTTTACAACCACTCACCCATGTGCTGACATGTGGACCATGGCCCACATGTCAGCAATGGGTGAAGGTTGTAAGAGGGTTGTAAGCATTTGGTTGTAACTGTAGCATTACTCTTAGAAAAGTCCTAAAATCTCTAGGCACATAGGCTAGGAGAATATTCCTGAAATATTCTAGACTAATCCTGATTAATCAACATTAATCCTTATTAGTTAATGATGATTCCATAATGTTCCTACCAAGTCATGTGGCTAAGCATTCCATAATAGATTTCCTAAACAACCAATCATGTTAAAGGAAATCACAAGTATGTCATTACCATTTTAGGAAACATAATTAAATAAACTTAAAATAGTCTTTTAGCTAATGATAAACAATTAATCCAGAAATAATATTTCAAATAATCAAAGGTGATTAGTAAAATCTTAATTAATTAGTTAAAACATAAATTCTATAATGAAAACCATACTTTCAAATAAAATATTCAAATAAACCATTATTACTAAAACTATTAATTAAATTTTGAATAAAATATTTCAAAAATAATAAAATATTAGAAATAAATTCTAGATCTTATATATTTAGGAATAGAGGGTTACAAATCTACCAATCTTAGAAAAATTTTGTCCTCGAAATTTCAAATGGCATGATAAGTATGGATACGAAAATTTGAAAAATAGTTAAAATTGCTTAAATATAGAACCAAACTTAGGTACGGCTAGTAGAATCGAGATTATCATATGATCAAAATCAAAAGTTAGGCATGATCAAAATAGTATTAAAATGACATAGTTATAATTGAATTTTAAATAAGATCGTGACCTAAGCACAATCAAAACCGTTTAGGCATAACCAGTACAACAATGAGTAAAAATCAAATCATTAAACATGATTTAGTCAAAATATGGTCAAAATGATATAACCATGACTAATGGGGTCATAAGTGCTAAAATACGATCAACCTAGAAATGAAACGACTAAGAATAATCAAAACAAGAATTTTAAAAATGTGCAATTTGGCTTGATCCGAAAT
Organism: Iris pallida; assembly: GCA_029216955.1. Taxonomy (NCBI): domain Eukaryota; kingdom Viridiplantae; phylum Streptophyta; class Magnoliopsida; order Asparagales; family Iridaceae; genus Iris; species Iris pallida. Next base: position 54,249,682 of record JANAVB010007399.1, on the reverse strand, counting down.
CAAATTTAAGCATGAGTAAAATCAAATTCTAGAATTGATTCGAAGAATGATTAAATCATTTTCGGCACGATTTGATCAAAATATTTCAGGAGTAAAAATTGAAGACATATACATGATCAAATATAAAAAAATTAGACATGATCAAAATATAATTAAAATTATTTAGGTATAATCAAAGCTCTAGTTATGACCAAAAGAACCAAAATCATCTTGGTATGACCAAGTCAAAATCAAAATCATTTAGGCTTTATCAAGGACAAAATTGAAATCTAGTTATGATCGAAAATCGTACAAGCATGATTTAAGAGTCGTCTATATACGATCAAAAATTAAATTTTAGGCACGATCATGAATATATCCCTAATAGGATCAAAATAAGACTGGATGATGATCAAATGACGAGAAAATCAAAAGACAATTCAAGAAAATAAACTTATAAGATAATCAGCTAATTAACTCCTTATACGGAACCTAATCTTCTAACTCGCAGAATTAGTTAAACAATCAGCAAAGAAACCCACAGAAAACTAAGATGACTACCCCAAGTATTATAACTAATTCTATTATAAACTAAAAGACATCTATCTAAATCGACTAAATTTAACTTTTCATCACCTAGAGTTTATCTACTAATACCGATTTATTTCAAATTCCAACATTAAACCAACTTTCCAATTCTGACTATAATAATAATTGTTGATCAATATCCAATTTAGCAAATCCTTAAAATTTATGTTGAATCTATCTATGATTTTGAGAATTTTAAATCCAGAACCAATTAATCAAATTCTCAACGATTATCCAGCTAACCAGCTCATTGTCCTTTAGCTAATTCTTAAAAGTTGATCCTTTTGAGTGTTCCTTTACTTTGATCTTCATATCTCCATAGTATCTTGAATTATAGTTCCAAATTCACTTCCTTAGTGGGAGAACCTTATCAAATTCTAGATTTTCCTCACAAACCCTACTTATGGTTTACTTTATCTTTCCTATAACTCATGTCCTTCATAATGTTGATCATCCTACGAAATTGCTTCCTTTATTTGTTGGAATTTGATGCCTAGGAACTAGTAAGCACTACTAACGGTTCTATTATCTTTCTCTCGAACAAGTCACAAGCTCCATAATCTATAAATCCGTCAAGACTTATTACTAACTCGCTTACTCAAGGTCTTCTTCTACTACCTTTCCTACCCTTAACTAACTAACCTCATTAAAAAAATGCTAATTCCCAAGAATACCCTAAAAATGAGCTAGGTAACTATTTATGTTTCCCCCGTATATAGCTATCAACTACACACACACACACACACACACACACACACACACACACACACACACACACACACACACATATATATATATATATATATATATATATATATATATATATATATCAACAATTGTATATCAACTATCTAATATACATAGCAATCTATAAAGTATATATATACATTACTATCAACAAAATACATGCAATACATTAGAGTTGAACCATGAAAGAGATTGGGATTCTAATGAGTTCTAGAAAAATCAAGTGGAAATTTCTATATGAAATTTATGGTAACAGGGATGATTTCTGAAAATAGGATCAACCGCTAACATTTTAAATAAGGCCAAAATTTGAACAAATCAAGATAATTTCCAAACATGGTACATAACATGGATATAGTCACAATAGTATCTGAAAATCATATATATCTGGAATTACTTTGCCTAGAGTTCATGCCCGCCAATATGCATCTGGCTGCAGTGAATCTTTGGTCCCATGACTCAAATAATGATATATTACCAAATATTATATCAACTTTATCGAATATTGTCGGAACAACTCAAGAGATCAAAATATTATGCTTTTAGGACATAGCCTCAATAATATCCGAGAACCTATGAATTTCTAAAATTACTTCGACTTAGAGACCATGCCTCACTAGTGCGCAACTGGCTGCAGTGAACCCGCAGTCTCCATAATCCAGATAAATGACTGCAGTACTGTAAACCCTTGGACCCGACAATTTTGTTTTGTTTTGTGAATTCTGATTTATACACATAAATATGTCATCTATGTAAATATATAAATATGCCAGCATAAAAGAAGAAGGGCTTTAGCAAATTCAACTCTACGGAGGGCCTTAATGTAAATTCCAACATTTTAAATATTTTTAATTGGCCGGCCTCCTGTGGTTAAAATTTTGTATTAAAAAACTTTAAAGTTTCGGATCGGAGGGTTCTTCAAGAGATCATTGTCAATCCTTAGCCTGATCGAAGTTCTGTCCAAACTCGAATTCAATTCTATCTAAAACCTTCTATATAATCTTAGGGGATCAATCAACTCCTTTTTCCCAAACCCTAAACCCTTCTTGCACCTTTCTAGTTCGTGAAGTTGCTATTGAGAGGTTTTTAGAGCAGAGTTTTTCAATCCCTCAATCAGGTAATCACCTCCCCTTTCATCTACCGTATTTTATGATTCACAAACCCTAGTTAGTTATTAGTTATCATGTTTAGAAGGAAAAGAAGTATTTTGTGTTAATGCCTAAAGAAGAAACATATGAGAGTCCCTGTACTCATGATCGGAAGCATGTAGTTGTCATCTACATGTCCCATTAAATAGAAAAAAATAGAGTACTCTAACTGGCACCTACGTTAGAGCTTTGTTGCTAAACCAATCTTTGTAAACCTGGTATAGGAAGAAACTTTAAGTTATAGCAGTAGGATGGACAGGTGGATACAAAGGAGTAGTTCACCTAGGACACACCGAGTCTTCTGCAAACCTAAATTTGGGATCGGGTAGGAGTGCCTGTACACATATTCTACTATGCCAGACTGTACAGCAGGGTATCAAGGTTGGATCTGCTAGAGTAGGGCCAATGGCATGTATTCAGAATAGAAAGTTGGGTGGAAGGGACAAAATGTAGGCATTATAGTTAGTATTTTTCCTTTGTTGTGTCAGTTCATGCATGTATCATAGATAAAGATGTTAGGATGCCTGAAAAAGGCAAGATACATAAGGGGTTTTGGTTGGGTAGTATCGGTAATCGGGTTGTGTATCGGGCATGAGTGGCAGCATGCTTGTGTGCAACAGAAGTCGAGTTGCATTTGAGTTGAACAGATATGTGTGGTGTCCTAATCTTTCTGATAACTTTAAGAACACCTGGGAATGTTTACCTAGATTTATTGACTGTATCCGAGTACCAAATAGGCTCTTGTATCAGTAAATAAATCGTACCATAGGCTGTGAGTAAGTTACCAATATTAACCGAGTGTCATTAATCATATATAGGGGTGGTCTCATACCTACAGATAATACCTTACAAAACCACGTACAGGTACAAGAGAGAGCTCATGTGAGAGTAGGTTTGATGCATAGACTCTTAACTAACAGATGAATACTTGTTCCCATGTAAGACAAATATCTTAGGTTTGTAAGAAGTGAACCATGAAGACTTTAAAGTTTACGATATGATTTTAAAAAAACTACAGGAAATTGTTTTCAGATTTATGAGATAATTCCAGATTCACAGTATTCATATAGATTCTCACTATGAACTATAATTATCACATTCCTAAGTTCCTGACAACCAAATGACATTATTTTGATCATCCTAGAATCAACTTTCTATTTATTATAGTTCCTTGCAATCTAATAGGCCCTTAGTGTGATTTGGTTCTCTTCTGTATATGTATGCTTATTGGCCCAACTACATTCAGTCAGCACTTGAGATTGAGTTTTTTTTATTCCCGTTCTTGATATATTGATTTACACTAGCTTATATATGCACCAATCTGACATAATTGGATCCAATGTTTCGACTAAAAACAATAAGTTTTTCAAGAACAGAGCATACCCAGGACAGTGACAGTCTAATATAGACGTTAACAACAAGGATAGGAAATAGAAGCACAGATTACCTATAGTTGGTATTAATGTAGAGGAGCCTAAGAGGTGAAATTCTAGGGGAGATTAGAGAGCCATACAACTCAGACCTAAAATAAAGACTAGAAGCATGAGGGTAGTTAGCACTAACTCAAGATAGATTTATTGTAGTCTAATTTCACGTGTTAATTAGAAATTCCTAAATACAGGTTACTTGGACTTTGACTCAACATTTGGCCAATATCCACAACTGTCACGGCCCAGTACCGGAATACTGAGACGGACTAGGCCAGCTACACCGTATGAGGTATATAAACGTCATACGGCGATCATGGCTGTCAAGAGACTAGGGGATGCATGCTACAATCAGGTCTCCTATGGTCCCACAGAGCATCTATGTCTCAATCAATCAAAACAAGAAGTAGTAAATAATGATCATATAAGACAAAGCAGTAAGGCGTCCCCGATGCTTTATCAGAATGATTCATGAGTCTAGCTATACAAAATGTTGAGCTAGTTCCGAGAGTCAATAGTACATAACTATAGTCAGCTGCAGTCTGATTTAATTACAATTATGCAAAGGAAACTAGTGTCCAGAACTGCCGGCTAAACAAGTGCCGGTGGCTAAACGCCAAGTACAAAATAGAAGATATCAGAGCGGTGAAGAAGAAACCCACTCATGGTCCCTGGCGCCCATACTCCTGGTGTGCACCATTGTTCGGGTGGAAGGCTGGATCCTCTAGAGCTGCTACGAGATCTGGCCAAACAAAACCAGCGGGGTCAGGCCCCGAATAGCAAGTACCACAAGGGAGCACAAAAGAGTGAGATAAATCCAATGAGTTAAATAAGACCTGATTCACGAGTTATAGGCTTATACCATATCATCGAGACGATACGACACCCTTACAACCAAACAAGGATAAACGGTGCCAATATCGTGTCGAGATAAGATATATCCTATAACCAGGGGCAGGTAAAAATGGCTTCTGATCGCGACTTCGGTCCATAGCCTATCGCAGCACAGTAGCCCAACCCAACAACCAAACAAGGACATGGGTTGGACCACGTACCACGATAGTCCATGTTCCTCGGTAGCTAACAGAAGAAAACATATCACAAACAAGTCAGCTTACAATCGGCCAATCAATCCTACGGCTTTCTATGATTTGTCTGGATTATCCCAGTAATGCAATATATATATATATATAGGAATCCTCAGATCGTATCGCATTCCAGCAGGGCTAGCCAAACCATTATATACAAGCAAGCACGAAATGCACCGGTCCCCCGAAAGGCCACCGCGCTAGAATAAGCAGTAACGGTTCCAGCTCTCCTATAGGAAGAGCTGGCTCGGCAGTCACAAATCAGATACTGTACTCCACTAGTGCGGATGACTATACAGTATCCGAGGCAGCCAACCCGACGCGCCAAGACGGGACCCAGGGCGGCTGGTGACGTACGATCTCGAGATTCTGTTTCCTTCCAATGCTTCTACCAATTTAAGTTGCTTAGATTAACCCTATCTCGATATTAGAATTACATGTCGTGGTCACATGGTCATCCTCCTATATGTCGTACCATAGTACGTGTACCCTAAGTATGAATCCACATCGGCTCAATCTAGATCCATGCTTAGTGTAATGCTTCAAACAACAAATAACATACCACGATACTATTACTGACCAATTACCATGACTGTGCTGGAAGGTACACATGTATTGACATATAACACGAATGATCACTTAGCATGTAGAGTCACACCTCAGTGCACTCATTAAATGGTACCGCAGTGCATACTAATATTGTATCTCAATACACACTTAGAACATGTACCAGCACGTATACAGGTAATCAGGTCAGAAACATGATCAAGTCAGAAAGTCACGTGGACCCCTCGTGACATAAAAGTCATATGTGAATTCTAGTTAAAGTGAGACATGAAGGTCCTTGAAGCCAAGACAAAGATCTACAACTTTCATGTTGGGAGTTGGGATAAATTCTGGCCATAAATCAGTCAAATAGAACATAAAACAGCTAAAAACAGCCAAAATAGATACTATGCGGCACTATTCAGCACTATGCAATACTATGTAGCATTCTTATGCGGTTGGGCACTATGCGGTACTATGCAGCACTATGCAGCATTCTTATACGGCTGGGCACTATGTGACACTATGAAGTATTCTTATGCGGCTGGGCACTATGCGGCACTATGCAACATTCTTATGCGGTTGGACACTATGCGGCACTATGCAGCACTATACAGCATTCTTATGCGGCTGGGCACTATGCGGTACTATACAGCATTCTTATGCGGCTGGACACTATGCAGCACTATGCAGCATTCTTATGCGGCTGGGCACTATGCGGCACTATGCAGCATTCTTATGCGGCTGGGCACTATGCGGCACTATGCAGCACTATGCAGCATTCTTATGCGGCTGGGCACTATGCGGCACTACTCAGCATTCTTATGCGGCTGGGCACTATACGGCACTATGCAGCATTCTGCAGCATTCTTATGCGGCTGGGCACTATGCGGTACTATGCAACATTCTGCAGCATTCTTATGCGGCTGGGCACTATGCTATACTATGCAGCATTCTTATGCGTCTGGACACTATGCGGCACTATGCAGCATTCTGCAGCATTCTTATGCGGCTGGGTACTATGCATGTGGCACTATTTATCGTCCCTGCCAAAACCAGGACTGATGACATAGAAACTATCCAAATATTATTTTGGCCATAACTTCCTCAAAACAAGTCGAAATCTAACTTTTCAAAGGTCAAAATTGGATAGAATTGAATTTTCTACAATATAGGACCATTAGTTTTCGAAAACAACCAAGTTTGATAGATCAAAATCATGAAAACTCATAGAATTCTAGTTTTAGAAACTTAGATCTACACCAAACTAGCCATTAAAATCAAAAACTCCAAGAACTAAACTTGTAGAGAATGAAGTGAAGAACAATATAGACAAATAATATCAAAGAAAAATCAAAAAATGAAAATGCAATAATCTCTCCATTTGGTGCAAGATGTACTTTCCTAAAAGTTTGCTTGAGGAAAATAAATGAAAGAGTGAATGAGGAGAGAGAGTGTGGAAGAGAATATATATAGGGGTTGGGTTGACTCAAAGAAACCCTAAGCTTAAGCATGCTCTTAACCACATGACCAATGACATGTTAAATGCTACATGATACAACTAATTAAATTAATTAAATAAAATCCTAACCACAACACGGTTCAGAAATCTTATCATCGAAACAGTGAACCACGCCTACAACCAGACAAGGACAAGGGGTGGCACACTAATCCGCGACGAGATACTGTTCCATGCCATGGCCAGTTACAAATACAGGATAAATACAATAAAGATACAGGTGCCAGATACCATATACATGAAAAATCAAAAATTTACGTATTCCGGAAACAGGGAGTGACATCTCTACCCTCATTAGAAAAATTTCGTCCTCGAAATTTCGATAAGGCTAGTTGAGCACGCTCTCAGATCACGAAATATACTCATGACATATAGCAAGCACAATTATCAAACAACACATGGCACATGAACAGTTTAAGAAAGCAAGAATAATTAAGTAAGAGCACAAACAATAATCATACCATAGAAGAAAAGTGATCGGAGACATACGAATAAAATATGCCTCTCAAGTCAGGTAGGAATTCGTCCTCGAGGTTCTACACTGACACCCAAAGTGGACAAGGGTCAATGCTTGAGATAAGTCGATACCAATAACTAAATCAAGAACGAGACTCTGCCCAGGACGTACTCTCGTAATCAAGACACATGATGAATATCACGTATCATATGATACGAGAGCAGATGAGTGAGACGAGAAAGTCGCCTTCACTCTTCGAATATAGAACTCAAGGAATTATAATGAATAATACGGAAATCTTATCCACAATCTGACCGCATTCGGCCAACCTCTGCTCTAATACTCCAAATTCTTCTTGCCTTTGTCCCTGCCTTCCCTGGCCCTGCTGTCCAACCTGATATTGTGCTTGTCGGTACATCTGAGCTTGTGTCAGTAATAGGCGCTGGGCTAGTGGCCTCACTGCTAGTGCTGGCCCTTGATACGGTGCTACCTCTGGAGCTGGCAACGCCGGAAACCGTTGAGCTGGCCCTCCTGGCCTCTGCATCATAGGACAATTGGCAATCCTATGGTCTGGACTGCCACACCTCAAGCATAATCCATTAGCTGAACGACACACATCCCTAGTGTGCCCTCCCTTACCACAGTAAGTGCAACCCACTGGTGCTTCCTGACGCTGCTGCTGGTTCCTCTGTTGCTGCTGTCGAACTGGTGCAGTCACAATTATCGTGATTGGTGCTGCATCACGAATACGGACGCCAGGAGCTGGTGCTGACGTCCGAGGTACTGCTCCTCCTCCAGCACTCTGCGTATGAGACCTCTTCTGGCCCCCAGTCCTTGCTGATAACCTTTGAATAGTAAGCTCGTGCCTCCGAGCCGCCGTCAATACTGCATCGAATGTCTGGTAGTCGTGCCCCTCGACCAGCTACAAAATCTCTAGGTGAAGTCCCTGCTGGAACCTCATTGCTCTCTCTGGCTCTGTCGCCACCATCATCCGAGCAAACCTACTTAACCTGCAGAACTCTGCTGCATAACCATCCACCGTCTTACCAGCCTGCTTGAGACAGATAAACCTCTGTTGTAGCTCATACCGTACTACCACGCCAAAGTACTTGGCCTTGAATCTGGTACTGAAGCTATCCCAGGGAACAGGATGCCTCATTCCAACCTCTTCCGATGCCCACCAATTGCGGGCGAGATCCTGAAGTAAAAGTCTGACCTGGTCAACCTTCACTTCTGCTGGAACCTTTGCTGCGGTTAATATGGCCTCTGTATCCTGAAGCTAAGCATCCGCCGTGATGGCATCCTCCGTGCCGTCAAAATATTTCGGGTTAAGTCGACAAAACCTTCCGGACGCTCCTGAATCATTTCTGACACTTCTCTCAAGGGCTAATTGCAACCCCTGATTCTGTAGCATATTCTGTTCTTGCTGTCGGGTTTGTTGTTGCTGTCGGGCTGCCATCTGACGTTACTGGGTTTCCAATAACCCTCTAATAATCTATAATAGTGCCGGCGCATCTAATGCTACTGGTACTACCAGCATCACTGGAGGTACGGGATCCTCTGGCCTCTGTAGCTCAACTGGCTCATGCTCGGTAACGTTCTCGATGGAAATCTGTGCAGGTAGAGGGGCTACCCTTTGCTGATCTCCAACTGATCCCTGATCTACTGGATTCTCTCCCATGTCGGCTTCTCCAATAGCCGAGAATGATGTGACCCTAAAAGAAAAGATACAAGGCATCAAAAGATAGGACGGAAAGGAATCGAGGATGACAATCAAGTTAGCAATCAAGGTGGAAGAAAGAGAAAACGAATCAGGAGATCAAGGGAAACATGTTTTGATTGAGACTCCTATAATCGTAATACCCCACAAGTCTGAAAAACAGACCTGCATGGGCCACCACTAAAACCTTGTCACGGCCCAGTACCGAAATACTGAGACGGACTAGGCCAGCTACACCGTATGAGGTATATAAACGTCATACGGCGATCGTGGCTGTCAAGAGACTAGGGGGTGCATGCTACAATCAGGTCTCCTATGGTCCCACAGAGCATTTATGTCTCAATCAATCAAAACAAGAAGCAGTAAATAATGATCATATAAGACAAAGCAGTAAGGCGTCCCCGACGCTTCATCAGAATGATTCATGAGTCTAGCTATACAAAATGTTGAGCTAGTTCCGAGAGTCAATAGTACATAACTATAGTCAGCTGTAGTCTGATTTAATTATAATTATGCAAATGAAACTAGTGTCCAGAACTGCCGGCTAAACAAGTGCCAGTGGCTAAACGCTAAGTACAAAATAGAAGATATCAGAGCGGTGAAGAAGAAACCCACTCATGGTCCCTGGCGCCCATACTCCTGGTGTGCACCATTGTTCGGGTGGAAGGCTGGATCCTCTGGAGCTGCTACGAGATCTGGCCAAACAAAACCAGCGGGGTCAGGCCCCGAATAGCAAGTACCACAAGGGAGCACAAAAGAGTGAGATAAATCCAATGAGTTAAATAAGACCTGATTCACGAGTTATAGGCTTATACCATATCATCGAGACGATACGACACCCTTACAACCAAACAAGGACAAACGGCGCCAATATCGTGCCGAGATAAGATATATCCTATAACCATGGGCAGGTAAAAATGGCTTCTGATCGCGACTTCGGTCCATAGCCTATCGCAGCACAATAGCCCAACCCAACAACCAAATAAGGACATGGGTTGGACCACGCACCATGATAGTCCATGTTCCTCGGTAGCTAACAGAAGAAAATATATCACAAACAAGTCAGCTTACAATCGGCCAATCAATCCTACGGCTTTCTATGATTTGTCTGGATTATCCTAGTAATGTAATATATATATATAGGAATCCTCAGATCGTATCGTATTCCAGCAGGGCTAGCCAAACCATTATATACAAGCAAGCACGAAATGCACCGGTCCCCCGAAAGGCCACCGCGCTAGAATAAGCAGTAACGGTTCCAGCTCTCCTATAGGAAGAGCTGGCTCGGCAGTCACAAATCAGATACTACACTCTACTAGTGCGGATGACTATACAGTATCCGAGGCAGCCAACCCGACGTGCCAAGACGGGACCAAGGGCGGCTGGTGACGTACGATCTCGAGATTCTGTTCCCTCCAATGCTTCTACCAATTTAAGTTGCTTAGATTAACCCTATCTCGATATTGGAATTACATGTCGTGGTCACATGGTCATCCTCCTATATGTCGTACCATAGTACGTGTACCCTAAGTATGAATCCACATCGGCTCAATCTAGATCCATGCTTAGTGTAATGCTTCAAACAACAAACAACATACCACGATACTATTACTGACCAATTACCATGACTGTGCTGGAAGGTACACATGTATTGACATTTAACACGAATGATCACTTAGCATGTAGAGTCACACCTCAGTGCACTCATTAAATGGCACCGCAGTGCATACTAATATTATATCTCAATACACACTTAGAACATGTACCAGCACGTATACAGGTAATCAGGTCAGAAACATGGTCAAGTCAGGAAGTCGCGTGGACCCCTCGTGACATAAAAGTCACATGTGAATTCTAGTTAAAGTGAGACATGAAGGTCCTTGAAGCCAAGACAAAGATCTACAATTTTCATGTTGGGAGTTGAAAAAAATTTGGCCATAAATCAGTCAAATAGGACATAAAACAGCCAAAAACAGCCAAAATAGGCACTATACGGCACTATTCAGCACTATGCGGCACTATGCAGCATTCTTATGCGGCTGGGCACTATGCGGCACTATGCAGTACTATGCAGCATTCTTATGCGACTGGGTACTATACGGTACTATGCAGCATTCTTATGCGGCTGGGCACTATGCGGCACTATGCAACATTCTTATGCGGCTGGGCACTATGTAGCACTATACAGCATTCTTATGCGGCTGGGCACTATGCGGCACTATGCAGCATTCCTATGCGGCTGGGCACTATACAGCACTATGCAGCACTATACAGCATTCTTATGCTGCTGGGCACTATGCGGCACTATGCAGCACTATGCAGCATTCTTATGCGGCTGGGCACTATGCGGCACTATTCAGCATTCTTATGCGGCTGGGCACTATGCGGCACTATGCAGCATTCTGCAGCATTCTTATGCGGCTGGGCACTATGCGGCACTATGCAGCATTCTTATGCGGCTGGGCACTATGCAGCACTATGCGGCACTATGCAGCATTCTTATGCGGCTGGGCACTATGCGATACTATGCAGCATTCTACAGCATTCTTATGCGGCTGGGTACTATGCATACGGCACTATTCATCGTCCCTGCCAAAATCAGGACTGATGACATAGAAACTATCCAAATATTATTTTGGCCATAACTTCCTCAAAACAAGTCAAAATCTAACTTTTCAAAGGTCAAAATTGGATAGAATTGAATTTTCTACAATATAGGACCATTAGTTTTCGAAAACAACCAAGTTTGATAGATCAAAATCATAGAAACCTATAGAATTCTAGTTTTAGAAACTTAGATCTACACCAAACTAGCCATTAAAATCAAAAACTCTAAGAACTAAGCTTGTAGAGAATGAAGAGAAGAATAATATAGACAAATAATATCAAAGAAAAATCAAGAAATGAAAATGCAATAATCTCTCCATTTGGTGCAAGATGTACTTGCCTAAAAGTTTGCTTGAGGAAAATAAATGAAAGAGTGAATGAGGAGAGAGAGTGTGGAAGAGAATATATATAGGGGTTGGGTTGACTCAAAGAAATCCTAAGCTTAAGCATGCTCTTAACCACATGGCCAATAACATGTTAAATGCTACATGATACAACTAATTAAATTAATTAAATAAAATCCTAACCACAACACGGTTCAGAAATTTTATCATCGAAACAGTGAACCACGTCTACAACCAGACAAGGACAAGGGGTGGCACACTAATCCGCGACGAGATACTGTTCCATGCCATGGCCAGTTTCAAATACAGGATAAATATAATAAAGATACAGGTGCCAGATACCATATACATGAAAAATCAAAAATTTACGTATTCCGGAAACGGGGAGTGACAACAACTCCGGACCACAGGCAAGTATACCTTATCGTTTCTTTACAGTTTTATTTACATGCATTCCCTTTCATTATCCAGTCTCTTGATTGATTGTTGAAATGTGCTTTTTCACATTATATATATACTAGTTGAGTTGCTTTATTGACATATAGTCCTTATTCTCGATTGGTCTTGTAGTTCACACTTGGATCTCTTCTTGCCCGTACTTGATTGAGTCATGTCGTAGAATGAGTGCACTATAATCTAAAGTGCTATTTCCTTGTTTCAATTCCTACAACATGCGAGTCCACACACGGGATGAGGGTTGACCGTTTGCACGTACGAGTCCACACTCAGGACAAGGGTGATTTATCTTGAACTGACCTGCGAGTCCACACTTGGGGCGAGGGTTAGTGATTAGTTCAAACCTGCGAGTCCACACTCGGGGCGAGGGTTTGGTATCCGTTGATCTTTTGTTTATTTATTTCTTCCAGCAGTTTATTTATGCGTAGTTATTCATATATTCGTGTATCATGTTGCTTGGCCTTTTTCTTCTTATATCATGTTTTCTTTTCATGCATGATAAACTATAGAAAGACATGTTTTTATGTATCTTGCTAGTCCTCTAAGGACCTGATAATCTCTTCAGGTTTAGCCGAGTTTGAGCCACGTACAGACGAGCATGTTTAGCCAGCATCAGACTACGGTACATGCAGTGATGATGCCATTGATGATTAGCAGCTTGGACCCAGTTATCTTATTTCATGTCTTTAGTTTATTTTTTTGTCTACTGGTAATGGATTTGTATCCACCGGACGTGACTTGGATTATTGATACTTGGAAACACTCAGTTTATATTATTCTTTATTATCCAGTTTATTGACATTCAATGACCTTAGTGGTATCTTTTATTATTTTGTGGATGAGATATAGATTGCCATATTAGTTCTAGACTTCTGTGACTTGTGTATACTAGACAGTGTTCTACCGTCGACACTGCGGCGTAGGCTAGACATGGACACAGGCTCGTATCCGAAAAGTGGGTGAGGGTCGTGACAATTTTTTTGGTGGCCCATGCAGGTCTACGTTAATCATTTCGGTTACATTATTGTACCAACGTGAGCCTGCAAATAGGATTAGACTCTTAGGATCTTATCCACGTGTCTTGACTCATTATTGATCTCTATCCTTGATTTTCATTGAATCCTTGACTTGCATCATGCTTGAAATTCTTCAACAGCTAAAGTGTTTTCTTTTGTTACAGTTAAATAGATTCTCAAGACAGAAACAATGCTCTTTTGAACACCCCACCGACTGTAGGTAAATTTTTCACATACGGGACTCCACCGACGCAAGGAGGCCAGCTTACTCATCTGGGCGAGATGTCACAGCCGCAGACCTCAAGGTTTTAATGAGACGACATTCTACCACCTCCCTTTTTTCCTTCGCCGACTCTGCTACCAGCACCAGTTCTTCCACCAGCCCTCGTTCAGCATCCAGCACCTGTCCTGCCTCCAACACCTGCGCTGGACAATGCTACGCTCCTTGGGATCTTCCAACAGCTCATCAGTTCCCAGACGGATCAGGCCAACATCTTTCGCGACACCTTGAGGGAGGCTCTTCAGACTAGAGATGCTCCCCGACAGCGTCCTAGAACTTCCAAGAATTTCATGGACCTTAGGCCCAGAAAATTTAATGGGACAGAAGGGATTCTCTACGCCGATGAGTGGTTAGAGAACATGGACCGATATCTTCGGATGGCTCGAGTTCCTAAAGACCTGAGGATCGAGTCAGCCAGCATGTAGCTTTACGACATCGCCCGCACATGGTATAGAGAGGAGCCCCGATTTACTGTACCAGACTTGACTTGGGACGAGTTCAAGGAGCTGTTCAAGAAAATGTTCTATCCCGACGTAGCCCGAGAGGAGTTGGAGAGCGAGTTTAAGAGCCTAAAGCAGGACAACCTCACCATCGATGTGTACACCACAGAGTTTTCTCACCTCAGCCGTTTTGCAGATAGCATGACCCCTGAAAACAAAGCCAAGAAGTTCAAGAAGGGATATCACATGAGATTCTCTTAGCCATCGCCACCAGTCAAGCCACAACCTACGAAAGGTTCTTGAATGTCACAAAGCGGTAGAGAAAGAGTTGAAGCGCAAGCAAAAGAGAGACCGAGATGCATATGGAGGAGGCAGCAGCCAATCGGGAGAGACAAAACGTCCCAATGTCCTAAAGAAGAATTCACTGCAGCAGTATCACCAGCAGCCTCAGCCAGTGACAGTAGCAGCTCAAGCACCACATGGAGGACCCGAGAGAAGCCCAGCTACCTATCAACAGACATGAGCAGCCCCATATCGAGACCAAGATGTTCCTACCTACCAGTATTGCACGAAGAGGGGCCATATCCAAGAAGATTGTCGTAAATGGTTAGGGTTGTGTTATACTTGTGGATCCAACTAACACATATCTCGAAATTATCCGAAGAGAAATGCGACTGCCCCACCACTACCAACCGTGCAAGAAGGACAAGCTTTTGCCATGATCATAGAGAATACGACGACACCACGAGAAGGAGCTGACGGTAATTCCTAGTAGATTATGGCAGTAGTATTATTGATAGTCCTATATTAGATATTGGTTGTGAGTACTTGAAATATTTTAATAGCAGTATATTTTAGACTATTCGTTCCAGTAGAGGATAACTTTAATAAAATTTCTAGAACGAAATTTGTCTAAGGGGGGTAGATTTATAAACCCTTGGACCCGACAATTTTTGTTTTGTTTTGTGAATTCTAATTTTATATACATAAATGTGTCATCTATGTAAATATATAAATATGCTAGCATAAAAGGAGAAGGGCTTTAGCAAATTCAACTCTACGGGGGGCCTTAATGTAAGTTCCAAGATTTCAAATCTTTTTTTGGCCGGCCTCCTGTGGATAGAATTTCGTATTCAAAAACTTTAAAGTTTCGGATAGGAGAGTTTTTCAAGAGATCACTGTCAATCCTTAGCCTGATCGAAGTTCTATCCAAAATCGAATTCAATTCTATCTAAAACCTTCTATATAATCTTAGGGGGTCAATCAACTCCTTTTTCCGAAACCCTAAACCCTTCTTGCGCCTTTCCAGTTCGTGAAGTTGTTGTCGAGAGGTTTTCAGAGCAGAGTTTTTCAATCCCTCAATCAGGTAATCACCTCCCCTTTCATCTACCATATTTTATGATTCAGAAACCCTGGTTAGTTATCATGTTTAGAAGGAAAAGAAGTATTTTGTGTTAATGCCTAAAGAAGAAACATATGAGAGTCCCTGTACTCATGATCGGAAGCCTGTAGTTGTCATCTACATGTCCCATTAAATAGAAAAAAAACTGAGTACTCTAACTGGAACCTACGCTAGAGCTTTGTTGCTAAACCAATCTTTGTAAACCTGGGTATAGGAAGAAACTTTAAGTTATAGCAGTAGGATGGACATGTGGATACAAAGGAGTAGTTCACCTAGAATACACCGAGTCCTCTACAAACCTAAATTTGGGATCGGGTAGGAGTGCCTATACATGTATCCTACTATGCCAGACTGCACAGCAGGGTATCAAGGTTGGATCTGCTAGAGTAGGGCCAATGGCATGTATTCAGAACAGAAAGTTGGGTGGAAGGAAAAAATGTAGGCATTAGAGTTAGTATTTTTCCTTCGTTGTGTCAGTTCATACATGTATTATAGATAACGATGTTAGGATGCCTAAAAAAGGCAAGATAGATAAGGGGATTGGGTTGGGTAGTATCGGTAATCGGGTTGAGTATCGGGCATGAGTGGCAGCATGCTTGTGTTCAACAAAAGTCGAGTTGCATTTGAGTTGAACAGATATGTGTGGTGTCCTAATATTTCTGATAACTTTAAGAACACCTGGGAATGTTTACCTAGACTTATTGACTGTATCCGAGTACCAAATAGGCTCTTGTATCAGTAAATAAATCGTACCATAGGCTGTGAGTAAGTTACCAATATTAATCGAGTATCATTAATCATATATAGGGGTGGTCTCATACCTACAGATAATACCTTACAAAACCACGTACAGGTACAAGAGAGAGCTCATGTGAGAGTAGGTTTGATGCATAGACTCTTAACTAACAGATGAATACTTGTTCCCATGTAAGACAAATATCTTAGGTTTGTAAGAAGTGAACCATGAAGACTTTAAAGTTTACGATATGATTTTAAAAAAACTACAGGAAATTGTTTTCAGATTTATGAGATAATTCCAGATTCATAGTATTCATATAGATTCTCACTAGGAACTACAATTATCACATTCCTAAGTTCCTGACAACCAAATGACATTATTTTGATTATCCTAGAATCAACTTTCTATATATTACAGTTCCTTGCAATCTAATTGGCCCTTAGTGTGATTTGGTTCTCTTCTGTATAGGTATGCTTATTGGCCCAACTACATTCAGTCAGCACATGAGATTGAGTTTTTTTATTCCCGTTCTTGATAGATTGATTTACACTAGCTTATATATGCACCAATCTGACATTATTGGATCCAATGTTTCGACTAAAAAATAATGAGTTTTTCAATAACATAGCATACTCAGGACAGTGACAGTCTAATATAGACGTTAAAAACAAGGATAGGAAATAGAAGCACAGATTACCTATAGTTGCTATTACCTAAAGTCATAGAGATGCACCACCGTATCAAGTTTACGCAATAGGGGCAATACTCCAGCAGATGTAGGCAACATATGTAAATTAGAGTATGTTGCTTGTGTGTGTCAATTGGATATTAAGTATCAAGGGTCAGACTTAATCATTGGAGTATCAAGTAGGGAAATGGGATTTGAAGTAACCAGGGCTGAGAGATATATATGATGGGATACTTGGGACAATAATTAATATATGCCTATGATAGCAAGTACATGTTTACACTAGTATTAGAACACTAATGCAATAGTAGCATATTGTAAATAGGAAGACTCCTATAGGGCATAGCAATAGAGAATACTAGAGCATATAGATATAAACTATTATTACGAAGTAGAGTATTAATGTAGAGGAGCCTAAGAGGTGAAATTCTAGGAAAGATTAGAGAGCCATACAACTCAGACCTAAAATAAAGGCTAGAAGCATGAGGGTAGTTGGCACCAACTCAAGAAAGATTTATTGTAGTCTAATTTCACGTGTTAATTAGAAATTCCTAAATATAGGTTACTTGGACATTGGGTCAACACTTGGCCAATATCCACAGCTCAGGGCCACAGGCAAGTATACCTTGTCGCTTCTTTACAATTTTATTTACATGCATTCCCTTTCATTATCCAGCCTCTTGATTGATTGTTGAAATGTGCTTTTTCATATTATATATATATACTAGTTGAGTTGCTTCATTGACATATAGTCCTTGTTTCCGATTGGTCTTGTAGTTCACACTTGGATCTGTTCTTACCCGTACTTGATTGAGTCATATCGTAGAATGAGTGTGCTATAATCTGAACTGATATTTCCTTGTTTCGATTTCTGCAACCTGCGTGTCCACACATGGGGTGAGGGTTGACCGTTTGCACCTGCGAGTCCACACTCGAAGCGAGGGTGATTTGTCTTGAACTGACCTGCGAGTCCACACTTGGGGCAAGGGTTAGTGATTAGTTCAAACTTGCGAGTCCACACTCGGGGCGAGGGTTTGGTATCCGTTGATCTCTTGTTTATTTGTTTCTTCCAGCAGTTCATTTATGCGTAGTTATTCATATATTCGTGTTCGTGCATCATGTTGCTTGGTCTTTTTCTACTTATTTCCTGTTTTCTTTACATGCATGGTAAACTGTAGAAAGGTATGTTTTTATGTATCTTGCTAGTCCTCTAAGGACCTGATGATCTCTTCAGGTTTAGCCGAGTTTGAGCCACGTGCAGACGAGTATGTTAGCTAGCATTAGACCACGGTACATGCAGTGATGATGCCATTGATGATTAGCAGCTTGGACCCAGTTATCTTATTTCATGTCTTTAGTTTATTTTTTCGTCTACTGGTAGTGGATTTGTATCCACCGGACGTGACTTGGATTATTGATACTTGGAAACACTCAGTTTATATTATTCTTTATTATCCAGTTTATTGACATTTATTGACCTTAGTGGTATCTTTAATTATTCTGTGGATGAGATATAGATTGCCATGTTAGTTCTAGACTTCTGTGACTTGTGTATACTAGACAGCGTTTTACCGTCGATACTGCGGCGTAGGCTGGACTTGGACACAAGCTCGTATCCGAAAAGCGGGTTCGGGTCGTGACAAGTACGCATCTGCTATGCCATAGTAGGTCGTCGAATATTTTCTCAACTTTTATCCAAAGGAATTTCAAAGGAGTTTATGAAAATTCAAACAAGTCCAAAGTTAATCATGATAGAAAAAGATGTAGATATTTATACTTCTAGTGTAAGTATCGGGTTTTTGAGAATCAAACAATCAATTACCATGAGAAAAGGATTGAGGTGTACAAAGGGAAGTATCTGCTCTTGGACCTTTCTCTATTTCGATAACTTCCAGAAAACCTATAGACTTTGAATCGATCTAAACGGACCGAATAATTGAGTTGGCTGAAAATAGAGTGAGTGAGGATCCGGGTTTGCTTGAATAATACCTTTGGCATCTTTAGGAAAATCTTGACCTATGATAGAATACAGTTGGAAAATAATTCCTTATAGTCAAGGAAAGTCAAATCGTAAATCGACAAAATCAACAAAAAAAATTCGAAATAAGTTTTATAAATTGAGTGGAAGAAGCCAATGAAAATATTCTTCCTTTGGAAATTATTTAGGGAATATTGGCCTATATCAGAATGATTGTGGTGAAATAATTCCTTATGGTCAAGGAAAAGGTTGGGGAATTCGAGAGGTAAGTTGGGCTAAATAACTAGTCTATGGGTTCTATAATAGAATATTTGAATTAGTTCCAAAGAGTCAAATTGAAGAAGTTTAGCAAAACCAACAAAGGAATTTGATGAGCTTGGAAAAATTAGTCATTGATGAGAGGTTGGCTAAAAGAGGAGTTAAACTTCTAAAAGAGTAATTGGCCTTGTCCCTAAAAAATTTATAAACTAATAGGAAAAAAAATAATCCTCCAAAAATCAAGAAATATCACTTTTAGCCATCTATGAGAAGATATATATATATATATATATATATATATATATATATATATATATATATATATATATATATATATATATATATATATATAGTAGCACAGATAGTATATATATATATATATATATATATATATATATATATATATATATATATATATATATATATATATATATATATAATCATACAATTGGCCTAAACTGTGATTGAGCGTCCTTATTCTAGCAGGTTTTCCAATAGTACTCTAAAGCCTAAGTACCATTAGGATGAGACGAGACCTGCATGGGCCACCATAAAAAATATGGTACGACCTGCTCCCAGATTTCTGGATACGAGTCGGACATGCCCAGCCTACGTTGTGGACACAACATAGTAAGCTGTATTTAACCTCAGGAAAACTCCAATATCATGATATCAATCCGTAGCTCAATCACAGAACTAGTAAATGAAAACAATCCAGCACACACACACGATCACAGATCACTATATCTTTTAAGTACATCATCCATTTCCAACTTCTAGAGACAAATCTGGTAACTAAATCCAAAAGAAAATAATAATACATATGTCTCATGGAAACTATCTAATACATCAAAAATATCTACATCTGGTCATCTAGCATCTTCTAGGAGTCATCACCCATTCTAGCGCCATCCTTTTGCCCTAGTATAATATTTCAATGATCCAGTCAGGAAAGGAGCAAAGTACAATCTACAATACTATAATATGTACAATACATACACAAGTAAAGATGCAATAAAACATGACTAACCTGAATCACCATAGATGCAATAATCTACTAAAATATGAAACAAGAAGATCATGACTCGTGATTTGAAAAACATATGAAATATGTGACCGGTTGGACAAAGATCATGAATAAAGAACAAGTATAAGGTACGGCTTATTCACACGTGCATGGGTGTGTGATTAGGCTATCCACATGAATAACTAGGTTGGGATTTGGTCACATATCTATAGTATTTTTTCTTCCCCCAAGATGCAAGTACAAGATCACGAACATGATAAGTACCAGAACCAGAAATACATGATCAAGTCATGAAAGCAATGTGTCCAACATGAAACATAACACCATATGAAGTAAATACAATAAAGTCATAGAAGTACTTGCCTTGTCCTAGAAGATCAAATATGTCTATTGGTCCACCTAGAATAGGGTAAGAATAGATTAGATTCTAAACAATATCGTTATCTAGCTATTTGCTAACAAGCTAATTCACTATCTAATATACTAGCTAACTATCTACACTAGCTAATAATAAAACATTTTAGTAAGAATATACCTAGCTTTAATCAAAATAAATACCAGTAAAAATACCTTATAACTATATTTTAACAAAAATCATTATAAAATATTACTAGTTAAAATACTAGTAAAATGTTTATAACCATAGTAACTATAAATAGATTTTATAAAACATTTAGAGAAACAATATTAACTATTACTATATACTAGCGAAATGGGTTTTATTTTAATTACGAATATTTAGTAGCTATCTTTTGAAAATACTTGCTAACTAGAAATATTACCAATAGTTACAAATTTAATACAAGAATAGCAATAATGATAACAATAAATAAGATAATAATAATAATAATAATAATAATACTAATAATAAGGGTAATAGTAATGATAATAATAATAACAATAGTATTAGTACTATCAATAATTAACCATCCCAAAACCATTAATCCCAAAATCCTCAAAGCCCAAACCCTATTTATTTTTCTTCTCTTTTTCAATTTTCTTTTCTCTGTTGGGCTTCTCTGGCCCAGCCCACTCTTTATTCTTTTCTTTTTCTACATTTATTGGCCTACACAGCCTGGCCCAAGCGTCTGGCCTGCTATTGTTTTTTTTTCTTCTTCTTTTTTCTGGCATGTCTAGTCCAATCCAAGAACCCGACCCAGCCATCTGCTTTAACCCTAACCTAACGTTCATCTCTCTCTCATCATCATTCTTCTAACAACAGTCACAATCACTAAAAACTCTAACATTCCGTTCTCACTTCTCTCTTTCTTCTTACACATTCATATCTTAGTTGCAAACCCTAATCTATCACTCTCTATAGCCCACAAATGAAACCTAACTCCTACTCATCACCCTTACCTCTCCATAGCAGCATAAATCACAAAACCCTAGTTAAAGAGGAGAAGGAAGAAGAAGTAATAGATGAAGAAGAAGCTAGGGAGATCGAGAAGAGGAAGAAGAAGGAGGTGCTCGTCTTGGTTCCTCGGTGGCGAGACTCTGGTTTCGACGGCACGGACGACTTCTACGACGGGGACTCGAGTCCGGGTACAGCATCGATAGGCGGACTCCTTCGGTATAGTAGTGGAGGTCAGCGAGCGCGGCTCTCCAGTGGTTAGGGCGATGCTGGCGACTCGATCAGGGTCGTCGAGTCCAGATCTGGACACAATGGTTCGGACACCATCGACGGCCCGAGAAAGATGAACGACGATGGCGCTGAGGTGGTGACTCTTCTCCGAGGCGGATCCAGTGAGGCGGTGGGGTCTGTAGTGGTGCTCGGCGAGTGTCGGCCACACAGATCTGTGTCCGATCTGGACACAGCAGCGGATCCTGACAATATGTCGGTAGTGGTGGTGACGTCGAGGTGTCGACGAATTTTTGGTGATGGAAGTCCGTGTCCTGACTCCTTTAGTAGGTTCGGTTGTGACTCTAGCGAGGGATGGACGACTAATATAACATATCAAATAGGTGTATTATAATGCTGACAAGGATCATGGTAAGTTACAATGGAAATCAGAATGATCCAGTGCAAAACCAACTCGCAAAACATAAAGGATTTGGCACTAATCCATCATGTTTGTATAGCGATGGTAAATTAAAAGTATACTGCTGGTGTACATGGCTCTGATACAAGATATAATCATATTTTTAGCTTCGATTTTTGTCAAATGTCTCCATTATTTCTTGTATGATTTTGATTCTAGAAAATAGGCATTACTTTAAATTAAATTTGTGAAGTTTGCACACAAGTTTATGTCGTTTAATAGAGTGTGCAACAAGAAACATGGATTTATCCTAAATCTAGGTTTTGTGTACATAACATGGAATTTAGATCTAAGTGTGTGTGTGTGTGTATGTATAATGCCCCAATCCCAAAATATGAGGGACTAGGAAAAGTACATATCAGTCGTATAATAAATATACGTAACCTGTAAATGCAGTATATAGATAGCCATGATTCAATAAATCTCATCCATAAAATAAGAAAATAAAGATTTCATTAAATCAATTCATGAGAGTCATCGAACAAGTTGTTGGATGGAAACAAATCCATTACCAAGCATTAAACTATAAAGAAGGAAATAGCTAAATAAAGAATACAAGCAGTAAAGGATGATCCAAGAGCAAGTCATCTTCGATAGAGACAGAAGATCACAATCTTGGCTGGAACTCTTACATAAAGTCGTGAACACATATACCAGGAGAAATCACCAGGTCCTAAGAGGGACATAACAAGTTACAGAAAAACATGCCATATAACTGAATATAAATTGCTCAAAAATAATTCGAATCATAACGTGGTCTAATACTCCATCCTTGAAATAGTATACCATCCCTCCAACCAAACAAGGACAGTAGATGGCACCCTAATCCACAATGAAGTATTTTTCCATGCCATAAATCCGATGTAGAATCCGAATCACAACATGGTTCAATATTTTAACATCAAAGCAGTGAACCACACCTACAACCAAACAAGGACAAGGCATGGCAAACTAGTTCACGACAAAATATTGTTCCAAGCCATGATCAGGTATAAGTACACAAACTAAAAAGTACATATACCTAAACGGATAAGGTCACCTAACCATTCTATGTGAATATGAAATTTAAGAACAACCATCAACGCATAGGCTCTCTGGCTAAAAATAGGATTGGCACAATCCCCTCTTCGGCACCAAGGGCCTCAAAGCATCATGTTTCCTCGAACATCAGTGGCCATCAGTAAACATAGGTTCGTTAACCCGCATCTCTGGCGGAGCGTACAGTCACAAAGGTAATGTGCATGGGTAGCCCAAACGCAAAGAAAATGTCCTCCCCACCCCATCCATATCTATACTATACCCACAACACATAACCTCTACTAACTGCTAAGTCAAACAAATCATGCAAATACTATTAGCAGATAATCCTATCGTACGGCCTATATGCACTGATGTACGGTCGGTACTCAAGTCTGAGATCTATATGCGACTCGCGACTTCGTGGCATATACGTGTCAAAGCCAATGAATGCAACACAAAAAAAGGACGGTCTCTTAATTTTATGCCAAATATGCATAGAAATAAATAAGTAACAGGAAACAGAACAAACAGAAATTGCATCTAAATACGATTTGGAAGAACAATTTTATTTTCAAAAAATAAATGAATAATAAATAAATGCATGCAATATGGTGAATTAACCAAATAAATAGTAATGACAAGGTATCTTGCCTAAGGGTGGTGCAAAAATTTGATATGTTTCGATTTGTCCAAACGCCTTGGTCGATGCGAAAGGGTCCAAACTTGCAAGGATATAGGAATATTCGATTAGTTGCGATCAGTGATGATGATCAAAGAAAATTTTTGCAAAAAAAATAATACTTAAACTATTTTTGAAATTATTTATACTACTAAAAAACTATATTTTTATTAGTCAAAAATAGTTGTAGATAATCATTCTAGAAAATTGTTTTTTAGGGCTAAAAATATAGGTTTGTAGGTCAAAAGCTATATTTTAAATAGTTAGAAAATAATTATATAAATATTTGAAATTCTAGAGAATATTTTAGGGCCAACTATAATTTCTCAAATATATTTTTTTAGATGAAACTATATATTTTAAATGGATGGAAAAATACTATGATAATGTATTTTTATATATATTTTTCTTATATAAGAAAAATAATTATAACTACTTAGGAATTATTACTATTATTAGATATGAACTATTAAGAAACATTATATATATTAAACCCATATATTATATTCATATGGCCAAAGCCCAATACAATTAAATCTATATATTTTTTGCCAAAATCAGATTACATATATAAGCCCTAAATACACAACCCAAATTATATATATATATATATATATATATATATATATATATATATATATATATATATATATATATATATATACATTTTTTCCATGAAGCTGCTCTCGTACCCAGGCGATTTCGGTGCGTCGCGCCCCATCTAGAGCGGCCCCGACCGCCGCCGTAGGGCCTCGCTGGTGCTCGGGCCCCCCTCCCCTCCTCCATGGCAACTCCTCCCGATCTCCTTGCTTTGATGGGGATCGCCACCGACCAGGCGCCTCCCCCCGCTCTTTTTCCTCCGCATCCAGCCCTCGCCCTCTCATCCCCCTTCCACCTCCCGCCCTCTTCCCAGCCGCCCCACCCACTCCCCTCCACCTTCTCCTCCCCTTCCCTCTCCTCCCATCCCCTCCCCTTCCTTTCCTCCTGTTCCCCCCGGGAGCCCCCTCCCCCCCCCCGCGTCTTCCTTCCCGTTTCCTCCTCTTCGGAGCCTCCCCAGCTCCCTTCCACCCTCGGGTCCCCCTCCGCCTCAATCCCTTCGAGCCCTTCCCAACCGCCCCCTCCGTCCTCAGACCCCCTACAGCCTTCCCGTCCTTCCTCCTTACTCTATTTTTTGAATTCCTCGGCATCTGCGCCCTCGTGGGGGGGTGTGCCCTCTGGTACAGCTTGGTGCTGCATGCCTCCTAGCCACGTGCCAACGTCATTCCAGCTGGGTGTAGCAGGCCCGTTCATTTTTGGTGGGCCCCTGCCTTTTGGCACACTTTCGGATGCTGTTGCTCCCTCGGGCCTCGTGCGGTCTAGCGCAGTTGAGCATTCTGCTTGGGGTGCGCTTGGCCACGTGTCAGCTCAGGCACAGTAGGGCACAGCTGGCCCGTTCTTTTATGGTGGGCCCTCGCCTTTTGGCGCTCTTCCGGGAGCAGTTGCTCCCTCGGACCCAGCGCTGGTTGGCGCAGTTAAGCTATCTGCTTGGGGCGAGCAGTTAGGTGGGCCCCTATCTCTGTCCCCACTGGGCACCTCTCTGGACGAGGTTGTTCTCTCGGGTCTCGTGCTGGGCGCAGCCCGGATAGCTTCTCGTGCTGGCATAGGTGGTACCTCGGCGTGGGGTGCGCCTATAGTGCAGGCACAGTTGATCCCTCGGCTTGGGGTGCAGTTGGACCCTCGGCTCGCGGCTTTCCCTTTGTCGGCCTCTTTAGGCGTGGCCGACCCGGTCTTGGCCGAGCCTGTCGGGAGGCCTATTGGTGCTTCCGACAGCCCTATTTGGGGTGCCACTTGTAGTGGCCCCCATCCTCCTATGGCGCAACCTGCGACCATTCCTCCCTTGTTGTCTTCTCGTGTGGCCCCGTTGGGCGCGACTCTCCCTTCCCTCCCTTCGGTTGTGCCAGGTGAGGGCGCAACCCAACCGTCCCTTTCCCCTCCTTCTTTTGTGCCTTCGGTTGTGGCCACGTTAGGCGCGGGCCTCCCCGCCCTCCCCCCTCAGCATACGCTAGTTCTGGGCCTACCCCCCTCATCCTCTCCACCCCCCTCCCGTTGATGTGATGTTGCTTTCCGACGCGGCAGGACTGCTGGGCGCTTGCCCCTTTCTGGCGCTTCCCAAACTCCGCCCCCTCTGGTTCCTGCGAGCACGCCTCTGGGGCTCGCTGGGGATCAGCCCTTCCCCCTGGGTGAGTGCCTTCCTCTCCCGGGCTCTGGAGCTTCGGGCGCCTCCCCTCTCCCGACCCTCCCCGCCCTTGGCCCTCTTCCCCACCCATCCACTTCCTTCGCCGAAATCCTTCGTCCTGACAGAGCTCCCAAGCCGGGACTCCTGTTCCCGGACGTCCCCCTTCCAGATGTGGAGTACCCTCCGGCATCTCCCATGCCGACTGTGCTATTCACCAACCAGGAGCTCTCGTCTCTGGCCACCTCATTCCCCTACTCCTTCGTCCTCAAATTCTCTGCAGGTTGTCCCAAGCTCGCCAGGGTAGCTGAGGTTATAGCTGGTTGGCGGCTCACGGCGGAGTACAGGGTAGCCCCCTTAGACCCGAAGCATATTCTGCTACACCTATCATCCGACATGGACCACAGGACGGTATGGTCCAAAGGCACCGGAAGGGTAGACTCCCACCAGATGAAGATAATTAAGCGGTCACCCAACTTTAACACCAAGGTCGACTAAGCGACGGTTGCCGCCTGGGTCACCCTACCCAACCTCTCCCTCATTTGCTTCGTTCCGGCAGCTCTTAAGCGTATTGCAAACTCCTTCGGGACTTACGTGGCCACCGCCGTCAAAACCAATAATCTGACAAAAGCTCACTACGCAAAGATATGCGTGGAACTCGACCTCACATCAGATCCCCCAACCATATCCTTATTGAACTCGGCAACCAAGCACACACTCAGCAAATCATCTATGACAACCACATTATCTTCTGCACTCACTGCTATTTACGCGGTCACCTATCGAAGCACTGCCTTCGTCTCCATCCAGAGCTGTGAAGAAACCAGAGAGGTTCGAACCTATCCCCAAAGAGAACCAGCATCACAAATTGGATCAATCACCCTTGCTTCCCCCGCTGAATTTCTATACCAGATTCAACTCCAACGAAGGTAAATCCAGCAGAGGCAACTCAGCAGAAAAAATAGCAATCCCCTACTACCTACCCAACCTCTCCTTGTCCAACCAATTCGTCGCCCTCGCGTCAAATGCCATAGGCTCCCCCCATGAGTCAGTCTATCATACTGATGACGACCAGGCCAACGGACCAGACCATGAGGATCCCAGAGCCCCCCTCCCTGAGGCAATGGAAGAGTCCCACCCAGCACCTCCAACAGCCGCCGAACTGCATACTCCGCTCGGCCACTCCACCATTGATGCTCTAGCCATCCTAGGGCCAGAGCAGGCCTTTAGAGGCCTTCAGGTCATCGCCGCCGGATTTCTTCTCCACGCGGTCGGTGACCAGATTGGCAGCATCGACGACAACCTCCTCATCCCTTCGGTGCAGTCCGACCTCGATTCAGTAGGAGAAACGGTCGTACCCCATAAGAGCCTCGAAGACTCGCCCTGCGACACATCCCCTAAGGAGGTGGGGGAACCATCCATCACCACCAGGAAAGCAGACAAAAAAGGGCCCAAATCCCCAGCCAGGCAAACCAGGTCCGCTACAAAGCGGTCTAACCAACCCCTCCTAAAGCTCCATTAATGATGAACATTCTCTCCTAGAATGTCCACGGTCTGGCAAACAAACCAACGATAAGGAGAATCACCAGCCTCAAGAAAACTCACAAGATCGACATCTTGATCATCATTGAACCCAAAATCTCATACAAGAGACTCAAATCCATCCAACTGTAGTTAGAATTTCACTCGGCCATTGCCGGCAGACACGACATTTGGATTCTCTGCTCCAAAGCCGTCAAAATTGGTATCATCCATGATTCCAGTCAAGTCCTGTCCTGCTGGATGGAACATCCTTTAATCCCCAAGCGTGCCATCCTTTCTGCGGTCCACGGCAGTTATGACATTTAGGAACGCAAACACCTATGGAACGACCTCCTGGACACCAACCTCCACAACCGTAACCTCCCATGGCTTTGCATAGGAGACTTCAACGCTATCACTTGCAGAGAAGAGAAGATTGGAGGTCGCCCTCCCCCCTCTCCGCCATGTAAGACTTCAACAACTTCATCTTCAACTCCCACCTCACCTCCCTCCCATTCACCGACAACGCATTCACCTGGTACAACATGCAGGAAGGCGACCAGCGGTAATTCTCCCGCCTTGACAGGGCGTTTACGAATGCCCACTGGCTTGATACGGGAACCACCTCCAGGCTCACTCACCTTAACGCCACCGAATCTGACCACGCCCCCCTGCTGGTTGGTATCACTAGCACCTTCAACCAATCCAGAAAGAGATTTTGCTTCCTGGACTTCTGGAGCGAGCACCCCCAATTCTTAGGGGTAGTCACGGAAGCGTGGAACAGCACGGACTCCATAGATCCCCTTAATCGCGTGGCCATCAAGCTCCAGGCCACGAGGAAAGCTCTGACAGCATGGAGCAAGCAAGCTTATGGAGATATCTTCCAAGCCATTCGCGAGGCGGAAGACGACGTGACTCGTGCTGAAGCAAAATACATGGCCGACTGTTCGCCTGATAGCAGGAAGGCACTGAATCTTACCAAAGCCATCCTCAAATTCAGGCTGAAGATTGAAACCGATTTTTGAAAGCAGAAATCGAGGATCAAATGGGACAACGAGGGGGACAACAACTCTAGCTTCTTCCACGCCTGCGTCAACGGGCGGAGACAAAAACTCACTCTCCATCAGATCGTCGCCGACAACGGCACCAGCATCACGGACCAAAAGGGTATCCAAGAGGAGGCCGCGAAGTTCTATTCCATACTTTTTTTAAGGAGACGGTTCTTAAAGATGACACTTTCCTGAATAGGGTTCCCTCCCTTATCAGCGACACAGATAATTTACGGCTTGAACAGCCTCCATCGAAGGAAGAAGTGAAAGAAGCTGTCTGGGCCCTCGACGAGCACAGCGCCCAGGGCCAGATGGATTTTCGGGGGTTTTCTTCCGCACTTGCTGGGATATCATCAAGATTGACATCCACAATGCGGCCTCCGCCTTCATCCAGGGATCTACCTACCCCAGAGCCATCTCGAGCACCAACCTCATTCTCATCCCAAAAAAAAGACAATCTCGAGACATTCCGAGACTTCCGCCCCATCAGTCTCTGTACCGTTACCAACAAGATAATATCCAAGATCATCGCTTCCGGAATGGCAGGACTTCTTCCCAAGATCATCTTGGAGGAGGAGAGTGGCTTTGTTAGGGGGAGAAATATCCAAGACAACATCATGCTGGCTCAAGAGTTAGTCACCTGCATGAAATTTCCTGCAAGAGGGGGCAACATTGCTATCAAATTAGACATGGAGAAAGCCTACGACAGACTTGATTGGAAATTTATGATCTGGGTCTTCAGAGCCTTCGGATTCTCCGAAACCTGGACCAACATTGTGTGGAGATCTATCAGCAACTCGTAGTTCTCCACGGTTATTAACGGCCAAGCGGACGGCTTCTTTAAATCCACTCGGGAGGTCAGGCAAGGGGATCCGCTATCCTCCACCATCTTTATCATCACGACGGATGCGTTGAGCAGAAACCTTAATAAGATGGCTACCAAGCCCAATTTCCAGCACTACCATAAGGCTAACGGCTGCCCGATCATCATCCACCTGGCCTTCGCTGACGATATCCTCATATTCTCATCCGGAGACACAGGATCGGTGGAAGTCGTCCACAATACGCTTTAGACCTATGAAAAGTACTCTGGGCAGAAGATCAACCCGAACAAGAGTGTTATCTACACCCACCACAATATCAAGAGAGAGCAAGCGGCTAGCATATCAACCACCACATCATTCCCCATCAAGCACCCTCCTTTCCTCTACCTCGGATGCCCTCTGGTGTACAGGAAATCCAATGCCGGGATCTTCGAAAACCTTACCAATCGCATCAGAAAGAAGCTCGAGGGCTGGCACAATGCAACCCTATCCCCAGGAAGAAAGATTATCCTCATCAATCACGTCCTCACCTCCATTCCCATCTACACCCTGGCAGCGTGCTCGCCCCCCAAGAAAGTCCTTGCCTACATCGAAAGCATCTTCAGCAATTTTCTCTGGGGTCACAGTAGCGGCCACGAAAAGCACCATTGGGCCAGCTGGGATACCATGGCTCGTCCCACCGAAGAAGGGGGCCTGGGTTTTACCAAACTTTCCTACATTGTCAACGCCTTCTCGATGAAATTGTGGTGGACACTTCGCACCAGTAAGAACTTATGGTCCATATTCATGAAGGCCAGATACTTTAAACATATTCACCCGTCCACGGCCATCGCTAATAGCAGATCTTCCGCGGCCTGGCGTCGCATCCTTCACGGGCGGTCCCTCGCCGAACCAGCGATTCGCCTCAAGGTGGGCATAGGGGAAGCTTCCCTATTCCAGGAGCGCTGGGTTGGCAATTTCTTACTTCCAAACACTCCGACGGCTCCTAGGAACATCACTATCAAGGATCTATGGGACCCTCCTAATAACACCTAAAATTGGATCAAAATTAGGTCATGGGCTGGAACCGAAGTGACTAATTACATTCGTCGTAGCGGTTTGAGGATCGGACCGGAGGAAGATAAGATCGTGTGGTCGCCCGACGGAGCCGGAGCCTTCTCGGTTAGGTCGGCCAGAAGCGTTATTCGGGGCAATGCGGCCACGTCTCCTACCTTTGCCCTATTCTGGCAGACGTGCATCCCCAAGAAGTGGTCTTTCCTCATCTGTAGAGCCCTACGCAATATTCTTCCCACGGACGACAATCTCACCACAATCGAGTTCAGCCTTGTCTCGGCGTGCACATGCTGCTCTGATCGACAATCGAAAACGGCCAACCACATCCTCAATCAGGGGGATCTTCCGGTCAAGGTCTGGAGAGCTCTTTTCCAGCGTTGCAAATTGCCTCACGGAGGCGACAACTTTCACCACCTCATGACCACCTGGGCCTCGGCGTCTCATGGCCACCAGATAGTCGTTGCAGCCGCCACATGGGTTATTTGGAAAATTTGGAACAAGGCTAGATACGAAGGATGCCAGTACAATGAGGACCAACTTATTCGGGAGACCGTTCATTAATGCCACAAAAGGAGAGCCCTCTGTAGGCACGGCCAGAAGGCTTTCTGGACCTCTCTCCTATCCTCGGCTTAGCCATTTTGTTTCTAGTTTCCATCTTCTTTTGTCAGTATATGTGTACAGGCATCGACATTTTGCGCTACATGGTATACTTGTAAAGGTTGGCCTTTTAGGCCTTATTGAATAAAATGGCTGTTTGGTTTATAAATATATATATATATATATATATATATATATATATATATATATATATATATATATATATATATATATAAAATAAAAAAAAATGTCTTAGCCTTTAAAATATAAAAAATATATATATTTTATATATATATATATATATATTTTTTATATATTTTATATATATATATATATATATATATATATATATATATATATATATATATAATATATTTATATATATATATATATATATATATATATATATATATATAAATATATATATATATATATAAAGAACCCCCATTTTATATATTCATTTCAAAGGCACAAAAATGTCTTAGCCTTTACAAGTAAGAGCAAACAGAAAAGAAAAGAGGGACGAAAATAAAACGAGCGGAAGGAAACTCTATGCGCTCCCAAAACAAAAACCTGAAGGTGTCAGCAGATCAGGGAACTCCAAAAACCCTCCCTGACATGCTTGTAGTGTCTGCCAACTTTGAGAATCTGTCGGATGGCCTCCCTGATGAGTTGATTGGCAGAGTATTGATGACCCTCGTATCTGTGTTTATTGCAGTTTTTTCAGATGACCCACGTAATGGCGACTACGATGATCTGGTGGCCGTACGAGGCGCTGCCCCAGGTGACAAGAAGATCATTGAAGCCCCCACCGTCCTGAACCTGGCCACAACTGAGGGAGAGAGCATTCCAAACCTGCGAAGCCAGGTTACCTGACGAGAAGATATGCTCAACAAATTCAGACTGATGCTCCTCGCAGAAATTATACGTCAAAGCTAAACTGTAGCCAATGGTAGTAAGGGTGTCATCAGTGGAAAGCTTCTTACAATGAGCTCTCCATAACAGAAATGACTATTTTTTAGGGATACAGGTTTGCCAGAAATGCCCGATGGTGGGAGATGGCTGACTAATGCCACGAATCTCTCTTCTCGCGAAGACAAGTGAGAAGGATCCGTGAACCAAGAGGCACACCGCAAGGGATCTGGTTTCAACTTAATCATTAAACCAGAGGCGGCTAATGCAGCAGCGGCTTCCTTTTCGATCCATACCCGAACCCTCTCACAATTCTACGCCCAGACAGAGTCCTATAGATCTCTAATCTCGTTGAAAAGAGAAGCAGTCGGACGGTGGAGGAGAAGGGCGTCCCTGACCCAGCGTTCGACAAAAATGGACAAAGCTCCCGAACCTAGATTGAGACGTATTAAAGGTTCGACAAGGCAACGTCTGTCCAGGATGCGGCACCAGGACGCCGAAGCTCTGTAGTTCGAAGAAGCGACCGACGGGTGAATGTGCTTGAAGTATCTAGCCTTCATGAACCTGGTTCAAATCGAATGACTGCCATGAAGCTTCCACCACAACTTCATAGAACAGGCGTTTGTAGAAGCATGGAAAAGAACAGAAAAGTCCATACGGCCCAAAACAGAGGGAGTCTCATGCGGTTCAAATAATCTCTTAAAGCTTCATGCGGCTCAAGAGTCCTTTAGAGCTTCATGCGGCTCAATACTCCTTCAGAGCCTCATGCGGCTCAGAAATCCCCAATAGCTCCATGCGGCTCGGGTAAAAGCCATGTGGCCTTATGCGGTTCGCCTCTACAGCTGGCCATCAAGCAGCGGCCTTATTTAATGCTCTGACGTAACACGGCAGCTCTGACATAAAGGTGAATTGACAGCTCTGACATAAAGCTGCAATGTTGACTCTGACATAATGGCGCGCTCCTAGGGAAACGAAGAAAATCTTTAGACAGTTGGTACAGTTCACTATTTCCAAGAAATTTTTTTATGTGGATCGCCTGTGTGACCTTCATGCGGCTCGGTTGTGAGGCCACCCTCATGCAGCTCGGTTATGAGGCCACCCTCATGCGGCTCGGTCGTGAGGCCACCCTAATACGGCTCGGTTATGAGGCCACCCTCATGCGGCTCGGTTATGAGGCCACCCTCATGCGGCTCGGTCGTGAGGCCACCCTCATACGGCTCGGTTATGAGGCCACCCTCATGCCGCTCGGTTATGAGGCCACCCTCATGCGGCTCGGTCGTGAGCCACATGAGAGGCCACCCTCATGTGGCTCGGTTATGAGGCCACCCTCATGTGGCTCGGTTATGAGGCCACCCTCATGCGGCTCAGTTGTGAGGCCACCCTCATGCAGTTCCAATTTTGGAAAGCCACACCCATGCGGTTCTGACACGTGGCCACCCTTATGCGGTTCGGTTGGGGGCTACTCCCATGCGGCTAATACTCCCATGCGGCTCGGATCATAGGGGCCACCCTCATGCGGCTCAGATTAAAGGACTTCCATGCGGTTCAGATAAGGCCACCCTTATGCGGCTCTGACACGAGGCCACACTCATGCGGCCCAACTTTGATTGTCCTCCATGCGGCTCGCAGCAGTTGGGACACATGGCAGGAGTTGATCAAATCCCAACAATCAAGATTTATGGCAATCGATATAACAGGCAGTTGGGACACGTGGCAGGAGATTGACCAAGATTTATTCACTCGGATTTACTGATATCAACAAATCATCACAAAGCAGATTTGGTGCAATCAACATTAACTGCCCAGATTTGTTACAATCAATATTGACGGCCCAGATTAATTTTCAACCAATAAGATCAAGGCTAATCTTCACCAAATCCTTAACCGTCTACTTTTTAAGGAGCAATTACTGCACGCCCTACTTATCCCAAAGCCCTATAAATAGCAAGGTGCCATTCCCTTACAAAACACGGAGCAAAGGCCTGGACACAGACTGGAGAGAGAGCACCGGGACAAAGACACAGAGAGTGCACAGAGAGCGACGGAGACTCAAAGAGAAATATAGAGCAACTCCCGTCCACACAAAGAGCATTTCCTCACCAGAGCCGAAGCGACGTCCGATCGTCCAAGGAGTAAGGCAGAGTTTCCGTCACTCTCCCGAGCCTCTACTGTCACCCCCCAGAATCAAAAATAAATAATTGTACGTAGATTGCTGTACCTAGGTGTTCATTCCTAGGCTTTCTTTGTACGAGCGAGTTTGTGTTGTGAAGTAAAAGTCCAGTCCTCCCATAAAACTGTTATGTTTTTTTCTAATCAATGGCAAACACGATGGCGACTCTGCTGGGGACTAACTTCTACACGGCTGAGAAGTTGGTGACACAATCGAACGTCGCCAAGCTCGGCTCCATGCAACAGATGTTGGTCGTCCGCTTCGACCAGCAGGCGTTTGAAGAAATGCTCTCCGACGGGAGCGCTGGCCCGGTCCTGAAGCGAACCCGCACGAAGAAGGCTCACAGGGAGTGGTGGCCCAAATCATTTTCTCCTCCCCAAGCTCTGGACGAAGTATTCTCTGCTGCCCAGGACGGCGAAGATTCGCATGTGGCTCCACTTTAATCCACAGAGAACCCTGTTGTTCCCAAGTCCGGCAGAGAAAAGCACTACGATGCTGGACTTGCGAGAACAAGGGGAAATCCTATGCGGAAGCCGCATAAAGGTGCCAACCGCATGAAGACTCATGCAGCCGCAAATGCCAGCCGCATGGAGAAAACTCATATGGCCACAAAGGCCAGCCGCATGGAGAAGACTCATACGGCCACAACTGCCAGCCGCATGAAGAAGGCTCATACGGCCACAACTGCCGGCCGCATGAAGGAGGCTTATGCGGCCAAAACTCCCAGCCTCATGCAAACTGCTCAAGCGGCCACAAATGCTAGCCGTATGAGGATGGCCTATGCGGCCACCAATCCCAGCCGCAGATCATCTGCTCCAGGCGGCTCGGGTTCGGTCTTTGACCGCCTCTCATGTGGTCCTGACTCCAGATGCTCCCAAAAAAATGTGCCAGACTCTGTGCGACACCATTTGGACTCTTCTTACTATCCACCCTTGGGTGCTAGAGTAAAGAAGTCTATAACAACGCGAGCTCGGCAAGCTCAGTCAGCTGTCCCAACCTTTGACCATCCGAGCGCTCCGCTTACTGTTATGCGGGCCTCCGATGGAAAGTTGTATCGAACCACTCTAGTCTAGCCCCCGGCGGCAAACGGACAGAGTGGTTCCCAAGAATCTTCCAACAATCAGGGAGCAAACATGGTGCCAACACACTCAGATGTTCGGGATTCCTGGGCCCACAAAATGGGTGTAAAGGTTGCTCGGAACGCACCTGACTTGCGTGACGTGATCCTCTACAAGCGCAAAAAAAGAGAAGAAGCCTCGGTGTGCAGAGAGTCCTTCCCTGGACATCACTGCACCCAAGTCATTGTCAACTGCTGCTGCAATAATACGGTAGTACAAGAAGACCGGCGGTCCGTCTTTCAACGACTGCAACACCCAAGCTCAGAAGACGAGGAGCTTCTCGTCGTCTCCTGCAATTCTGCTCTGAAGATCCCTGGCAGCGGGAGAGGGAAGAAAACCAATGTCTCCAGTCCGAAAATCTTGGCCGGCATGACCAAGAAACTCACGTCCAAGCGGTTGTCCATAACCACCACTGGAGGAGTTTTTCAAGGTACCCGCTCAAAAACAAAATCTGCCACACTTGGAGATTCGTCGTCCACATCTCTGGGAGGCGCTGGAGCCGGTGGTAGCACTCCTCCAAACATCCACGATAATCCAATGTTCCAAGAAGATAATCCAGGGGAAACAGTTCCCCCAACAGATGCAACAAGTTACGACGTCTCCGAGGACGTCAAAACTCTAAAGACGAGGCAATCTCTGAAGCTGGAGGTACCACTCCTTCTGAGTCCGAACCTAAGGAGAACATTCCCACATACCCTGACGACTTCTCAGTATAAGGGTATGATTCAGAGGGCGCGTCCTCCACCGTTTCTTCCATCTTTCCTCATGTGAGGACGGTGTTCATGACAAACAATGACCAAGACGGTCCCAGTGATCGCCAACGCATAGACACCCTGGTGGCCATACTCCATTCCTTGGTCAAATCCATGGACAAAATCAAAGCAGCCCTACTAACTCTGCAAGGAAGGACGCTTGGCCAGACAAGCTTGGGTCCCGCGGCCAATACGGACTCAAACTAAAACCCCGGGTGACAACCCTCCTATAATATCGGCTCCTACCACTGCAGACGAAGCCAAAGAGGCAAGATGAGAGGTCCAGGAGCTCCGGGCCATGTTCCACGCCCGAGAAACCAGCCAGGACCTCAGGATACGACAACCGTATCCTGCCGCATGGAGAGATGTTCCCTTCCCACCAAGATATAAACCATTCAACATCAATCCGTATAATGGGAAGACATCTGCAAGCAGGTACATCACCTACTTCGAAGTCATAACCGGCCATCTGCCTCATGATGACGCCATCCTTACGCGGTTGTTCATTGGAGCATTGGAAGGGGTAGCCTTCGACTGGTCCCACAACTTGTCAGACAACTGCATCCATTCCTTCGTCGGCTTAAAAAACATGTTCCTTGAAAGGTTCTATGAGGTAGGACAAGATGTGACAATGTCCACCCTCATAGACGTTGTCCAAGGGGAGAAAGAGCTAACGAAGAACTACATTGAGCGGTTTCGTCAAACCGCGATGAAATTGCCCTCAGACAACCCAGATTCCTCCTTAATTGAAATTTGCCAAAAGAGGCTGCTTGCCACAATCAGCCTCTGGATGGGCGAAAGTCAGTTTAAGGACTGGAAGACTTTCATCATCAGCGCCACTAGCACAGAAGATAAGTTGAAGAAAGCCCACCAACTGGAGTTGCACATCTCGGAAGGAGAGGACAAGGGTAAACGCCCTAATGCCAACAACAACAACGACGGTAATTCCTCCAACAACCGAGACAATAAGGGCAAGCAGGCTATGGTGGCCGACACAGCCCAGAAGCCTGAACCAAAGCCGACAGAAAAGCAATAGCGTCAGATGACCATTTTCTTCGAGGACAGTCATGTCAAGCCCATCTTGGACATGCTCATACAAGGGAGTAAAATTCAGCTCCCCCCACCAAGACGGGAACCTCGGTCGACAGAAATGGAGAGTCCTAAGTACTGTCACTACCATCGCTATGTCCATCATGCTACGCAAGACTGCTTCCAACTGAAACAATACATCCAGCATCTCATCGATTCTAAGGCCCTGACCATTGATTTCGAAGAGGTGACCGTGGCAGCCAACATGGTGTCAGTACAGTTCGGCAGCTTCCCTCCGACAAAGACTCAAGATGGAGTAGTACCCGTCCCTAGAGCAAAGATGGAGGTCGCTAACCTTCCACCTCCTCAAGACCAGGCCGCTGGTCTGGTACCCCTCACCACATCATGAGGGGAAGTCATGTGGGTCCATCCGGACCTAGTACCTGAAGTGAATCAGTCCGCACCGCCCTCCACCAATAAGAAGAAGAGTGGAAAAGTCAAATCATGTCGCACAATCTCGACAGAAGTCGAAGAAGCTACAGTCGTCGTCACCTGGTTGGGTGCATAATCCCAACCTACACCGGGTAACTCGGCTGAAGATCATCAACCGGCTACTGCTGATGCCCCAGGACCTTCTCAGCCTCCGATGATCGACAAGCCTAGGCCGATGGAGACTCGCTTTGACAAACCACTCCAAAAAGAGGCGCCTCATGGGCTGGAGATGCCCTACAACTTTGACATCTTGGCACAATTGGCCAACACATCGGCCAAATTGTCACTATACGAGCTCCTAAGACTCTCCAAAGATGTTCGCATCGTATTAAGCAAGGCACTCCAGAATGCCGATGCATATCTGGCTCAGTCCAATCTCGCTGGGGAGAATTTGCCTGCAGATCTTCAAGATAGTGCTTGCACAGGTGCAATGCCCAACATTGTCTTCACTCCGCAGGATATGCTTATCAAGACCAACCTGCACGATCGCCCTCGGTATTATACTGGATACGTTGGCGATATCAAGGTGGACCGGATGCATATTGACCCCGGATCTTCTATAAGCATCATCCCGAAGAGCCTACTGCACCACCTGCGTATCCCAATGCATCGCCTTACGCCGACAAGCACTGCCATCAGCGATTTTAATTCAGGCAGAAGCTATCCGATCGGGAAGATTCGTCTGAAATGCCAAATCGGCGATCTTCAATCAGAAGTGACCTGTTGTGTCATAGATGCGGATACTTTCTACAATATTCTCCTGGGATGTCCTTGGATACATGATTACATGATCTCCACAGTGCACTATTGTTTCAAGTACGTCGACAAGCACGGCTTCGTGAGGACAAAATTTGCCGACATCGATCTATTTAAAGGGTTCGAATCCTACTATTCAGACTCATGCTTGTATGAGAAGTCGAAAAGGCACCTTATCGAAGGAGATACTCAAGCTCAAACTGAGGCGACAATAGGAGCGGAAGAACCTCTGACGATCCACCTCCAAGTCCACAAACTTGGCAAAACTGCACCCCTTACAGCCACTCTGCGTAAGGATGTAATCAGCCTCTCCACACAGGAAGGGCAAATGATAATCCGACTGCCGAGGTCAGACCAAGCGCCAAGACCCACGACAAAGCTACTAACAATCAGGCTGCCTAGAGCTAGATAGCAACAGACAGAGGAGCTCAATCCCTTTGTCACGCCGATGACGATTCATCTTTCCAGAATGAATCGGCAGCCGAACACTAAGCCGAGGACTGCTAGCCAGCCAACTACTCTCCGCCCAGCACCGAACACCAAACTAGGGGTCGCTAGTACGCCAACAACTCCACGTTCTGCTCCACCAATAGAGCCCCTGATGATTAAGCTGCCCAAGTCATCCTTCCAGTCTTCATTGACACAGGGGATGACTGAAGAAGAGTCAGAACTGGCCAAGTATATGGCTGCTCACACTGATGTTCCATCCGCAGATGATGTAATTCCATTGGAAAAGATACCTTACTTTATCAATAAAGGGCTATCTTTGAACTACCTCGAGCTTGATAAGCTTTATACAATGTATGCCATGGAACACGGTATAGGTACCCACTTACACACACAGGTGACAAATGTCTACACCGTGAACCAACTTACTCCCGGAGAAGACGCCTGCTTCATAGTCGAAGAAAAGGACCACCCAATCATCTTCGGTCGGAAGAATGATCCATAACCTTTTAGGGTAGAAGAAGTTGATCTCGAACCCGACACCGAGAGACTGCCCCTTTATCTATATAGTTTCCGATCCAAGTACCTCATGCAAAAACAGAGGTATGATCTGGAAACTATATCAGGCTTGAACTACGGTACTGGACGGCGGTTACCCTTACAGTTGCCGATCCCGGCTGGGAAACCACAGGATTACTACAACAAGACCAGATGTGGGCTAGGTTATGTTACACCTGCAACGACCCCTGAAAGCTCAGATGAGAAATGCAACTGGCATTCACACTCAACCGGGTCACCAACTTCTGATTCAGATGTCAGCATCGGGGACGTATTCAGGCAAGTCTTGTCTGTCAATATGGCATTCACCGACGTCTATAAAGAAGATGAAGACATTCCTGAAATTCTTGAGTTAGAGCCGTGGGCCCAACAACTAGACGTACAATAGGAGAAGCGGTTCGAACAAAGAGAGCCTCCAACTGAAGATGAGGTCGTACAAGTTGATCTCGGCGATGAGTCCTCTCCAAAACCAATCTTCGTTAGCAAAAGTCTGACAGACGAAGAGCGAGAATCACTGCTGCAGCTCGTCAGAGAATATATCGACGTATTCGCCTGGAGCTATGAAGACATGCCAGGGCTAAACCCCGAGGTTGTACTTCACAAACTCAACATTCGTCCGGACGCAAAGCCGGTCAAGCAGCAGCAATGATGGTTTCACCCAGACATCATGAACTCCATCGAGGCCGAGGTTAACAAACTGATAGCCTGCTGATTCATTCGTGAGGAACAACACCCAGACTGGGTGGCCAACATAGTACAAGTCCTCAAGAAGAATGGCAAAATTCGAATCTGTATTGACTTCCGGAATCTGAATGAAGCATGTCCTAAGGATGAGTTTCCCCTTCCTATTACAGATATAATGATTGACAACACCTGCGGCTTCGAGCGCATGTCATTCATGGATGGCTTCTCAGGGTACAATCAAATCAAGATGTCCCCTGACGATGAAAGGCATACATCATTCCGAACACCGATTGGCACATACTGCTACACAGTTATGTCATTTGGTTTAAAGAATGCTGGTGCCACCTATCAACGAGTCATGAGCATCATCTTCAGAGATCATTTACGCAAGACAGTGGAGTGTTATGTTGACGACATCGCCGTCAAGAGCCGCTCTAAAGAAGATCATCTGCATGATCTGAAGACAGTATTTGACCTGATGCGGGCGCACAATTTGAAGATGAATCCTACGAAGTCCTTCTTAGGCGTATCCAGCGGGAAGTTCTTGGGTTTCATCGTTACCTCCCAGGGTATCCATGTCGACCCTGAGAAGACCAAGGCAATTATGGAGATGGGTCCTCCAAGAAATCTTCGTGAACTCCGAGGCCTTCAAGGGAGGCTAGCTTATATCAGGAGGTTTATCTCTAACCTCTCCGAAAGATGTCAACCCTTCATGCACCTCATGAAGAAAGGCGTCTCCTTCGTATGGGATGAAGAGTGCCAGCGCGCCTTCGACAACATCAAAGAATACCTGTCGAACCCTCCAGTCCTGGTAGCCCCAGTTGCTGGAAAGCCATTCTTGCTTTATGTGCGAGCTATGGAGCATTCTCTCGGTGCTCTACTAGCACAAAACAATGATGCAGGCCATGAGCAAGCTATATATTACCTCAGTCGGATGATGATGGGACCTGAGCATCGATACACTATCGTGGAGAAGAAGTGCCTTGCTCTGGTTTTTGCTATTCAAAAGACACGACACTACGTCATGGGGCAAACCATACATGTCGTATCAAGAGTTAACCCCCTCAGGGTTCTCATGACCAAGCCAGGTGCACTCAGCTCTCGGCTCGCTACCTGGGTGATATTATTGTCTCCCTACCACATGATCTTCGTCCCGCAGAAGGCTGTTGAAGGTCAAGCTCTGGCAGATTTTATAGCAGCTCATCCAGGTTCGAAATCAACCAGAATAGACGAAGAGATTCCAGATGAGGTCGCCAATTCAAATATGGTCTCTCATAATACCGTGTGGCGAATGTTCTTCGACGACGCTTCCAGAACTGGGCCCAAGGGTAATATCGTCGCTGGAGTCAGAGTGGTGCTGATTTCTCCCTCCGGACTGGTGATCAATCGGGCTTACTCCCTCACGGAGCCATGTTCAAACAACGTAGCCGAGTACAACGCTTTGTTCATTGGCCTCTGACTTGCAAAGGAGATGGAGGTAGAGTATCTTGAAGCATACGACGATTTGCAGTTAATCGTCAATCAAATCCGGGGTTCATATGAAGTTCTCAATGAAGATCTGATCCCCTATCACCAGATGGCGATTGATATCATCTCATCCTTGGAAGGGTTCTTTATAGAACACGTTCCCCGGCTCCAGAACATTGAAGCCGATGCCCTAGCAGGTCTTGCCGCTTCCCTAGCGGTCCCAAAATATACTCATCATTTGGTAGACGTAATAGGCCACGAATTGGTCTGTCCCAAGAACAATGTTCAATATGTTGAGAGTTACTCCGCTCTGACAGTCGACGAAGCACCAGACTGGAGACAGCCATTCATTAACTTCGTAGGTTATGGCATCTTGCCCGAGAATCCAAAGGAAGCCACTTCTATCAGAAGACGTTCCCTCAGATTCTTCTACGATACAGAGACGAAAATGCTGTATCGACGATCATACGATGGATTACTGCTTCGATGTATGTCAAGTACAGAGGCCAAAGAAGCTGTACGTGAAGCTCATGACGGCATCTACGGGGCCCATCAGCCTGGCCCAAAATTACAAGATCGCCTTCGCTGAATGGGCTATTACTGGCCCACGATGGTCACAGATGCGATAGACTATGCAAGAAAGTGTAAAGCCTGTCAAGTCCACGCAGATTTCATCTACCATCCATCCAAGTTTTTATATCCTACGGTGGCATCCTGGCTATTCAAAGTCTGGGGAATGGACATCATCGGTCTGATCACTCCGTCTTCGTCCCGAGGACATCGCTTCATACTCGCAATCACAGACTACTACTCCAAATGGGCGGAGGCCACTCCGCTGGCAGAAGTGAAGACTTCAAACGTGATCAGCTTCCTCTAACATCACGTCATCTATCGCTTTGGACTGCCCCGAAGGATCATCCACGACAACGGTCCGTAGTTCGCAAGACACGCTTTCTATCGGTTCTGCGACAAACACCGAATCCAGAATGTTGCTTCAACGCCATACAATCTGGCAGCAAATGGGTTGGCAGAAGCATTCAATAAAACTATAATCAAGCTGCTCAAAAAGTTCGTGTCTTCCAACAAACGCGACTGGAATGAGAAGCTTGGCGAATGCTTATGGGCGTACCGCACTACAGTCCGGACGGCCACTGGGAATACACCATTCTCTCTGGTGTATGGGAGTGAGGCGGTTCTCCCACTGGAGACTCAGATCCCCTCGCTCCATGTCGCCCTCACCTACTGATTGACGACGGATGATAACCACCATCGTCGATTACAAGAGTTAAAGGCTCAAGATGAGAAGCGCCTGTTAGCTCAACAACGAATCGAGTTATACCAAGCACGTATCTCGGGAGCTTTTAACAAGAAGGTGTAACGCCCCAGTCCCAAAATACTTGAAACTAGATACGTATCATGTCAGCTGTAGATATACAAAGAATACTCCAATGTATGGAATCCTCGTATAAATACATAAGCTGTAAAATGTAGAGAACCAAGACATGTTAAATCTCATCCACAAATATATAAAGAATAAAGATAGAATCAACTTGAATAATTATGGTACAATCCTTTGGTGGAGACAAAGTCCACTACCAACTATCTCAATGAAATAAATGTACAAGAAAGCGATCGATAAAATGACAAAACGAACCAAAAGCAATCATCTTCGAGAAATGAGAAAGATTACGGCCTTGGCTAGAACACCTGCAGAAAACATGAACACACACCTGGAGAAAAACCAGGTCCTCAAAGGGACGTAACAAGACATATAATATCATGCCATAAACTGAATAGTAAGAGCTCAATAGAAAATATACATGCGTAAAGGTTCCTAACCATTCTATGTGACATACACTTTGAGAAGACAACGTTCTACGCAGGAGCTTAGGTGTTCAGCATAGATGGAGAGAGAGTGGTAATAGGTAGCGCTCATAAGAGACACTATCGACCATGGGCAGAAAGTAGCTCTCATACGAGAACTATCGGCCCCGGG
Source organism: Iris pallida (assembly GCA_029216955.1). Taxonomy (NCBI): domain Eukaryota; kingdom Viridiplantae; phylum Streptophyta; class Magnoliopsida; order Asparagales; family Iridaceae; genus Iris; species Iris pallida. The sequence goes on along the minus strand of JANAVB010007399.1, from coordinate 54,205,850 downwards.
GCAGTAAGTAGCGCTCATCCGAGACACTATCGGCCCAAATCTATGTGTGTACTGAACATGTAGCCCCTACGCTAATAACTGTCTCCCTCCTCCCCATGATACTATACATGTGTCGACTCCACAACACTGTTTAATCCTTAATAATTGCCAAGTCTTCTACATAATCTATTAGCAGTTATATCCTATCGCACGGCCTGTACGCACCGATGTATGGTCGGTATGCAAGTCTGAAACTATATGCGACTCACAACTCACACACAACCCGTGGCACATCATGACAGTTTATGAGATACACTAAACATATGGTGGTCCCTTAACTCTAAGCCAATTGCATAAAATATAATAATTTGCATATATATAAAATTTTGAAAGAACAATATAAAGAAAAAGTATGCATGATATTGAGCAAGAAATTAAACAATAAAGGCAAGGTGTCTTGCCTGGGGTGACGCTTGGTGTGGTACGATACTCTGACAAGCCATGAATGTCTCATATCTATGATCAATGTGCAGAGGTCCGAAATCGGGAAGGAAGTAAGAGTACAATTAGTCATGATCAGCTAAGATAGTTGAAGAGAATTTGTGGAAATGTATACACGTACTAATTTTTGAAAACTACCTTTATAATAAATTTATGTAATTACTTAAAACATATTTTATTAGTCAAAAATAATTTTTAGAGAAATATTTAATATGTTTATGTATAGTAATTTGGAAATTATGATTTACTAAATAAAACTAATTTAATTGTTTTAGACTAGGAACCTCAAAATTTGAAATTATACAGATAACTTTGTATACATGTAAATAATAGTATATAATCTTCAAAATAATAATTTTAATGATAATAAAAATACAATATCATAAAAGCTATATCAAAATACTGTACTGATAACAACATTGGATAATAATACTAATAATAATAATAATAATAATAATAAGGATAATAATAATAATAACAGTGATAAAAATAATTATGACAATAATAATAATAATATTATTATTATTATTAATATTAATGATAATAACAGTAATAATAATCATAATAATAATACTAATAACATTAATAGTAAAAATAATGATAATAATAATAATATTAATAAATTATAATAATATTAATAATACTAACATTACTAACTCTTAAAGAAAGCCCCCTTTCCTTTGATTTACTGTGAGGGAGAGAGAGAGAGAAATTGGGAGAGGGATTTCACCGGGCGTTGCACGAGCGGAGGTCGGAGGGCCGGGGCCGACTCGGCGGAGGTGGTGGGGCGCGGGAAGAGGAGCGGCGCCGTCGGATCGGGTTCGGGTGCTGCGAACGGCGGTGGTCTCGGCTTGGGGCGGAGGCGCGCGGTGGTTCGTCGATGGTTGGAGCCGGAAGTTGGAGGCGGTGGGTTCCCAGGGACATGGTGGCCAGGTGGATGGGCGCGTCGGGCGACGAGGTGGTGGCGCTACAGCTGTGCGTGGAAGCAGCCGCTCGCCGGAAGGGTCGGGCAGCGCCCAACCGGCTGGTGCGGATGCCGGGATGGCCGTCGACTGCACGAGAGGGTTCTGGTGCGGCAAGGATGGGCCAGCGCTGGAGAACTCTCGAGCGTGGTGGCGTTCGATGCCAGAGCCGCGCGCGGTAGGAGGGACCGGCGCTTGGCTGAGGGTGGCGCGGAGGCTGCGCACGAGCGGGCAGATGCTCCGGTCGGAGGGCGGCACGGCGAGGTAAGCTTAGGATTTCACTTGATCTTCTTTTTCATCATTTTTCTTCTGCTGGTTGGCTGGGTGGCGTCGGCCGGCGATGGCCGAGGTGGCGTTGACGGGTGGCTGTGGTGATGGTAGTTGGTTTAATTTGGGGAATTGATTTCCGGTGGTGACGACGGTGGTGGTTCGGTTGAGAAGGTTGTGGCCGGTGATGGCCGGGAGTATGGTGGCAGGGGGAGGTGAAAAGTTGTGGCGGTGGCGGGCTGGGATTGAGGTCGTAGGTCTAGGTTTGGTTGTGTCGGGGAGATGTTCGACACGAGAATTCATTGTATTTGTAAAAGAATTATAGCGGATGGGAAAGGAGGACACATACACGATGCACGATTTGTGGATGTGGGAAAAATTATGGAAGAGTACCTGCCTATTTATAGGATGTGGGAATTCCCAGTTGGATAGGGATTTGGGGATTTAAATCCTCTATAGATAACATCATATAAAATTAAATAAATCAAATCTAAAATTAAATTAAATTCTAATTTAATTTCAGATCATCTAAACTTAATATAAATATAAATTTACTTTTAAACTTTTTAAATTAAACCCATAAAATCAAATTGAGATTTAAAATGGCCACGAAAATTTCCAAATATATTTTCCAAAAATACCAATAATAATAATTTCGAAAATATTAAATATCTTTAAATATCTTTTTGAATAATAACATATTAATATCAATAAATTTGAAAAATGGAATTATATATATATAATTTAAATTTATGCACCTCGTATGAAATGAATATCTGCATAATACCACGTTTTCAAAATTATCATTTATAAAACCTTTCATAATGTAAAATAAAGAGTTGGAAATTCCAATATGACCTATTTTACAACTTTTAAAATAATCGAAAATATTTATTATTTGAAAAAATTAAGCTTCTAAAAATGTTTTACAAAAAAAATATGTACCCCGCACATATTCGCACTCGACGAGCAATTTACGAATACGCCGCTTGCGCATAACGTACAATACGACTATGCGATGTACAATACAAAAATTTTAAATCAGTACCAAAATTGATAATAAAAAAATATAGTAAAAATTTAGGGGTTTTACATCCTACCCAACTTACAAGAATTTCGTCCTCGAAATTTAGGAATATGTAGGGTACAAGAGTTTAACGATAAGAAAATATGAATAATTCATTTGGCGAGACAAGGGGACGATATTCAATACGAACATGCATCGCGATCTCAAGATTAAATCATGAAGGTGGAATTGAATGTGGGTCGCTAGTTATCACTACGAAATAAGAAAGTTTTAGGGTTAAAGTTAATCATGATAAGGCTTAGAATGAAGAGTTTAAAAGGATCGACTAGATTAAGGCAATCAATTTAGAGGATATAGCTGTCTTTGTTTAGAATTAATCATTCTCAAGTTCCAAGAGGGTCGAGTTAATGGATCTAAGGTCGAAGAAAAAGTTAAATCAAGACGGGAATATAGTCACATGAGTTGGTCAGTGGGTAACTATCCCCAAGTATATACTAATATCATAGTCATAGGAGAATGGTTTGGTCTATCTATCAATCACAAGCTTTGTCTAGAATAGTTAAAAGACGAAAGCCAATAAGAGTCCAAAGGAGATGTTTTCGTATGCCAATATGTGATTCAAAGGCGGTTGTATAATTCCAAGAGAATTGCCAAGGTAATCGCGGAGGAGACTCTAGGGGCAAGTTTAACTATGTCTCCCTCCACGTAGTATGATATATGAAAAGCGAACCAAGTGCACTATGGTTGACCAGACCATAATACATCGGTTCTGATTTAGACAATGTATTAGTGGGCGCCCACATTAAACATATGTCATGATCAAGCTTGATAAAGAATACGCTTGCAAAACTAAGCTATTTTAGCATCATAGGTAGATAAAATAATAAGTAAAGGGTAATGATGAAAGAAATCAATTAGTCCAAGATCTTATAAAATCTAAGTTTCACCCGAACTTTGGGCCTATGCAGTCGGCTTGGTTGACTAGATAAGTTAGGGTCCACTGAATTCTATGGTCCAAGTGAACCTACCAATGTGGTCAACAAAAGGTTGGTTAGGTCGGGAGGTATTCTACCCAACTTACAAGAGTTAAACTAATGGTGTGATAGGTCCAGCAATCAAGATAAAATGTAAGGTTAAGCATGTAAGGAATTGAGTAGAATAAAATCATATATCGGGTCGAAAGAATTGAGTCGAGGTCGAGTCTCATCTATAGTTAAAAAGTATATTGGTTTCACGGTAGGGATTAGAGTCCAGTCTTTTTGACCCGAAAGTCGTAACATAAAATTAGAGTACAAGGAGACGTGTTTTAGTGGCACGTGATATACCTACATGAAGGTGGGCTCGTGTAGGTCTTGTTTGTGAAATTTGTGGGAAGAAAACGTCTAGTGTTGTGCTCCAAATATCTAAGTCACGGTAAGGGACGCTAAAAGATCTAAAGTAGAAAGTGGGAGTTCACGAGGTGATAATTAATGTACAAAAATAAAGAAGATCAAGTTAAAGCATGAAATAGAATTAATTAGAGAATCCAAATAAATCATTTAGGGACATAGTTCTAGAGAGAAGATGGTCCATTAGATGAATACAATTAAGGAAATATTAACTCATTATTCAAATTGCATATGGGTTAGAAGGTCGCAATTAAAAGATCTAGAATTGAAGGAAAGTCGAGTAAGTCGAGGTGGTAATACAGTCCCATAGCTGGGTAGATGACTAATAACACTTGCGTATATACTACTATCATGGTCATGAGTGACATGGCAATTAGTGTGGAATACTCAGTAGGGTTATCTTGGGGCCTACCATTAAAATTTTAGCTCAAGTATCCTCCAAAAGTTTTAAAATAAACTTTCAAAAATATACCCTCAAAATTTGTAATTCACTCCAAGCCGTTCAAATTTACCATAAAAAAAATTAAATCACTTTCATAAATCTCAAAGCAAACTTTATCACGTTACCACTAACCTTTTCCAAAATTAACGTTTAAATTCAACTATTTAACTCAAGAGTTCATAATTTATGAATCCATAAAAATTTCACAATCCATCAAACATTTAACACTCTAAAATTTTCAAATAACTCATAATAAAACTCTTAGCATATTAAAAGCAATCTTAAAAATTAAGCTCAATGCTCTTATCAATTTTAACTTCTATTCATGCTAAGTTATTCCAACAAAATCACAACTTTTAAATGGTAACTTCCTTTAATTAATCAAAATAACTTTTCATCACATCCTTCGAAATTCTCCCAAAAATTTTAATATTAGCAATCCCACATTAAACTTCTGATTCAAATAATCTTATCAGTCAAAATCTTTTTACCAAAAATCTAAATAGATTTGTAAATCCTAAATCATAAGACACCATTTAAAATAAAAATTTCTAAAAATCGTTTCCATAACTTCAAATAATTTAAACCAAAATTTACCGTCATTACTTCCACTTAAAATTCAAAATTTACTAAACACAAAAATCGCAAGTTGTACAACTCAAATTTAAATAATTCCTATGGCCATTTTTAAAAGCTAAGATCATTTCCAAACCAAATTTATAACTGTTCATGGGTTTATAACTATAATACAATAAATCATAAACATCAAAACTCGAAAAATAAATAAATTTTATATTTGTTCAAAAGATGTATATCTATCACCCAAAACTCATAAATATCACAACTCGAAAAGCAAATCGATTTTTTTTCACTTGTGGAAAGATGTATAACTATAACCCAATAAATCATAAATATCAAATCTTAAAAAGCCAATCAATGGTATAAAGATTCTAGCTATTTTTTTTCCTTCCTGCAGTATCAATCCTATAGTGTTTACTATTTAGAAATCTCAAGATTAAAACCTTCCTTGGTATTATCCTACTTTACAAATTACTAATCATTAAATCACACTTAAAAAAACATTTTAACTCAATTAGAGTCTTAAATGTATTCCAATTGCCAATGTAACCCTTCTAGCCATATGGTTGACCAATAAGTATATAGTAGTGTAGTCATCTTTCTAACTGTCACTAAGCACGAAAGATAAGAATTTACGGTAGGAGGAATTCAAGCAGGATGCAAATCAAGGAGGTCGAACGAGAGTTCAAAATTTGAAGTCAAGAAAGGATGTCAAGTAGGTGGATGAGATTCTAGACTCTAATCCTATATTGCAGGCCCGTTCGGTACAGTCATGTAACCGAAACGGCAAACTTGACCTGCATGGGCCACCACAAAAACATGTAACGCCCCAGTCCCAAAATACTTGGAACTAGATACGTATCATGTCAGCTGTAGATATACGAAGAATACTCCAATGTATGGAATCCTCGTATAAATACATAAGCTGTAAAATGTAGAGAACCAAGACATGCTAAATCTCATCCACAAATATATAAAGAATAAAGATAGAATCAACTTGAATAGTTATGGTACAATCGTTGGGCGGAGACAAAGTCCACTACCAACTATCTCAATGAAATAAATGTACAAGAAAGCGGTCGATAAAATGACAAAACGAACCAAGAGCAATCATCTTCGAGAAATGGGAAAGATCACGGCCTTGGCTAGAACACCTGCAGAAAACATGAAAACACATCTGGAGAAAAACTAGGTCCTCAGAGGAACGTAACAAGACACATAATATCATGCCATAAACTGAATAGTAAGAGCTCAATAGAAAATATACATGCGTAAAGGTTCCTAACCATTCTATGTGACATACACTTTGAGAAGACAATGTTCTACGCAGGAGCTTAGGTGTTCAGCATAGATGGAGAGAGAGTGGTAGTAGGTAGCGCTCATAAGAGACACTATCGACCATGGGCAGAAAGTAGCTCTCATACGAGAACTATCGGCCCCGGGGCAGTAAGTAGCGCTCATCCGAGACACTATCGGCCCAAATCTATGTGTGTACTGAACATGTAGCCCCTACGCTAATAACTGTCTCCCTTCTCCCCATGATACTATACATGTGTCGACTCCACGACACTGTTTAATCCTTAATAACTGCCAAGTCTTCTACATAATCTATTAGCAGTTATATCCTATCGCACGGCCTGTACGCACCGATGTACGGTCGGTACGCAAGTCCGAAACTATATGCGACTCACAACTCACACACAACCCGTGGCACATCGTGACAGTTTATGAGATACACTAAACATACGGTGGTCCCTTAACTCTAAGCCAATTGCATAAAATATAATAATTTGCATATATATAAAATTTTGAAAGAACAACATAAAGAAAAAGTATGCATGATATTGAGCAAGAAATTAAACAGTAAAGGCAAGGTGTCTTGCCTGGGGTGACGCTTGGTGTGGTGCGATACTCTGACAAGCCATGAATGTCCCATATCTATGATCAATGTGCAGAGGTCCGAAATCGGGAAGGAAGTAAGAGTACAATTAGTCATGATCAGCTAAGATAGTTGAAGAGAATTTGTGGAAATGTATACACGTACTAATTTTTGAAAACTACCTTTATAATAAATTTATGTAATTACTTAAAACATATTTTATTAGTCAAAAATAATTTTTAGAGAAATATTTAATATGTTTATTGTATAGTAATTTGGAAATTATGATTTACTAAATAAAACTAATTTAATTGTTTTAGACTAGGAACCTCAAAATTTGAAATTATATAGATAACTTTGTATACATGTAAATAATATTATATAATCTTCAAAATAATAATTTTAATGATAATAAAAATACAATATCATAAAAGCTATAGCAAAATACTGTACTGATAACAATATTGGATAATAATACTATTAATAATAATAATAATAATAATAATAATAATAATAAGGATAATAATAATAAAAATAGTGATAAAAATAATTGTGACAATAATAATAATAATATTATTATTATTAATATTAATGATAATAACAGTAATAGTAATACTAATAACATTAATAGTAAAAATAATGATAATAATAATAATTATTATTATTATAATAATAATAATAAATTATAATAATATTAATAATACTAATATTACTAACCCTTAAAGAAAGCCCCCTTTCCTTTGATTTACTGTGAGGGAGAGAGAGAGAGAAATTGGGAGAGGGATTTCACCGGGCGTTGCACGAGCGGAGGTCGGAGGGCCGGGGCCGACTCGACGGAGGTGGTGGGGTGCGGGAAGAGGAGCGGCACCGTCGGATCGGGTTCGGGTTCGGGTGCTGCAAACGGCGGTGGTCTCGGCTTGGGGCGGAGGCGCGCGGTGGTTCGTCGACGGGTGGAGCCGGAAGTCAGAGGCGGTGGGTTCCCAGGGACATGGCGGCCGGGTGGATGGGCGCGCCGGGCGACGAGGTGGTGGCGCTGCAGCTGTGCGTGGAAGCGGCCGCTCACCGGGAGGGTCGGGCAGTGCCCAACCGGCTGTTGCGGACGCCGGGATCGCCGTCGACTGCACGAGAGGGTTCTGGTACGGCGAGGATGGACCGGCGCTGGAGAACTCTCGAGCGTGGTGGCGCTCGATGCCAGAGCCGTGCGCGTTTGGAGGGACCGGGGCTTGGCTGAGGGTGGCGCGGTGGCTGCGCACGAGCGGGCGGACGCTCCGGTCGGAGGGCGGCACGGCGAGGTAAGCTTAGGATTTCACTCGATCTTCTTTTTCATCATTTTTCTTCTGTTGGTTGGCTGGGTGGCGTCGGCCGGCGAAGGCCGAGGTGGCGTTGATGGGTGGCTGTGGTGATGGTAGTTGGTTTAATTTGGGGAATTGATTTTCGGTGGTGACGACGGTGGTGGTTCGGTTGAGAAGGTTGTGGCCGGTGATGACCGGGAGCATGATGGCAGGGGGAGATGAAAAGTTGTGGCGGTGGCGGGCTGGGATTGAGGTCGTAGGTCTAGGTTTGGTTGTGTCGGGGAGATGTTCGACACGAGAATTCATTGTATTTGTAAAAGAATTATAGTGGATGGGAAAGGAGGACACAGACACGATGCACGATTTGTGAATATGGAAAAAATTATGGAAGAGTACCTGCCTATTTATAGGATGTGGGAATTCCCAGTTGGATAGGGATTTGGGGATTTAAATCCTCTATAGATAATATCATATAAAATTAAATAAATCAAATCTAAAATTAAATTAAATTCTAATTTAATTCCAGATCATCTAAACTTAATATAAATATAAATTTACTTTTAAACTTTTTAAATTAAACCCATAAAATCAAATTGAGATTTAAAATGGCCACGAAAATTTCCAAATATATTTTCCAAAAATACCAATAATAATAATTTTGAAAATAATAAATATTTTTAAATATCTTTTTGAATAATAACATATTAATATCAGTAAATTTGAAAAATGGAATTATATATATATAATTTAAATTTATGCACCTCGTATGAAATGAATATCTGCATAATACCACGTTTTCAAAATTATCTTTTATAAAACCTTTCATAATGTAAAATAAAGAGTTGGAAATTCCAATATGACGTATTTTACAACTTTTAAAATAATCAAAAATATTTATTATTTATTATTTGAAAAAATTAAGCTTCTAAAAATATTTTACAAAAAAAATATGTACCCCGCACATATTCGCACTCGACGAGCAATTTACGAATACACCGCTTGCGCATAACGTACAATACGACTATGCGATGTACAATACAAAAATTTTAAATCAGTACCAAAATTGTTAAAAAAATATAGTAAAAATTTAGGGATTTTACAGAAGGTTAAAATCAGAACATTCCAAGTTGGCGATCTCGTCTGGCAGTTCGGAAGCCGATGGTTATTACTCACAAAACTGTCGGCAAATTCCAGCCAAAGTGGGAAGGCCCATTTATCATCGAGGCTGTATTCTCCAATGGTGCTTACCGCCTCGCGAAACAAAATGGAGACTTGCTCATGTTGCCCATCAACGGCAAGTTTCTGAAGAAGTATTATGTCTAAAACGACATACTCCAAATCTCTCAGGTTGTTGAGTTATGTACCCTCTGGTACCGCTAAACTTACATTCTGATTCCAAATCTCTTAGATTGTTGAGTTATGTACCCTCTGTTACCGCTGAACTTACATTCTGACTCCAAATCTCTCAGATTGTTGAGTTATGTACCCTCTGGTACCGCTGAACTTACATTCTGACTCCAAATCCCCTAGATTGTTGAGTTATGTACCCTCTGGTACCGCTGAACTTATATTCTGACTCCAAATCTCCCAGATTGTTGAGTTATGTACCCGCAGGTACCGCTGAACTTACACTCTGGAGCTCCTTCCTCATGATCCACTACCCGTACTTTCAGTGCATAAAAAGGGTAACGGATCCACAAAATTTCCCGAAACAACCACGTCGACGTTACCTCTGAGTTATTTCACTTCCATCAAAAATAAACCACCCCTCACGTAGAACTTCCACGTCCATATTACCTCTGAGTTGTTCTATGTATCCTTCATGGTGTCCACTCCTGCCACGTCCTCATTACCTCTGAGTAGGAAGATTCTATCGAAGAAACCCTCATATTTACCACGTCTTCATTACCTCTGAGTAAGTATGTTGGTCCTCTCTCGACTTATTATCCGTACCCAAAACCAGGATACGCCAAGGATAATAGGCCCACAAATGTCCTCGGTTGACCACAAATGTCCTCAGTCGACCACAATTGTCCTCAGTTGACCACAAATGTCTTCTGTTGACCACAAATGTCCTCTATGACCATAAATCCTGTACTAGGTCCTCTAGTACATGCAGCTCCTTTCTCATCATGCCTCTGGGGCCCAGCTGCCCCATGGCACTCTTTTGCTCGATACCGAGAACTTCCATGGTCACCTTACCGTGGAATCGTTCTAGGTATCCCTAATCAAAATTATTATCCGTACCTAAAACCAAGGTATGCCAAGGGTAATAGGTCCACAAATAGTCTCCCAGCGGGGCAAACATCACAAATACCAAAGATACAGTACAAGCACAATAGATGATGGATGATGAAAACATAGTCATTTATTGAAAAGCGAAAGTACTACATATTCGGGGACCACGTCCCTATCAAAACAAAGGAAAACGACAAAAAAAAGAAAAAAAAGGGGGCCGACTATGGTTCGGCTATACCTAATTCTCTGAGGCGATCCCTCAGCACGGCAGTCGACCGCTCAACTCGCAGCTTGGCCCGACGCTCGGCCTCCTGATTCAGCCGCTCTGCATCCTCCAGATGCGCATGGGTCTGCCAGCCACCCTCGAGTCTCTTCAAAGCACGCTCCAGGCTAGCAGAAGCTCGGGTGACCTTTTCGGCCTCCTGAACGATCAGCTCTTTATCCGCACGGGAAGCCTCGAGCTCAAACTCCAAGAAGGCTAGCTTCCTTTGGAGCTCGAGGATCTTCTCCCTCGTATCAATTATTCCGCGAGAAGAAGCCGCTTCCCGAGCCATGCAATCCTCGGTCCTGCGGCTCAACTGATCATATTGGAGAGACATATCGTCAAGGTCCTTCGTGATAACTGGCTTAGACGCATCTCGCGCGGCCCTTATCTTCTCCAGGACAGTGGTGAGGAAGGCCCGCTCCTGATCTATCGTTGAAGACAGATCAACTTGCCGCAGTACTTGAAACTGGGCCACAAGGTGATCCGTCTCTAGCAATTTGGGCTCCAGCAGCTCAACCATCCCTGTCCCACCAGGAAGGGTTCTAAGGATTTTAATCTGGCCCCGAGCGCATTGACGGGCCAGGGCAAAAGAGATCCCCCTCTCCACAGCAGCTTCGACTCCTCGCCTCAGGTGACGATAGAAACTGTCAACCACATCCCTCGACGATTCATCCAGAACTTCCAAAGAAGACGGCGTCAAAGGGAGAGTAGGTGGCAGAGTCGAAGAAGACGCAACGGAACTTGATGCCCCTGCCACGAGGGAAACAAATTTCGAGCAGAAGGATGCTTGAATAGTGGCCAGTTCTTCTTCCGCAACCCGAAGAATTTGAAGGCTCGGCAGGGCAGAGAGGTCGACCTTTGGAGCCACATTAACAGATGAGGGTGCAGGGACCAGTTCTCCCTGCTCCGGCCGTTTCGTCGTTTGTCCTTCCAAACTTGATTCAGCAGGAGGTCCCTCGATATAAGTCGGAGGGGGAGGAGGTACACTCTCTTCTACCAGATTCACTCTGACGAGCTCTACCCTGACAATGTCCGTTATTGGTAGTGAAGGAGCAGGACCTGTATGTCCAGAGCAACCATCAATCAGCTTAATCCAGAGGATGTGATGATAGAGCGAATGAGCCTCCTCACTAGTCAAGATTTGGCTTATCTTACCAGGGGAGAGTTGCGGAGGCTGAGGCTCGCTCACAGCCGCCGTAATCTCTTCGCCAGCGACACCCGTGTCGAATTCAGTTGGTTCCTCTACACCAGCTGCCCCGAAAGGAGATACAGCTGGATCAGCGTCACCCTGCTGAAGTTCAACAGTCTCGGGGACGGGTTCAGCGGAGCCCACGTCGCCCTGGATCGATACCTCAGCAACGTGAGACCCCTCAGTCGCCGCCGAGAGAACCTCGGTAGAAATAATCTCGGCACACATGTCACTAATTAAAGTGGTCAAGGCCAGGTCGACTTCAGGAACAGCGGCTGGCTCTCGAGAATCTTCAGACGCCTACAGAGAAAAGAAAAATGATTAGATCATAGTTCAGGAGAAGCTAAAGAAAGAGAGGGTTGTGATTCAATTTACCTCCGAAATAGCGCCCATATCCTCGTCTCTTTCCTTGATGAGCAGCCGGCGAGACCTAACCGCAGCCCGTTTTACGGAGTAGGTTATGCCACCGATAGACTCACGCCTGCCTCGCTTGCACGAAAGGCCAGGCACAACAGGTGGCTGATCCGCTACCACCTCATCTGGCGCAACAGGCGGCTGATCCGCCACTACCTCTTCTGCAGGAGGGAGAGAGTCATCGGCATCGTGCTCGTCATCCTCTTCGTCCGCAGTAGTGGACTCCGAGTCTGGCACAGGAACCGTGTTCGCCTTTTCTTCCTCGTTTTGGACCCCTTGTGCTTCTCCGCCAAGCCAGTACCTGCAATAAAGCTAGTACTCGGGTCAAAATTAACGGGAGGCTTGCTCGCCGTAACATGGTATAGGGCTGCCATATACAAAATCTCCCCTGGCGCCTCAGCCTCAGGAACCGAGAAGCTGGTTCGGGTATGAACCGCGTCATAATAATGCAAGGTACTGATATCGTCGAGTACGCTACCTACAAAGCCCAGGCCAGAGCTGGGACTGTCAAAGAATAGCTGGCTATACCCAAACTGGCGGAAGAACCTGCCGGGCAAATAGGGCTCCAGGTAGACAATATTACGGTTACGGTATACTAGGTGTGCTGGACGGATATTTCGCAACCAAAGGAGCAGCTTCTCAGGCAAGAGATGAGGAGGTCCGGTACCGTCAATGTGTACGCCCCTCACTTCTTCATCGATAAAACGAGGAACAGACACAAAAAAGCCGTATCCGTCCATTCTCGCCAGCACCCTCCGACAGGCTGGCATAGTGCTGCACTCCCAGGGCTGATGGTGATATTAGAAAATGAAAGCATCATCAGCCGTAACGCTGTCCTCTGCTCCAGGCCTCATCAAAGACCGACAGTGCATCAACAGCCACCCCATCAGATAATGGTAGGGCAGCTCTATACGCTCAAAATCCATCGCCGTATCATGGGCAATGACCTTGGATGAGAAGGCGCGAAGGCCATGGTGTATGTTGTACACCATGGCCGAAAGAAGGGCCAGTGTAATCCCAAAGACCAGTTTTACGGCAGGAAGGATAAAGTGGCGGCTGATCCTCTCAATGGAACCTGCCCCTCCTGAGACTACGCAGTTTTGTAGCCACACCATCAGGAATCCTGCCAAGAGTGCCTTCTCTGACAGCCGCTGAGTACCATGATAAAAATAACTAAAGGAGTCAGTTTGACTCCCAAATGTGTCGCCCGTAGCCCTCGATCTCTTGGCAGTTGACGCCGGTTTTTGTACCTCCTCCTGGGTTTGAGGATCTCGGGAAGAAACCTGACCTGAGGCGCCTAGTGTAAAAAGGTATGAGACCCAGGACGTGGTGTGAGGAATGCTCCCTTCCGAGCTACCATCCTTCTTGATGGACATCTGGTGACAAGTACTATGGTGACATAACAATTCCCAGTATACGGCAACAAAGCCCGGGAACCGCCGATCCAAATCCTCGAACTCTTCGTTCGTAGGGGTGTACACTTCAAAGACTTCTTTCCCCTAGGGTAGCTTGGAAATAACGTACATCTCGTGGAGAGCGAGTCCCAGCTCCCCTCCGGGCGTGAAGAAGGTTTCCGTCCGTCGGTTGTACATTTCCAGGAGAGCCATGAACAACGGCTTATTTATGGGTAGACCATGACAGGTGCCCCGAATGGCGTGGTAGAGGCCGATCTCACGCAGGGGAGTCTCATACTTCCGCAGAATCCACGTGGTCAAGTTGGCCCACGCAGGGATAGGGTTTATCCAGTTCTGTAGCGCCAACCGGCCGACGGGATAGGACCCCTTCCGAGCAAGCTGGTTCAAGAAGGTGTCAGCTTGAGAGAACGTAAAATTGGGACCCGATACATTTATGAAGGTACCCGGGGCCAGTCCCATCATGTACCGACTGACCGGTTTCCTACCCGCATACGCTGACCCCAAATTCCTGTTATAATGGATGTTACCCACAATTATCCCCGACCTGCTTGGAGTCAAGGAGTCCACCATCTTTCTGTCCATCGGTAACATGTTGAACCATGTCAGAGAAAAATGACGCTCCATCGGAGGAATATGGATCGCCATCCCGTCAAGAGTAAAGTCCCAACTCTCGGATATATCCAGCACTCGAGGGTTCTTCACAGTCAAGGCATCCCCAAAAAGGAACGCCGGCTTCAGGTATTTTCCCTCCAATTGCCCCGAGTTCATCGTGGCGCAGAGAAAGTAGAAGGGCTGGTTCCTGATAGCATTCAGCCTCTCCATAGGCTCGTTTGTGGAAAGCTGGTTCGCCATATATCGGACTAAGTGGTCGAATCGTACACCCACAGCAGATTGGACCGAACCCACCAGGGGTTCTCCCGCTGGATTAACTGGCAGATTCACTGAAAAAGGACAAAAGAAACAAAATTAGAAGATGGCCAACTTAGTGTTTCGGGGCTTATGCGGCTCTATATTGGCAGGGCTTTATGCGGTCCAGTTCAAAAGTGAGCTTATGCGGCTCGGTTCAGCGCAACCTTATGCGGCCCAGTTCAGGTGAGCTTATGCGGCTCGGCCTAGCGCAGCCTCATACGGACCAGTTCAGATGAGCTTATGCGGCTCGGATTAGCACAGCTTCATGCGGCAGTATTTTGATGGAGCTTATGCGATTCTGCTTAGCGGGGCCTTATGCGGTCCAGTTCAGATGAGCTTATGCGGTTCCGCTTAGCGGAGCTTTATGCGGCCCAGTCCAGATGAGCTTATACGGTTCTGCTTAGAGGGGCCTTATGTGGCACAGTTCAAAGGGGGGGCTTATGCGGTCCTGTTTGATGGGGCTTCATGCGGTTCAGTTCAGAGGGACTTATGCGGTTCTGTTCGACGGGTTCTTATGCGGGTTAGTTTACAAAGTGCTTATGCGGCCACTATACGACTCTCATGCGGCTCGGACATGGGGTATACCCCCATACGACTCGGACATGGGACGTACATGCGGCACATACAATTTGAACAGTTCAATGAAGACGAAGAAGGCCCGCGCATAAAACATGCGACATAGCCATGATGGTTAGGTTCCGAGTTCATGCAATTTCCTTACCAGTAATAGCAGGGTAAACGTCGGGATGAACTTCAGGCGCCGCAGCGGACGTAGAAGCCACCCCCTTACCCTTCGCCGCAGCCTTGGAAGTCTTAGGGGCCATCGATGATCGAAGAAGAAGAGGAGGAAGACGGCAGCTAGGGCAAAAGAGGTTCGAATAAAAGAAGGAAGTAAAGAGTTTTTCCCTAAAAGTTACTCTTATTTATAAGACGGACAGGAGGCTCATAGACCGACGGACGCTTCGATCCGTGCGCCGCCTAAAGAACAAAATCGACTCTTCGGTCATCGAGGCAAATCTGGGTATTTAATAAACCGACTCTTGGGATTCACCCTAAAAGTCGGCTTCAAAATCCAAAACAAATCAAGGGAAATAATGAGATGCCCACATGGCACAGGACCATTATGCGGCCAAAACAGTCCATGCGGCTAGGAAGTCTATGTGGCCAAGAACAGTCAATGCGGCCAGGCAGTCCATGCGGCCAGACAGTCCATACGGCTAGAAAGTCCATGCGGCTAGAAAGTCCATGCGGCCAGAACATCCTATGCGGCCAGAAGAGCTTATGTGGACATGGTCATGCTTCTTATTCAAAATATTTCAATTTTACAAATTGAAAACTTTGAAGGAGGTCTTGTAGAAGCATGGAAAAGAACAGGAAAGTCCATGCGGCCCAAAACAGAGGGAGTCTCATGCGGTTCAAAGAATCTCTTAAAGCGTCATGCGACTCAAGAGTCCTTTAGAGCTTCATGCGGCTCAAAAGTCCTTCAGAGCCTCATGCGGCTCAGAAATCCCTAATAGCTCCATGCGGCTAGGATAAAAGCCACGTGGCCCTATGCGGTTCGCCTCTACAGCTGGCCATCAAGCAGCGGCCTCATTTAATGCTCTGATGTAACACGACAGCTCTGACATAAAGGTGAATTGACAGCTCTGACATAAAGCTGCAATGATGACTCTGACATAATGGTGCGCTTCTAGGAAAACGAAAAAAATCTTTAGACAGTTGGTACAGTTCACCATTTCTGTCACGACCCACACCCTAGAGTAAGGGTACGAGACGTGAATACGTCCAGCCTACGCCGCAGTGTCGGCGGTAGAACGCTGTCCTAGGTCTCAACATCTAACAGTTTATCTTTAAGCAGTTTATACACCCCGAACGGGGCAACATAGTAATAACAAACTCAATCACAGCTAAGGAAGAGATAGCACGATATGAAATAGAACTCAAGAGAATAAAGAGATGAAATAGTCTAAGATAATCCTAACAATATCCAGAGTAAACAAACTCAGCTACAGTATGAAAGAATATACAAACTGATCTCCAAGAAGAGTCTAGCTAAAACATGTCCAACTACATAAAGATAAAAACCTAACTATCTAGTCTAGGCAGTCGGAGGAAAATCCTCAGCTACTGCTGGATCCTCCAGAGGGTCCAGCTCACAGGTGTCATCTAGGGCTGCCCCGTAGTAGGTGTCCAGGCCAGCCTCCTTCTCGTCCTCTGTAATATTTTCAACAGGTCCAGTCAGGACAGGAGCGAGCACAGTACATCTCAACAATTCATAGCAGGTTAGAAAATATAAACTTGCAGTAAAGTAAGATACAAGTACTGAAGAAATGCGGTATGTAAACAGGAAGAGAACTGTAATGTAAATATCTACTATACATAGAGAACTAACAGTGGCTAGTGAGTCAGAGTACGAGATAGCACATGTGAACAGGACAGATTTGCACAGGATGTCGAGGTGCACAGGAATCTACACTACAAGAAATTGTTCACACGACTACTAGCACTCCCCCGTATCCCCAATCAATACACAAGGATCTAAACAGGTTATGTTATTGCACAGGATATCACATGGGAGCCCATATAGGGTGCACATGATAGTATACATGGGGCTCCGTGAACATGAGAGTACAAGATTCACAGGAGTGCACATGTAATGAAAGCACAGGAGTACATGATGTAAGTGAAACGCACAAGCACAATGTACCCGATGCTCCCGAGGGGGATAACATCGCATGTAGAGATCCATATAGTACCAATCCGTGTGACCAACGTGACAGTACAAGTAAAGTAATCTACTGCAGGTAATAATTCTAAGCAGGATATGAAATGATCAGAGAATGTACTCGCCTGTAACTGAGTGTCCGGTATAAAATGTACTGTCCAAGGAGTGGTGTCTGGCTCCTAATCAGAACAGCATAAGTCACAACAAATCCAGAATATCAAAATGGAGTCCTATTATGCATTCTATATTCTAAGTCATTCTAGGCCAAAGTCAACTCTTGGTCAACTTTGGTCAATCCTAGAAGTCAAACTAGGTCCACCAAGTCTAATTTGATCTAAACTAGGCTATCTAGGTCTAACAAGACATGCTAGCCTCTAACAAGTCTATACTAGACTACACACAACATTTCAAGCACTCATACCCTATGCATATACAACACTATATATACACAATCTAGGTTAAAGAAAAGCCTACATCACTAGCTAACAAGGAATATATATATATATATATATATATATATATATATATATATATATATACTCACACAATCATACACATAGACATTGAATGCCTAAAACAACTTAGCCTACAACAACAAGGCCTAAGTAAAACTTAGAACATAGAGAAAAGGAGAGAGGTGCTTGTGTGTGTGAGTGCAATAGTGTATGAGGGTAATGTGTGTGTGCAAAACTCAAGCCAACAGTGTAGGGTGCAATGTGTTCAGTGTGTCTAAAATTGCAGGAAAACAGGAAAGAATGCTGTGCAGGAAATAACAGACTTGTGTGTGTACCCAAGTGTAGGAAAATAAATGTGGCAGTAACAAGTGTAGGCCTGTGTGTGTATGTGATCATGTGTCCTGTGTACAGGGACAAGTAGTGAAGGGAAGGTAATGTGATATGAAACTGAAATTACTAAATCTGTGAAGAAAAACATGAAAACTGTGTGTGTAAATGAGGTGCCTGTGTTAAGAATGAAACCTGGGACTAACATTAGTCCTAAACAGTGCAACACACAGAAAAATCAGTGGAGAAGGAATGTGTGTGTGTGTGGATATGCTACAAATGTGTTGGTGAGGCAAGAGTGAAATAATGAAGGAAGTGTCTAGGTGTGTGTGTATAAAACAGTGATCACATATTCATGCAGGAATTGAAATCAGTGAAGAAGAGATAGGAGTGTGTAATGCAGTAACAGTTAAACTTCTACTCCCAATCAATACTTTGAATTCCTTCTTCTCATTGAAAACCAGTTTTGAATCATAACAGGAAGTAGCATGAATTAACAGTGATAACACATTCTCAGTTTTACATCAAAGTTAACAAATCAAGTTATCTCAGTTAAGAAAAAAAGAAAAAAGGAATCAATCTATTGTCCCATAAATCCCAGTTTCACACATATCCAAGATCACAGATTTCTAAATCAAGAAAACTCAGTTTTGCAAACTAACTTAACCTAACACATCACTTAATCATGAACTCATCCTCAGATTCATGAATAACCAGTTGACAGTAACCTGTCCCCTGATTGACATTAATCTGGAGTTAACCACACAGTGTAATACATTAAACAAAATCAAAGTAACAGTCCAAACCCCATCAATTTGAGCCCAGTTAGATAACACATAGGATAACCATATTAGGGACTTAAATCAATAACTAACCTTAGTTAAATATATCAATTTACTGCCAAAGTTCAAATTACAAAAACTGGAAAAAATGCAGGAAGCATGTATCAGGAAATGGCAAATTCGAGAATTCACAAGCCAAAACAATATAAAATACAAAAACAGAGGTTGGTAGTGTATATATAGCATGTACACGTGTCATAGGATGTGTTTGTGTCCCAGCAATAGGACACAAACGTGTCCAACAAAAGAAAACATGAAAACAGTGCACAACACACTGTGCAGTGTGCACAGGCTCGTGCACGTGTGCACGATTGTCGTGCACACGACACGACACGAATGGGGACTCGTGGTCGTGTCCCCAACTAGCCCAGGTATAGGACTAGGTGCTCAACATCCTGAATCGTGTCATACAGTGTCGTGTCCAAAGCTATGAAGCCGTGTCAGTGGCAAAAAGAGACAGTGCACAGAACAGTGTCAACCCAGTGCGTGGATGATAACTCGCCAACCAAAGCACGAAGTCCCACGAAATTTGGGGAGCATGGTGACAGTGGGTGCCCCATTGCCCCCACGAAGTTTCGTGTCACGACACGTCGTGTCGTGTCCAACAGAGACCCCGAGATGCAGGGGATCACTGTTCCCACGCGCGCGCGTGTCCAAATGCGCGTGCACGAGAGCCCCAGCGACACGACACAAGCACGAGGTTGGCTCAGTGCTCCAGAAATGGTTAAGCGACCCTAAAATACAAATTTCCATTCAATTACAATTCAAAAAGTCACACAAAAAGTCCTCTGTGACATTTCATCAAACACATTGCATAGGGGACTGATACGTGTCCTGAACGGACACGAAACGAATCCGAACCCTAGGTTTAGCTTATCCTATAGTAGGGGTAGGGCTAGGGCCTTCCTAAAATGGATTCAAACAGTAAATTAATGGAGTAAAGAGGGTTATACCTATTGATGCACAATGAAGAGAAAAGTCCTCAAATGGAAGAAACTCCTCAAGCCTCCAAGCTCCACAAATTGTTATTTCCCTACAAATAAAATATACCAGCAGCAAGGGGAAGAAATTTAGGTCCTAATGGAATTGGTTTGAAGGAAAAAGGATTTGAAATGGATTTTTAAGGATTTTAGGAAGGTGGGACTCACCTCTTTCCTTAGAACTTTGCTAGAACCCTAAAAGAGGCTAGCCCTAAAAACTAGGAGGGATTAAATGGGGAGGGGGAATCCCTAGGTTCAGCTAGGGTGGCTGACCACTTGGCCTTGGGTTAGGGTTGAGCTAGGTTTGGCTAGTCCTAACTAGTTTAGTCACAAAATGACTTGTGTAATCACAAGCCATTTATCAAATAACTAGATTTCTAAAATCCTAATTCAAGTTCTAATAAATCACTAACCACTAACTTGAGTCACACTAGGTTAGACTAGGGTCACTTGACCTAACCAAGCCCAACTAACTATGGTTAGTTTCTAGATTGGTCTACATGAGTCAAAACTGGCCAAAAATCAAACTGGTCCAAATAAATCCAAAATAAATTCTAAAAATTTCCATAAATTCTAATTAATAATAATAAATCTAAATAATAATTAATAATCCCAAATAATTCTTAAAATTATAAAAATGACTAAAATACCCCTCAGTCTGGAAATGAACACTAGCAAGACACCAAATCATAAGTCATGAATTTAAATAGTTTAAAAATAATTAAAAATCACTAAAAATCATAACATGAAATAAATACCATTAAATAATAATTATAATTACAAAATTTCAAAATTACCCTCTTCTGAAAAACTGGGTGTTACAATCCTACCCACCTTACAAAAATTTCGTCCTCGAAATTAAAATGGTAGTAGTCCTTCTAGGTCATACACCCCACAATCAAAGTCTCAAACATACCGTCAGATAGTCATATGCGTCTGTCCAAAATCATGATACTCAGAATCTTCGTCGTGCTAGTGAGCATGGCTACAATAATCACAGAGTCCTTGACTAAGGTACGTATCCTTAGGTTCATGGTATTTAAAATTTTCGCATTGCCGCATGCGACGGCGAAAACCTTAAATTCCCATACCCGAAAAATACATCCAAAATCTGACTATATGTCCTCACTATGCCAACTAACACGACCATCAAGATTCTAGATCCCATAACTGAGGTGACCTAGCCCATATGATTTTCTCAGAAGAAAACAAACATAACGAATCACCAGATCAAACTTATCAACAATGAGAAAGCAGATATAAATAGATGGAATAGAATTTCAGGATAGGTATAATGAGACAAGGTAGAACGGAATCGAGAAGATCAGAACCTGCTAGCACCTCTCCTACTGCCTGAGCATCCTCAAGTGTCATGGCGTAAGCTCGTCCTTGCTGGCCTCCCCTGGCCTGCTGCTGGTGCTGGATAAACCTCTGCTACTGAGTCGGCAGGGCTGGTCCCCGCTGCTGGCCTGCTGCTGCTCTGGCTCCTCCTCCCTGAGCTGTTCGTCCCACAGACCTAGGACAATCCCTCATCTGGTGATCTACTGCTCCACAGAAAAGGCACTTCCCGAGCCTCTTCCTGCACTCATTCCATCCATGCCCTGGCTTCTTGCAGAAGGGGCAACTGACTGTCTGCCTGGGTGCCTGATGCTGGAACTGCTGCTGAATCGGCAGCGGCTGAAACTACCTCGGCTGCTGGTGCTGAAAGTGAGGCCTCTTGGCCTGGCCTCCGCTGCTGCTGCTGCCCCCAGCTGGGTCTCTCCCTCTCTTGAGCCTAAGCTCAAGGTCATCCTCTGCAGCTAGTGCGTCCACCAGTATCTCCTCAAATGTAGTACTGCGGGCGTTCTTGGTGTAGGACTTGACCTCCTTTACCAAGCCCTTCCGGAACCTCCGGGCCTTCGTCGCCTCCGACAAATCCTCTACAAATCTGCCCAGGCGGCAGAACTCTCCTGTATACTCCTCCACAGACTGACTCCCCTGGACTAGGGCCTCGAACTGAGTCTCGAGGGCTCCCAGCGCTGCCTCTGGGAAGAACTTCTCCTTGAACAGCTTCTTGAATGCTGCCCAAGTCTGTCCTGCTGTGCCGACCCTCGGGTCGGTCTGGTACCATGTCCGAGCCAGATCCTGCATCATGCTGGCTGCTGCCTCTATCTGGAGCCTCGTCGGAATCTCGGCCAGCCTGAAGATCTCCTCCATATGCTCGATCCACTCATCGGCATACAGGATCCCCTCTGTCCCGCGGAAATCCCTCGGGTGCATCTTTTGGAAGTCCTGGATGCCTTTCTTCCGTGGCTGGTGCGGCTGCTGGACTGCTGCTGGCTGAGCCGCTACTCTCTCCACTGCTGTCACTGCCAGCTCAATGCCTCGAGTGAGCTCTGCCGTCTGCCTCTGCTGCTGCCCCTGCTGACCCTTCATGTACTGCCTGAAGAAGGCTAGCAGCTGCACTGCGTCTATCGTCCCTGGAGGTGGCTGCTGGTAAGGATCCTCTGGGATAACCGGGTCCTGCCTCCCAGTCGGTGGATGCATATCTCCTGCTGCGGCTGCCGAAGTCTCAACACGAGCTGAGGTGACAAGAGCTGCAGTCTCCTGGCCTCGCCGTGCTGGTTGAGAGGTAGCAGTCCCCTCTATAGCATCCTCATGGGTGGCACGCTGCAATCGAGTCTCTACCATCCTGAAGATAGACAAACAAGGGTATAAATTTCTGAGAAAGAAGCGAAATAACAAAGGTGGACAATTATAATTCAAAGGATCAGCTGACAAAAGGATTTAGATGGCAATAAAAGGAATTTTCCTAAAGTGATTGAGTAACCTTAAAATTTATATCCTATATCCTATAGCAGGTTGCAGCGATACTCTAGTTCGAGTACCACTACACTTCTAGTCGAGACCTGCATGGGCCACCACTAAAAACGTGTCACGACCCGCACCCTAGAGTAAGGGCACGAGACGTGAATACGTCCAGCCTACGCTGCAGTGTCAGCGGTAGAACGCTGTCCTAGGTCTCAACATCTAACAGTTTATCTCTAAGCAGTTTATACACCCCGAACGGGGCAACATAGTAATAACAAACTCAATCACAGCTAAGAAAGAGATAGCACGATATGAAATAGAACTCAAGAGAATAAAGAGATGAAATAGTCTAAGATAATCCCAACAATATCCAGAGTAAACAAACTCAGCTACAGTATGAAAGAATATACAAACTGATCTCCAAGAAGAGTCTAGCTAAAACATGTCCAACTACATAAAGATAAAAACCTAACTATCTAGTCTAGGCAGTCGGGGGAAAATCCTCAGCTACTGCTGGATCCTCCAGAGGGTCCAGCTCACAGGTGTCATCTAGGGCTGCCCCGTAGTAGGTGTCCAGGCCAGCCTCCTCCTCGTCCTCTGTAATATTTTCAACAGGTCCAGTCAGGACAGGAGCGAGCACAGTACATCTCAACAATTCATAGCAGGTTAGAAAATATAAACTTGCAGTAAAGTAAGATACAAGTACTGAAGAAATGCGGTATGTAAACAGAAAGAGAACTGTAATGTAAATATCTACTATACATAGAGAACTAACAGTGGCTAGTGAGTCAGAGTACGAGATAGCACATGTGAACATGACAGATTTGTACAGGATGTCGAGGTGCACAGGAATCTACACTACAAGGAATTGTTCACACGACTACTAGCACTCCCCCGTATCCCCAATCAATACACAAGGATCTAAACAGGTTATGTTATTGCACAGGATATCACATGGGGGCCCATATAGGGTGCACATGATAGTATACATGGGGCTCCGTGAACATGAGAGTACAAGATTCACAGGAGTGCACATGTAATGAAAGCACAGGAGTACATGATGTAAGTGAAACGCACAAGCACAATATACCCGATGCTCCCGAGGGGGATAACATCGCATGTAGAGATCCATATAGTACCAATCCGTGTGACCAACGTGACAGTACAAGTAAAGTAATCTACTGCAGGTAATAATTCTAAGCAGGATATGAAATGATCAGAGAATGTACTCGCCTGTAACTGAGTGTCCGGTATGAAACGTACTGTCCAAGGAGTGGTGTCTGGCTCCTAATCAGAACAGCACAAGTCACAACAAATCCAGAATATCAAAATGGAGTCCTATTATGCATTCTATATGATTCTAAGTCATTCTAGGCCAAAGTCAACTCTTGGTCAACTTTGGTCAACCCTAGAAGTCAAACTAGGTCCACCAAGTCTAATTTGATCTAAACTAGGCTATCTAGGTCTAACAAGACATGCTAGCCTCTAACAAGTCTATACTAGACTACATACAACATTTCAAGCACTCATACCCTATGCATATACAACACTATATATATACACAATCTAGGTTAAAGAAAAGCCTACATCACTAGCTAACAAGGAATATATGTATATATATACTCACACAATCATACACATAGACATTGAATGCCTAAAACAACTTAGCCTACAACAACAAGGCCTAAGTAAAACCTAGAACATAGAGAAAAGGAGAGAGGTGCTTGTGTGTGTGAGTGCAATAGTGTATGAGGGTAATGTGTGTGTGCAAAACTCAAGCCAACAGTGTAGGGTGCAATGTGTTCAGTGTGTCTAAAATTGCAGGAAAACAGGGAAGAATGCTGTGCAGGAAATAACAGACTTGTGTGTGTACCCAAGTGTAGGAAAATAAATGTGGCAGTAACAAGTATAGGCCTGTGTGTGTATGTGATCATGTGTCCTGTGTACAGGGACAAGTAGTGAAGGGAAGGTAATGTGATATGAAACTGAAATTACTAAATCTGTGAAGAAAAACATGAAAACTGTGTGTGTAAATGAGGTGCCTGTGTTAAGAATGAAACCTGGGACTAACATTAGTCCTAAACAGTGCAACACACAGGAAAATCAGTGGAGAAGGAATGTGTGTGTGTGTGGATATGCTACAAATGTGTTGGTGAGGCAAGAGTGAAATAATGAAGGAAGTGTCTAGGTGTGTGTGTATAAAACAGTGATCACATATTCATGCAGGAATTGAAATCAGTGAAGAAGAGATAGGAGTGTGTAATGCAGTAACAGTTAAACTTCTACTCCCAATCAATACTTTGAATTCCTTCTTCTCATTGAAAACCAGTTTTGAATCATAACAGGAAGTAGCATGAATTAACAGTGATAACACATTCTCAGTTTTACATCAAAGTTAACATATCAAGTTATCTCAGTTAAGAAAAAAAGAAAAAAGGAATCAATCTATTGTCCCATAAATCCCAGTTTCACACATATCCAAGATCACAGATTTCTAAATCAAGAAAACTCAGTTTTGCAAACTAACTTAACCCAACACATCACTTAATCATGAACTCATCCTCAGATTCATGAATAACCAGTTGACAGTAACCTGTCCCCTGATTGACATTAATCTGGAGTTAACCACACAGTGTAATACATTGAACAAAATCAAAGTAACAGTCCAAACCCCATCAATTTGAGCCCAGTTAGATAACACATAGGATAACCATATTAGGGACTTAAATCAATAACTAACCTTAGTTAAATATATCAATTTACTGCCAAAGTTCAAATTACAAAAACTGGAAAAAATGCAGGAAGAATGTATCAGGAAATGGCAAATTCGAGAATTCACAAGCCAAAACAATATAAAATACAAAAACAGAGGTTGGTAGTGTATATATAGCATGTACACGTGTCATAGGAGGTGTTTGTGTCCCAGCAATAGGACACAAACATGTCCAACAAAAGAAAACATGAAAACAGTGCACAACACACTGTGCAGTGTGCACAGGCTCGTACACGTGTGCACGAGTGTCGTGCACACGACACGACACGAATGGGGACTCGTGGTCGTGTCCCCAACTAGCCCAGGTATAGGACTAGGTGCTCAACATCCTGAATCGTGTTATACAGTGTCGTGTCCAAAGCTATGAAGCCGTGTCAGTGGCAAAAAGAGACAGTGCACAGAACAGTGTCAACCCAGTGCGTGGATGATAACTCGCCAACCAAAGCACGAAGTCCCACGAAATTTGGGGAGCATGGTGACAGTGGGTGCCCCATTGCCCCCACGAAGTTTCGTGTCACGACACGCCGTGTCGTGTCCAACAGAGACCCCGAGATGCAGGGGATCACTGTTCCCACGCGCGCGCGTGTCCAAATGCGCGTGCACGAGAGCCCCAGCGACACGACACAAGCACGAGGTTGGCTCAGTGCTCCAAAAATGGTTAAGCGACCCTAAAATACAAATTTCCATTCAATTACAATTCAAAAAGTCACACAAAAAGTCCTCTGTGACATTTCATCAAACACATTGCATAGAGGACTGATACGTGTCCTGAACGGACACGAAACGAATCCGAACCCTAGGTTTAGCTTATCCTACAGTAGGGGTAGGGCTAGGGCCTTCCTAAAATGGATTCAAATAGTAAATTAATGGAGTAAAGAGGGTTATACCTATTGATGCACAATGAAGAGAAAAGTCCTCAAATGGAAGAAACTCCTCAAGCCTCCAAGCTCCACAAATTGTTATTTCCCTACAAATAAAATATACCAGCAGCAAGGAGAAGAAATTTAGATCCTAATGGAATTGGTTTGAAGGAAAAAGGATTTGAAATGGATTTTTAAGGATTTTAGGAAGATGGGACTCACCTCTTTCCTTAGAACTTTGCTAGAACCCTAAAAGAGGCTAGCCCTAAAAACTAGGAGGGATTAAATAAGGGGGGGGGGGGGAATCCCTAGGTTCAGCTAGGGTGGCTGACCACTTGGCCTTGGGTTAGGGTTGAGCTAGGTTTGGCTAGTCCTAACTAGTTTAGTCACAAAATGACTTGTGTAATCACAAGCCATTTATCAAATAACTAGATTTCTAAAATCCTAATTCAAGTTCTAATAAATCACTAACCACTAACTTGAGTCACACTAGGTTAGACTAGGGTCACTTGACCTAACCAAGCCCAACTAACTATGGTTAGTTTCTAGATTGGTCTACATGAGTCAAAACTGGCCAAAAATCAAACTGGTCCAAATAAATCCAAAATAAATTCTAAAAATTTCCATAAATTCTAATTAATAATAATAAATCTAAATAATAATTAATAATCCCAAATAATTCTTAAAATTATAAAAATGACTAAAATACCCCTCAGTCTGGAAATGAACACTAGCAAGACACCAAATCATAAGTCATGAATTTAAATAGTTTAAAAATAATTAAAAATCACTAAAAATCATAACATGAAATAAATACCATTAAATAATAATTATAATTACAAAATTTCAAAATTACCCTCTTCTGAAAAACTGGGTGTTACAATTTCCAAGAAAGTTCTTTATGCGAATCGTCTGTGTGACCTTCATGCGGCTCGGTTGTGAGGCCACCCTCATGCGGCTCGGTCGTGAGGCCACCCTCATGCGGCTCGGTCGTGAGGCCACCCTCATGCGGCTCGGTTATGAGGCCACCCTCATGCGGCTCGGTCATGAGGCTACCCTCATGCGGCTCGGTCGTGAGGCCACTCTCATGCGGCTCGGTTATGAGGCCACCCTCATGCGGCTCGGTCGTGAGGCCACCCTCATGCGGCTCGGTTATGAGGCCACCCTCATGCGGCTCGGTTGTGAGGCTACCCTAATGCAGTTCCAATTTTGGGAAGCCACACCCATGCGGCTCTGACACGTGGCCACCCTTATGCGGTTCGGTTGGTGGCTACTCCCATGCGGCTAATACTCCCATACGGCTCGGATCATAGGGGTCACCCTCATGCGGCTCGGATTAAGGGACTTCCATGCGGTTCAGATAAGGCCACCCTTATGCGGCTCTGACACGAGGCCACACTCATGCGGCCCAACTATGATTGTCCTCCATGCGGCTCACAGCAGTTGGGACACATGGCAGGAGTTGATCAATTTTCAATAATCCAGATTTATGGCAATCGACATAACAGGCAGTTGGGACACGTGGCAGAAGATTGACCAAGATTTATTCACTCGGATTTACTAATATCAACAAATCATCACAAAGCAGATTTGGTGCAATCAACATTAACTGCCCAGATCGATTTGTTGCAATCAACATTAACTGTCCATGCAGATTTGGTGCAATCAACATTAACTGCCCAGATTTGTTACAATCAATATTGACGGCCCAGATTAATTTTCAACCAATAAGATCAAGGCTAATCTTCACCAAATCCTTAACCACCCACTTTTTAAGAAACAATTACTGCACACCCTACTTATCCAAAGCCCTATAAATAGCAAGGTGTCATTCCCTTGCAAAACACGGAGCAAAGGCCTGGACACAGACTGGAGAGAGAGCACCGGGACAGAGACACAGAGAGCGCACAGAGAGCGGCGGAGACTCAGAGAGAAATATAGAGCAACTCCCGTCCACACAAAGAGTATTTCTTCACCAGAGCCGAAGCGACGTCCGATCGTCCAAGGAGTAAGGCAGAGTTGCCGTCACTCTCCCGAGCCTCTACCGTCATCCCTAGAATAAAATATAAGCAATTGTACGTAGATTGATGTACCTAGGTGTTCATCCCTAGGCTTTCTTTGTACGAGCGAGTTTGTGTTGTGAAGTAAAAGTCCAGTCCTCCCATAAAACTGTTCTATTCTTTTATAATCAATGGCAAACAACGTCCACAACTTGAGATAACCTACAAAAACCTAGGCCTCCCTCAGCCATAGGTTTGGCTATAGTGTCCCAGCTAGCCTAGTGGTGCTTGTCTGTACCTTTGTAGTGACCCCAGATGAAATTGGCGAGAAGGCTTTCTATGGAGTTAAGCACCTTCTTGGGAGGTGAGCAAGCAGCTAGGGTGTAGATGGGGATGGAGGATAGCACATGCTGAATCAGAACCATCTTCCCTCCAGGCAAAAGAATCACATTGTGCCATCCCTCAATTTTTTTTCCTGATTTTGCCTACCAAGCCATCAAAGATGCCCGCGTTGGATCTGCCGTACACCTACGGGCACCCGAGGTAGGAGAAAGGAGGGTACGAAACAGAGAAGGAAGTAATATTGGTGAGGATAACCAATTTATCTCTATTGGCCCAGTGGTAACTATAAATAACACACTTGTTGGAGTTAACACGCTGCCCAGAACATCTGGTGTATCTCTCTAGCGTGTTCATAACCACCTCCACAGATCCGGCGTTGCCAGCTGAGAAGATGATGATGTCGTCAGCATAGCCAGATGGGTGATGATTGGGCAACTGCTAGATGTGTGATAATGCTAGAAATGGGGGGTTTCGACCATCTTATTCAGATTTATGCTTAAAGCTTCTGCAGCGAGAATGAATATGGTGGAGGAAAGAGGGTCGCCTTGTCTGACACCGCGACTAGCTTTAAAGAAGCCCTCAGCTTGACCGTTAACGATCGTGGAGAACCAGGAGTCGCAGATCGATCTCTACACAATGTCGATCCAAACCTCCGAAAATCGAATGCTCTGAATACCCAGATCATGAATTGCCAGTTGAGCCTGTCGTACGCCTTTTCCATGTCAAGTTTAATAGCAATGTTTCCACCCATGGATGGGAATTTCATACATATAACCATCTCCTGTGCCAGAAGGATGTTGTCTAATATGTTTCATCCGCGAACGAATCCACTTTGCTCTTCAGAAATAATCTTGGAAAGGAGCCCGCACATACGATTGGCGATGATCTTCGAGATAATTTTGTTGGTGAAGGTGCAAAGGCTCAAGGGACAGAAATCCTTGAACGTTTTCAGATTGTCCTTCTTGGGGATAAGAATCAGGTTGGCGCTGGATATCGATCTAGGGTATCTGGCTCCTTGGAAGAAGGCAGTTACTGCCTGGTGGATGTCTGACTCGATAATGTTCCAGCAAGACCTGAAGAAGACACTCGAGAAACCGTCCAGTCCTGGGGTGTTGTTCTCGTCTAGAGCCCATACGGCGTCCTTGACTTCAATCTCGGAGGACGGGAGTTGCAGCTGAGTGTTATCTCTGTCTTTTATCAGGCGAGGGATTGCCGCAAGAAATTCCTCATCCCTGTGGATGACTTCTTTGGTAAAAAGTAGGGAGTAGAAGGTCTCTGCAGCCGCTTGAATGTCCCTTTAATCTTTCAAGATGCGATCGTTCTCGTCTGCAATCTGGTGGAGGTTAAGCTATTGTCTGCGTCCCTTGACGCAAGAGTGGAAGTAGCTGAAGTTCTTGTCACCCTCGTTATCCCATTTCAACTTGGCTTTTTTGTTTCCAGAACTCTGTCTCAACCTTGAGTCGAAACTTCAACAGAGCTCTGGTGAGATTGAGGGAGGCTCTGGCTGCTGGGGGTCTGTCACGAGCAAACAGAATCTCAGCCCGATTGACATCGTCCTCGACTGCACGGACTGCCTAAAAAATGTCCCCAAAGGCTTCCTTACTCCAACGAGTGAGGGCTTTTCTAGTAGCTTTGAGTTTGGCTGCCACTCGAACGAGAGGATCGAGATCGTCAGTGCCGTTCCAGGCAACAACTACGATGTTTCTGAACTGGGGATAATGGCTCCAAAGGTCAAGGAAGCGGAAACTTTTCTTGATCTGATTCGTATTTCTACTAATGCCAATGAGGAGAGGGAGTGATCCGATTTGGTCGTGTTAAGGTGCGACTGGAGATGATCTCCAAGTCTGCCCACTTAGAGTTGATAAGTGCACAATCAAGACGAGAATATTGCCGTCTGGCGCCTTCCTGCATATTATACCACGTGAAGGCGCTACCGGAGAGCTGAAGGGGGGACAAGTGGGCGCTGAAAATGAAGTTGTTGAAGTCGCGCATGGCCGACGAGGGGGGAGGGCGGCCTCCGGACTTCTCCTCCCTACTAGCAACAACATTGAAGTCGCCTACACATAGTTAGGTAAGGTTGAAGTGAAGTTGGCGGATGTCACATAGAGTCTCCCAAAGCTGTTTATGTTTTGGGATGTCGCAGCTGCCATGAACCGCAGACACGAGCGATCGGGACTGAAGCATTGGGTGTTCCACCCAGCAAGTTAACACCTGCCTGATATCCATAATGATGCCAAACTTTACGTCTGCAGCAAAGAAGATCTAGATGTCGTGGCAACCAGTAATGGCGTCGGCGAAGCCAAACTGCATCTGGATGGACTTGATTTTATTGTGGGGGATTTTGTGTTCAATAACCACTAGGATGTCAATTATGTGGATTTTCTTGAGACTGATAAGTTTTTTCAAGATAGATTTGTTCGCGAGACCCCTAACATTTCAAGATAGGATCTTAAGCATCAGATGACTGAGGAGAGAGGATTTGGTGAGTTTCGCTGCTGACCACTGGTGGTCATAGGCGGAATTATTGATGATCATGAATTAAAATGCACTCAAATCAGACGGTTGTGAATCTTTGGTACACGTTATAGCAGCGGGCATATCATACCACACGGCACACGTTCGTTTCATCTCAAGCCCTCCTTTGTTACTACGATTCTTCAAAAATCTCTCCTTTTATTTCTCTCTCGATCTTGATTTTCGATTGATTTTCGATTTCTAGGGTTTGGAACTCGAATCAAGCAGCGATTTTGATGCGTCCGAAAGAAATAAGTACTCTCCTTTCTCGATGCTCTCTTCTTCTTCAACTAATATATGGTTTCCCCATGGTTGTAGTGTCTTCGGTCTATACTTGGGGTTTCTCGAGGGAAGATCCTTTCTTTAAGCACTTCGCACGACGACTCGACAACCTTTTGTTTAATTTGGCTACTGTTCAGTCTACGTGCTGATTGGCCTCGTGTTTGTGAGATTTTAGGGTTTCACGGACACGAGAATGACACGACACGAGATAGACACTGACACCTTTTGTTTAGTTTTGCTAAGTTTTCTCAACCGATATAGGATTTTCTCAACATTTGTTGCTTCAAAAACAATGTTTGGTTGCCACTAAATGAAGTTACTAGATTTACAAATGCAATCTTTGGGATGATGTAGTTAGAATTCTTGGTTGCAACTTTAGTTGTCGTTTGTTTTGGACTTTGTAACGTTGAACGAGGAGAGCCTAGTCAAATTTTTTGTATGTTATTCGATAAAGTTGCAAATAATTCGGGAATCAAAGAGAAACTGTTCGTGTATGCGAATAATTCGCGAATCAAAGAGAATCTGAATGCGCACACGAACTTTTCGCTAATTAGAAAAATTAGTTGTAAAATTCACATATTATTCTCCGTATACACACATAAAGTGTAAACTTTGTGATTAATTTGTGCCCTACAGAGCCAACAATTAGTAGTCCGGCCTAATATAGCTTGGGCCTTGTAAGATGTGCACAACAACACGCATTTAAAAAATGAGCCTTGGTATTTATTATGCCAATGGATGAAAATGCCATTCAAATAACGGAGAACATTTTAAAGCTCATAAAGAGAATAATAGCCCCTCCCGTTTCCCCTAAAAACAAGAACGAAAAACCTTTATTCATGCCCACATTTTGTCCAATGTACTCCGCGTCTGGCAGCTTCTTACCTCTCTCTCTCTTCTTGTCTTCTTGACCTTTTTTTAAAAGGATAATAAGCCTAAACAGATATGTATTGAAGTTATAAAGAATGATGCGACTTTTTTAGTGTTACAGAGCACATAGCCATTTCCAGAGCTGAACGGAAAGAGGATGTTATAATTATACTGCAAAGAAGTTGCAGTTCTATTTTCTTATGTAGACCAACTAATTACTAGCCCTTTCTATAAACTGAACACTCTTTTCTTCTTACTTCATCAAACCATATTAAGGAGAGAGAAAATAACTGCAAATAGAAACAAAAATGATGTATATAAACGATACATTAAACTATCTATATGCAAAAGTACCATTCTATTTTGACCTAGATGACCCCAGATATTTGTATAAGGCTTTGTTGTAGACAGTAACCTCTCTACTTCTTTTATCATTTTTGACATAGATACATTAAATAGTTTGACATTTGTCATTTCTCCTCTGTTCCAGCCGAGATGATCAACACTTTATAGTTGATTTGATATGATGGATCCTGAAGGAAAGAAGTTTGGAAGAGGTAACCCCTAAAAATCAAGTTTGTAATGTGCATGTGATTCATAATACTATACTCAGTAGTTTATTTTTCTACTAGTGGATCAGACTGAAACTAGGTCTTATCTTTTCTTTGCGTTTGATGAATATTTGAAGATAACTTTACTTGTCAAAAGTTACATCGAGTTAACTATTAGGAAACTTAATCACATAGCATTTGAAGTGCACATCTTCTAAAGCATTTACCATCAGTACAGGGCCTGTTATCTAAATTAAGTTTCAGCAGGCTGGACTTAGAGCATTGTTCCATTCCGCAGATTCTGTGGCCGATTAAGCAGAATCGGCACAAGGCTGTGGAAAAATCAATAAAACGTACCGATTAAGCAGGCCCGCTTACTTGGCCAGTGGAACGATTATGCGGGCTAGGTTTTAATTCTGTGGTGCTTAAGCACTTGTGTGTTTGGAATTTCTGAATTATTCTCATAACTTGGTTCTTTGTATTTCCAAAGACTCGCATCAGCAGTTATAAATTTATTTGTGAATGATTCTTTAGTATCAATTTGTTTGGAACAATCTAAATATATGAAACATTGTCTGCCACATTGATTTTGAAAACACTACATATTTACTTCTTTTTTCCCTGCTGCTAGATACAAGAATATACTTTAAGTTCATAAATTTACATTAGCAAGTTTTGATTGATTGCTGCCAGACAAAGGATATCATGATACTGCTGAATAATATAAATATGTAATTCTCAACCCTCACTAGCACACTAGAGTTATGGTGTAATGGTAGGGTCTTTAACTCTGTATCAGACAACCCAGGTTCATCCCTTGGGCATGCATTTTAAGCTGGTTTATAGAAAAGAAAAAATTGTACCGCTGCGTGAATCCAGCCCTTTGCCCAAAATGGGACTTCGACTTGCAGAGACCTGCTGAATAATATAGATATATTAACTCTCAGCTCTCACCCCTCACTAACATCAAGACTTTTGTTGTTGGGGCCTTGTCTTTAACTGATACAATTAGAAATTTTTTGTTGCACGCCACATTGATTATTGATTGTTGTTGCACCTGCATGTACTATTACTTATTAGTCTTCTTTAATTTGCTGCTAGATGATGATGAGTGGCAGAGTGTGGACAACTTTTGTGTTTATTCTTTTAATATTTGATCTTCTAGCTATGTTTATATAGTTTTTTTTTTTAATTCTTTCTTCTATTTATTGCATTTTTATTATTTTTGTGACAAAAATAGTTGTGTACCCTGTAACCTTATTAACCGCCACATGATCTGATCAATCACTCCAGGGTCCTTGACCACATGCTTAAGAAACTGCCGAATTTAACTTTGTGCTGGAGTAATTGCATATGTCATGTTGTCTCTCTCATAGTTCGTGGTATCGGTTTATACCGACCTGATTACCAGAATTGCCGAGACAAACCGATCCAAAACCACCGAAACCCCGGAAACCGCCCCAAAACTGCCAATTAAAAATGGTCTGATACCGACACTGGGAACCATGGCTCTCTTTCTCTTTTGCTGGCTAATGCAGATTTCATGTTTATATCTGATGCAGATCACAATCTGGAAACTTCTCTCAAGAATTAGTATTACTTGATTCCAGTTCTCATATGAAAACTTAATGCTATCATCTGGCTAGTACTCAGTAGATCAAGTTGTCAAACATTGTGATAGTCTTTATAAAAAAAAAATCCTTCTTTCTGTCGGTGTACACACTACTATTTGATCTGGATGTTTATCACCGATTGTTCTCAGAAAGGTCAAAGTATTGTAAATGCTTCATTGAAATATGTCCTAATGTAGCTCTTTTCTAACTTTCAGGACCTAGGGAGCTTACTGGTGCAGTCGATCTTATATGCCATTACAAGTTGGCACCTCACCATGAGTTTTTTTGCAAAAGAGCCCTGCCTTTGTCCATTTCGGACACACATTACCTTCACAATGTTGTTGGAGAGACAGAAATCCGGAGGGGAGAAGGAATGGAGCTGGATCAACTTTTTCAAAATGCTTCATACTTGAGGAACACAACTGCTCATATTCAGCCATTTGAGTTGGACACGCTTGGGCAAGCTTTTCAGCTACGAGAAACAGCTCCTATTGATTTGCCATCTGTATGGAATTTGACATTTCATTATGTTCATGGACTTCAAGCTACAACTTGTGTAACAACCATCTCCATGTCTATGATATAATGCAGTCTGAAAAAGGGATACCAACTATTTCTGGGAAATCAAAAAGTGACTCCAAAGACAAGGAGCGGAAACATAAAAAACACAAGGACAGAGACAAGGAAAAAGACAAAGAACATAAGAAGCACAAACACCGCCACAAAGATCGGAGTAAAGATAAAGAGAAGAAAGAAGGCGACCACTCAAAGGTGCATCATGATAAGCCATATTGTTGAGTTGTTTTTTATTTCCTTTGCTGCCAATGCTTCTAGCTTTTTCATCATTTTATTTCCCAATTCAAATTATTGGCATTGCTAGAAGAGGAAGCACGGAGGCAATGAAGATCCCACAGATGTTCACAAGCACAAGAAAAGTAAGGTAGCATATAAAATTATCTTTTTTAAGAGTAGTTTCGCTGTTGGAAGATTATTAGTGCAGACGCCTCTTTTTGTTTAACTCAAACATGTAAACAACTTCTGTCAATGTTATTTCCAGCATAAAAGTTCGAAGGCTGATGAGATGGGAGGATAACACTTGCAAGCTACTATTTTTGTTTCTGGTTTTTCATTATCATATCCTCAAAATTGGTGGTATTCAAGTTCATGTGAAGGTTTGTCCTGTCTTTGAGGTATGTGTTATTCTGACGACACAGATTTCACATGTTGTGTATTAATAGATACTTATATAGTAGGAGCAAATGGTGAAGATATGTTTTTTTTTTTTTTTTTGTTTCTGTTCCTCAGTTATCTAGGATTTCTAGATTGCAAGCTTTAAGATCAATAAAGAAAAGAGAAAATAAGATAATAAGAGAGAAGAAAAAGAGGATTTAATTTAGAATTAAATTATAGATGTACTCTACCTGGAAGAAAACTTCACTTGTAATTTAGTTCATAGGCAACTAACAGAAATCACTATGTTAACTCTATAGCAACTGAAATGGGTTGAGAAACTACATAGGAATTTCTTAGGTATCAAATTCCTTATGTGAACCATTGCTCGTGGTTAAATTGGCTTTATATTTTTGTCTTTAGGTCACGCAAGTGTTTGAGCTATAAAAAAATGTTGAAAAGTATGGCTGGAGAAACATTTCTATAGATAAGCTTGGTTGTGAAACAAATGCGTGGTTTCTTGTCTTATAATCTATAATTTTTTTTCTAGTTCATCCATTTTCTATGTTGCACGGAGGCTTCAAAGGAGGTGTTGTACCCGTATTCGATCGCTTCGACTACTCTGATGTCTGATACATCAAGAACATATTGTAATATAGAAGGCTTATCTATGAGTTAAAGGAGAATAAAAATATCATGTCCTTCTCTCTTATACTCAATAATCTTTGTTTATTGAACTTGTAGTATAGAAATTGTGGATTACATCAAATTTTCTAAAGGTTCCAACTCAACTTCGTACCATAGTTTTTGAATTATGTTGATAATCTTAATGGGGAACCATAGATATCTAGGGCCTGCTATTTTAAAGGGGAAATTTGGTTCATCCCCCTAAGTTTTCTAGCTCTCCAAAAACCCTTTCTAACTTCTATTTCTTCCCATCCCTTAAATACCAATACAACATATAGTGTCCACTTTAATGCATAAAGTAGGTCTAATAATGTTGAAGTCATGGTAAAAAACTTAAATGCCCTACAATAAGGGACAAATTTGTTTTGGAAGAGGTTGATTGTGTGGTTCGCGTCCATGGTATATAATCTATTTTTTGCTTTCGCTTCGATTAAATCGTCTTCATTTTCGCCTTGATTTACATGCAATCCGGTTTTGTGTGTCGGTTGTCTTACCGAGCTCAGAACGAGTCGGTCTCCATGTCGCTGGCGATCTACAATGCCCAATATCACAAGTTAGGTACAAATAGCACAAGATAAGTACAAAGATCACAAATTACGCTGATCACAAGTTAGGTACAAATATCATAAGTACCATGATCAAAATTTAGGTACCAATATCACAATTTAGGTAATAATATCACAAATTAGGTATATATATATATATATATATATATATATATATATATATATATATCATGAGTTTAAGTACAAAGATCACAAATCGCTTACGTTGATCACAAGTTAGGTACCGAGATCACTAGTGATACAAATATTACAAGCTAGGAACCTAGATCGCAAGTTACTTACGGTGATCACAAGTTAGATACCAACATCACAAGTTACGTATATATATCACAAGTCACTTATGTTGATCACAAGTTAGATACAAATATTGTAGATACCAATATCAAAATTACTTAAGTTGTATTGCTGACACCTAGAAAAGTGCCAAGGATCAAATGGTCCATAATTTTAGACGATGTCGGTTTGCAAAACGGAGGTCACAACCAGACTCGTTGGTCTAAGATGAGTCCATAGACACGGATCAAAGTCTCGTTTGGAGCTCGGTGATGCAAACGACACACAAAACGAGGTTGCACGTAGATTGAGGTAAAAACATAAATAAAAATTTAACCTAAACGAAAGAAAAATAAATCATAAGAAAAATGGGAAAAAAGTTCAACGTGAGCCGTGCTGAAAATAGAGTTCGGGAGCACGATTGACATCAACAACAAAGTATGACATACAAATTAAGAACTAATTAGTGGGCCCAAGGGGTATATGTCAATTGTTGCTAACATTGTTCCTACTGAGAGCTTTCTTAAGGGATAAGTAACTTTTGCAGTATCAGAATCAGTATCGGACCTTTCCTATGAGTATCAGTATCGGAAGTAGGCAGTATCAACGGTTTAGATCGGAGTATCAAATTGTGGTATCGAAAAACAAAATAAATTATTAGAAATTTAGAGAAACTACTTTAGACATTTAGACATAATTTTAAGTATTTTATATGTTGTTTCATAATAGTTTTGAAATTGAATGAAATAATAGTCACCCTTGATGGTTGGTTTACCTGCAATAAATAAGTTTATCTATTTATTTATATACTTTAACAACCTTACTATGTTTTTACATCCTTGATTATTAGTTTTTTTCGTTCAATTTTCATTACCGAATTGAGTGGGAAAGAGACCGAGTGTCGATATCGGTGTCAGAGTAGGACATACCAAACTGTATCGGTATCATTATCGGTATCAGATGTATCAGATTTGTATCGGATGATACTAAAAACTACGAAGATAAGTGCAATTAATATACATGATCTCTTTTAATTAATCATCATTACTTTTGTACGGGGCAAAATAGAAAACTAAGATGGTGGGAAGGGTAGCCACCTGATTTCAACACGTGTCCAAGGAGAGTTTTTAAAATTTTCTTTTGGCCCGCATAGAAGGGGCGATGACTCTTCTCAAGCCTGACACTGCTCCGTGGGTTGGACTTTATCCTTCTGCTGCTTGCGACTCCGAAGTTTAGGATTGAGTTTCCTCCGACTGATTGAGTCGGTGGAGAAGTCAGTTGATCTCTTGTTGATCCGGTTGTAGATAGTTATCAAGATGTAGCAAGGTATGTTTGCAAGCATTATGGTCCTACATACGGTTCCTATAAAAATAGGAAGTATATGTGTATTGGGATTTAGGGGCTGAAAAAATTTAGCAGTTGAGGAAGGGTTTTCTAGATAGCGCTTGAAAACTTAGGGGGATGTACCAAATTTTCCGTATTTAGATCTTGTTTCATCAATGATAAAAAATGATATGGTTTTTGTTAGTGTTACAAAGGGCATGGTCGTTAGCAAATTTGAATGGAAGAAAATGATTCAAACCGTCCAAAATGTTTTTGGATAAATCGACGCCGTCCTTCCATCATTTGATCCAACATGCCCTTGTCATCCCAATTATTTTTCGATCAAATCCTGATGTGTACAAATAAAAGACTTTGGAGCATATTGTCACGAACTTAGTATTTTTGTCTACATTTTGATCCGTTTAGCGTACAAGCTTCCTACTCGAAGACCGTGACAGTCTTTTCCAAACGCTTAGCTAGATTGCTAAGACGAAAATACGAACAATGTGGAACAAAAGAGAGAGATTGGAAGATTGAAAAATTCACTATGCTAGAGAGAGTTTACAACTTCTTGGGTGGTAAGGAACAAATGAGCCTCCCTCTTATTTATAGTGCCTCAAAGGGCTTACATGAACCTTCTGGAAATAGTATATTCCAGATATTATTCTAGGTTCTAGATATTTTCTAAGGAAAACTTTAGAACATCTAGAAAGTTGCAGAGACATCATGAATCTTTAAGAATACTCTACCATATTTTGGAGGATTTAGGAAGCTTCCAGTAAAACCTTTGTCCGTTGAGGGTTATGCAGATCTATCTCGGTGAAGCAAAAAATCTTGTGCGTGGCACTCTCCTCTACCTGGTTCGTCGACGCCCTTGTCGACAAGTACACAGTCTTGGAATGACTTCTACTCTCATAGGCATGGTCGTCTCACGTCGTTCCTTCTTTGTGCTTTTCATGCATCTTCTCCTTGAGATCGGAAGCAAACTGGTTCGCCTCATCAATTTTCACTATGGTATGTGCCCTCCTCGGCACAAAAAGAGGCTCGAGCAGACTAATCTTGTAGGTGCACATAGTTCTTTACACCGTCGCGCATGCGAGTCATATTGCAACTCTATCGACCCGAACATCCAGCATGATCCTTGAGCGACTCCTTGTACAAGCCACTCCACTTTGTCGCTTCTGCCTTCTCGCAATCCACGTCGTGCTTCTCCTTCCTCATGTCCAGCTTGGTAGCACGATCTACCTCCCTCCGCGGAAGTGACTCATTGTGACACCTCTTTAAAACATCCTTGGTCTCGCTTGGAAGATCTTCCTCCTCGAAGTCGTCCTTCATCTCGAGCATCGCTTGGTAGGCCGTCTCCCTTTTGCTATACTTTTTGAGCTGAATGGTGGAGAGTTTTTTTTCTTTGATGGTTCGTCTTGTGCAACTTTCATCATACCCAACGAGCCTTCCTCCATGAAGCCGACGACTCTCAAGTGTGGCATCGAAACTGCCTTCGTCGCGATTAGGAAATCCATGCCAAGTATTATCTTGAAGTCGTCCAACGACGTAGCGGTGAAGTTGGCAATACCCGACCAATGTCCCACCTTTACGCGAACTCCTTTGGCTATCCCCTACACGGGGCTCACCTCCGCATTGACCGCCTTTATCTTGCTTTAATTTTTCTCCAAAGGCTAGACCCAACCAACAGACCTCCGTGTCCGAGTTGAAGTTGTGAGTGACGCCCGTGTCAACCAACGTCCTTGTGCTCATGCTATTGATCCTCACGTCAACGTACATGAACTCTCTGCTCGGAGGCTTCGACACAACGGACTTAGTCTTGACGGTATTGAGTAAGCGCAACGCTTCTATGTGCGCTTTCACTTCGTACTCCTTCCCCGCTTTGGATGACAGACATGTTTGCTCTTCTTTTGACAATTTCGAGCATAGTGATTTCCTCCATATATGAAGTACGAAACTACTCGCTCGGGGTGGGCCTTCTCGCGCTTCTTTTCCTTGGACGGACCCTCCTTAGAAGAGCATTCCTGCTCTCCCCCACCATTCTTCTTGGTGGACTTTAGCTTGGCCTTGGCATCGTTGTCGTCCCATATGTACTTGACGAGCCTCTCGACTGTTGTCACGACAATGTTCAAGTCTTGCACCCTCAGTTGCTACAATTCTTGAGCCGCCCACGGTTGAAGTCCATTGAGGAAGAAGAAAAAGCAATCCTCCTCGTCCATACTAAATATCGCGAGCATCAAACGTGTGAACTCCACAATGTATTCTTTGCTTGCCCCGATGTGCTTTGAGTTGCCGTAAGCTCTATCTCGCTACAAACTCCACATTCTCTGAATAGAACTGACTTCTTCTCCTTTTTGAGATCCTTCCAAGTCTCTATCAAGCACAAATTATTTTATATTTTCATGCACCTACGACGCCACAACAACATAGCATCTTCGGTGAATTAGTGTGAAGCAATGTCTACCTTCTCGACCTCATCGTTGATGTGCACTGCCTTGAAGTATCCCTCCACCATCCACAAGAAGTTTTCTACTTCTTTGGCATCTCGTTCGCCACTGAAGAATTTTGGCTTGGGAATCTTTTTTCTTGGTGCATCCCTACTCGAAGGTCCACCATTTGCAACAATATTCTCCAAAATGACAACTTTGGTATTGAGTTCTCCGCAACTCTCAACTAAAGTCTTTAGCTCCTCGTAGCCTCAGACCTTCCCCTACAAGTCCTCAATCTCCGCACGACGTGCCTTGAGCTCCTCCTCAAGTGCGGATCGGATCTCTTGGAATTGCTCTCGAAAAGATTGCCATAGACGAGGCAACGTTACTCTCTAGCCCATCGTATAACTCCTTTAGCCTCGTGTTGCTTTGCTCCACGGAGCCCATGTGCATCCCTATGTCCCTTGAACCCGTCTCCAAGACCTCAAGGCGTTTCGCAATATCGGCAAGGCTATGCTCTGTTGTAGGCTTCTCGCTCTTGCCCTTCTTGTGGGTCTTGATGTGCTGCATCTCCTTAGGCGACACGAACTTCTCCTAGACGTTCTCGGATGTCGATATGGCAGCAACTGACCTTTATTCAAATACCACTTGTCACGAACTTAGTATTTTTACCTATACTTCGATCCGTGAGACGCTCAAGCTTTCTACTCGAAGATCCGTGCCAGTCTTTCCTAAACGCTTAGCTAGATCACTAAAGCAAAAATGAGAACAAAATGGAGCAAAAGAGAGAGATTGAAAACTTCACTATACTAGAGAGAGTTTACAACTTCTTGGATGGTGAGGAACAAATGGGTCCCCCCCTTATTTATAGTGTCTCAAAGGGCTTATATGAACCTTCTGAAAATAACATATTTCAGGGATTATTTTAGGCCCTAGATATTTCCTAAGGAAGACTCTAAAACATATAGAAAGTCATGGAGACTTCATGAATCTTCAAGAAGACTCCACTAAATTCTGGAGAATTCCGGAAGCTTCCAGCAAAATCCTGGTCCGTGGAGGGCTATGCAGATCTATCTCGATAGGGCGAAAAACTTTGTGCGTGACAATATGCCCCTCTTTACCTAGATATTGTGTTAAGCTTGCTATTGCAGCTGTGCCAATTCTTCTAGTCGCAACTGTTTTGAGTTCTTTATTCTTCCTTTGATCAACAATATGAAATCTTTTTTCTTCCTCTCCTGAAATAATTTATTCTTTGTCATATTTCTAGATTTAAAAGACGTTGAAAAAGTAATTCAACAATATTTTGAAATCCTTAAAATGAAGTGTGCTAACTTAACTCAAAATGAAGCTCTAGTACTAGTCAAAAGTGAAAGCTTCACGATTATGGTTTTATAAATGAAATAAATCAAATGTACACACGGGTGCGAAAGAAAGAGCAGATGTAAAAGCAACAATGGCCGACTTATATAACTTATACAGTAAGCGTAAATGACATTGTTTTAGAGAACTAAGTTGACACAGAGGTAATAAGAAGATTATAAACTAGCAGATCCATGAAACAAAGGGGGCAAGTTTCTCCAAGGGAAACATTAAAGGTTGTCTAAGACCTTGTGCTGTGTATGACAGCTATCATGAAAGTATGAGCCAACTCTTGCCTTAATTTAACCACTCTGGGCAACCAACCAATGGTGGAGGCCTTCGGTAGGGGAAGGGAATGTCTTGGTTCCGAAACCGAAGGGGAAGGGGATGTCTTGGTTCCGAAACCGAAATCCAAGCTCAAGCCTATTGAACAGATTTTTGCAGTGTTCTAAATGGCGGTTGAGGCGGCCGTCTAGCCGGTGCCTAGGCGATAGGCGGTCTCTCTCTGCACCGCTTTTGCGGTAGGCGGCGGTGTAGGCGGCTAACGGAGGTTGGCAGTGTAGGTGAAGGTGAGACAGCGTAGGCGGACGCCTAGGCGGAGCAATACCTAACAAAATGTTTTGGCCAAAATGTTTTGCAAACATTATGGACCTATGGTTCACTTTTAAAAAACTAAAACTTCGTAAATTATTGTTCTACAACTTAGTTATGCAGGGAACACCCTTAAAATATGCATATTATGCAAAATACAGTTGTAAAATAGTAAAAAAGATGCAAAATGTATCAACCGCCTAGGCGGTGTCTAGGCGGTAGGCGGACTCTCTCCGCCGCGCACCCGCCAACCGTTGTTTAGAACCTTGGATTTCCGAATAATGGAGGGAATCCCTCTCAAAAGAGGGCCCTTATTCTTATCCTACTGAACAATGTTTTCTCACTTGACAGGTTGACACAATGGAGGGAATCCCTCCCAAAAGAGAGCCCTTATTCCTCGAGGTCAGCAAGAATAAATCCTGGATTATCCTACTGAACAATGATTTCTCACTTCACAGAATGACACATAATGGGATTTCTTGCTTAACCTGTTGGCAGTCCCAATCAAGTGCCAAGGAAAGTAGAAAACTTTAGGCTTCGTCTCTTACCATTTCTATCTTCAAAGAGAGCTGTGATAATCATCAGTACCTCCTGTTTATGAACCTTTCCTGTATAGCACCATGTCCCACCTCAGAGAACTGCAGTGACAATGAACCAAGGATGATGTATCCATTTTGAATGTCCATGTTCCTTTGTTTCAAAAGTCAAAAGCCACATTTTGACTTGAAGGTTTGAATTTCCAAGGCCCCACTTGCAAGCATTTAAAACCCGTAACTCACTTGACCTGGTGAATCGACCCATAGTGGTGCCTGCTTTGTTGGTTGCAGACTCAAGACCCTGCTTGCAAACATTTAAAACTCGTATCTTACCGTATCTCACTTCACCTGGTGGATTAACCATGATTACTTGGAACATGGGATGCTCCAGACCACGGAATGGTAACTCGAATAGATGAGGACCTGATACATGGTATGTTGGGAGGTGGCTTCCTGGAACAGTTATTGGGAACACAATACATTTATCTGCAATGGGGAACATTTTCAAGGGACAAAT
This sequence comes from Iris pallida, assembly GCA_029216955.1. Taxonomy (NCBI): domain Eukaryota; kingdom Viridiplantae; phylum Streptophyta; class Magnoliopsida; order Asparagales; family Iridaceae; genus Iris; species Iris pallida. Next base: position 54,161,726 of record JANAVB010007399.1, on the reverse strand, counting down.
ATGTAAATATAACACATAATGTATATTTAAGATTCAAAATTAATCATGTACGGCAATATAGCACCATTGAAAATTCAAAACTAAAAAGGGATTCATAAGTTCCAAATATACTAGAAATATCGTCTTTTTGAAAAAAAAAAATGAAATTTTAAACTCTAAAAGCTTTTAAACAAAAATAACTAACATACCTCGGTCTTCATCCCTTTAAAAGCTTGACCAGAAAGTCAAAGTAAGTATATATTGTTTGCTTGCTGGAAGCTGATTTTTCACGTTCCAATTTGTTGACGTCCGTGTTTTGGAACACTACCTCTATGGTGAATTCAAGTCGTAGTTACCTGAAACACAATACGTCTATATGGTGAATTCAAGAAATAGTTACCTGGAAAAAAAAGAAAAAAAAACAATACGTCTCGTGTCATGGTACAAGTTCCGAAACTTGTACCACTTGGCTTTATTTTTGTTATTATGGGGGTAGGTTTATTTGGTTTGCCTATTTGGTTAAAATACTAGTTGGATCAGTATTAGTTTTTGGTTCAAATTTTAATTCAATAATTTTGTTATCGTGTGAAGAAAAACCTTACATTAATAAAACATAGTAAATTCAAAACTCAAGTTCGTCTCACGCAATAAGACATAATACTTCATATTTCATTGTCATACATCATCTGCCAAGCTTTCTATGATGTAGACAATATATTTTGGTTAACTTGAAATTTTCCAATTCCATATGTATTTCTTCCTTTAGTTTGTTATAACAGTGTTTCCTTGTGCATCTTTAATGCTTCAGAAACTATGATAACTTCATGTAGGTTCATAATGCACTTTGGAAAACAAAATTGGTCACTCATTATTACCACTGCTTAGCATTCATAAACTTAGAAGTTTGATCAAGTCTTTCTATTTTGTAATGATTCAATTCCCTACCCAACAACAACAAAAGAAGTCTCAACTTCAAAACACTACCTCAAAAACTTCATGAGAAGTGAAAAATAATACATGGGGATTTGGATCGCTGAATTTGATGTTCAAGATAGCGTACCACAATGATATGGGTTGGAAGGGTACTGTGTATTGGTACGTTCGGAAACGTGGTTTGGTGGTACTAGGTAACTATCATTCAAGTAACCATGGGATGAACTCCTAGTCGTCATCGGTGCCTGCAGACAAGAATTTGTGGGATATAGGCTAAAGAACCTCTATGATCTTCACAGGCAACCTGGTAATTGGAAATAATAATAATATGCTGTGGTATTGGCAAAATTACATATTTTCTACGTAAGTCTTTCCCATGTCAATTCCTTTTCTTTTCTTTCTCATGACAAGGAGGGCACCACACTTAGTTTTCTTTCTAGTTTAGTGCTTAGATATGATTGACATGGTTGATCATATATGTAACAGAGCTTGTGTTTTTATTTGTACTTAATTGAGGTTACATATCATCCGTTATTTTACTGAAATTAATAAAAGTCCTTTTCATCTCTATAGAGTTTGCTTAATTGATTTCATTCTAATATTTGTTATTGGAAAAATGATAAGCTTGGGGCAGGTAGGGATTGGTCTTTTTAGATATGTATTGTTTATGTTTTCATCTTTCAAGTGAGTCCTATTTCAAGTAGTATAAACCTGCATTTGTAACTTTGGAAGCCAGTCTTAATTTTTAAAGATGCAATAAAGTTTGTAAGTCATCTTTCCTCAAGGGTTATCTTTGTTTGCCTTTATCTTCCTTTTCCTCTTTCTTTATAAATCCTTCTTATAGTTATTGTTAGTGTAAACATGTAACCCTCAACCCTTACTACATAGGGAATGGGCATTTATGCAGCGGCAGGGACTTCAACAGTTATACCTTCAATCTGTTTTCTGAATATAAACATCACACAGACCATAAATGTCGTCAGAGCACATTTTAGGTACTATATTTTATCCTTATATTACGTCTCATTACTAGTACTCAAGTTGTTTTACCCAAAAGCTCTCGATGAACACTATTTGATATAATGCCTGCTGGAACATGCACAAAACATACTCAAACCCTAATGTTATCCTTCCACTTTCCTGTCACTTTTATAGTGTATGGACTGCCATTCCTTTTCACTCTAATGTGTCATAGAGATTAATGCATTTCCCTATAGCAAATTGTATTATCTTATCTCCTCGTCTAGATTATATAGTCTAGAAAAACTTGGAAGGTGCTCCTTTTTTGCATATTCAAAAGGTAAGTCTACCATCTACTCTATGTGCCAACTGGTCACCAAAGTTTTAAGACATTACCCTCTCTTGCATAGATTCCTTGGCAAGAAATTGGCACCGATATAGAGGATTGATGTTAGGTTGACAGCTGATCATAGAAACTTTTATGCGATATCTTAGTCCATAGCCAACCCCATTCTGATGGGAGAAGGCTTGGAGGATGATGTTGATGATGGGAGGTCCTAGTCTATGTTGATATGGAATGATCAATTGTGGATGGTTAATTAATTTGTAAGGCATTATGTGAAAGTCAAAGGGATAAAGGGTATGGTATAGTATAAAAGAATACCCTTCCTGTTGCACATGCTTCTTTCAGTATCTTAGCTCTGAGAGTGTTTAAATGCTCCACACTTCAATTTTAGCATCTATTCATTCGTATTCTCATCGACCAACCTAGTATAAATGCTTGATATTTCTTAAAATCTTGCTAACTTAAACAGATATTGTGCTTATTATTAATAATGGATGCTCATCAGTTTATAGTTGAATTGAGTATAGTTTCGTGTATTTGCCTATCCAAAAATATAAAAAAAAAAACATGACCATTTTAGCATCAATGGCAGTTTCATGCTCGAGTTGATTCTGTGTTTGAATAGTGCAGGGTTCAAAAGGGCAGAGGAAGGAGATCTCACACTGTTAACCATGTCAAAAGTTGCAGCATTGTTTCATTTCAGATTGGCCAATTATTTGACTACTAATTTTATGTGTACGGTTACTGTGTTGAAGTCTAACTGGTATCACTCTCGGCTCTTTTCCCTTCCGTATATCAGCAGGGGGGGTTGGGGGTCTTTTAATTTAATCATATATCAGACAGTTTATAGGAACTTGCGCTCTCATATGTTCTGTTATGAAAGACTCTCATTAATTCAGTTTTTTCCATTTGTTTTCTGAAGATGACTTTGTGGATGAGTTTATACAATTTTAAAAATATCGTGTTATAGACGATGAATAAACTGGACGACAGAGGAGAATATCATACTTGAATAATGTTTAATGTGAATGCTGATGTGCTAGTCTGTGAAGTACAAGAAAGAAAAAAAAAAGGAATTTGTTGACAATAACAGGATTATTATATGGTTATGGTAGCTTTAAATTTTATAGAAATTTATTTACATGCACAATAAAGAACTATATCTATGTTACTTACAGGGTAAAGTAGTTTGTGAAATGTGAATAAGAATACATATCGTCATTGCTATTGTCAGTATGAGTGAATGTACTCATACTGTCAGTGTCATTGTTACTGGTTGTATGAGCACGAAACTGCCAATAGTAGGTGGTTTGGATTTTTTTTATTTTCCGGTATGTTTATGGAGATTGTATTTAGACCGCCAATGGTAAAATGACGTTTTGGGCGGTTTGGATGCGAAATTTATTTTTATTTTTCTGAAAATGAGAGAAGAAATTGATGGCCAAAAATCTGCACGTAGCTTTTATTATTGACAACATATATAGAGGGAATGAGATAGAGGTGGTTGTGGGTATGGATAAGGGCATCCATATTTGGATTTATCCAAATCACAACTCTTTCTTGGATGCCTACTTTAATTAATATTTTGAAAAAAATCCATAGAAAAGAAAAGAGTACAATAATATTTTTTCAGGAATATGATTCTTCATGAATCCAAGTGGGCGCAACTTACACTGCCTCGTTTACCCAGTGGAAGGAAAACAGTACAATGTGCAAAGACATGCTTCAAGATGTCTCCATTAGCATCTTCAGGATGCTTGCATCTACAGGATGTTCTCCTTCAAAAATATTACATTCTTGTTCATACATTAATACAAAATAAAAAATAAACGCCAATACAATTTAAATATTACATCTCACCCCAACATTTTTTGTCTATACATTTATACTCATATTCTTATGAAAATGTTGTAGGCTTTATTTGTGATTCCTGAAAGCTCGCTACTTCTCTTGATATGTTGAACTGTTAAAAACATAGTCATGCACATTCTCTGTTCGTTTTGATGAAATTGTCGCAGTAATTTGATTTATTCTCTCTAAAATACCTACAACATTATTTATAAAACATACATTGTTTGTGGTATCCCCTTAATGAGTATCAGATAAATACTATTCATCTGCATATCTCATTAGATCAAAACATTCATTAAGAATAATTTATCTGCATAATATTATTCTAAAATATTGTGTTGAGTGAATGACACTAAATTTTTTATATTCTTTAGATATGGTGTTTCAGGACCCAGAACATGTTCTTTTGGTTGTAAAAGATCATATTGACCTGGCCATTATAGGTTATTAAATCTCTACATGAGATTTATCTCTATAGGAGATTTATAGTAGATCTCTTCTAAAGATTTATCTTTACATGAGATATCTTTTGGAGATTTATCTTTATCTCTTCTGGAAATTCCTCTCTTTTCGGGAGATTTTCGATCTTTTCGGGAGATTTTTGATCTCTTCAGAAGGTACTTTAATCTCTTCAGGAGAAATAGATCTTCACTTCAGGGGGTAATCTATAAACGACTATTTTGATGAATTCGTTCACGGATTTCTTCATAAACTCCATGAGCCTATCATATCCTTATGAATGGTTTAATCCATATATGGCTCATTTGTAGATCCTTCGGAAATAATTTGGTAATATTAAATCTTTCAAGGATATACCTGAAAATTTTAAATCCACGACTTTCGAAGGTATATCTTATCGTCTAGGTTATCATGATCGAAGAATATATTTATTTATATTCTATTTATGATCATTTCGTGAATCCTTGAGCTAACATTGCTGTTATACATTTGAATCTTTATTTGTTACAAACACCCATTCAAAACCTACCGGGTTTATTCCTTTTGGATTTTGTACTGTAGGACAGAACACTCCACGTCTTACGAGAGATCTTGTATCTTTCCATTAGATTATTCGTGGTTTTAGTGTTATCCTTTAATTTTATCACCCTTTTATTCTTATTTGATAATATCATTTATGACAAACTTCTTAATTCAAAATTTCTCTTAACTATGTATAAAACATAGATTTCATGCTGGTACCTCTTTTTCAGTCTCTTCTGGAATCTGAGGTATATCCACTAATGGAGGGATATACTTTGAGAAATTTGATCTTTAGTTCATGGCATCTTCCGGACCGTCATGAACTTTTTCTGTAGAGGAGATGCTTCTTCGGGAGCTTCTTCTTCAAGAGCATTAGGGTGTGTTATATTATTCGGCCTCTTCTTCTAGAGAGCTGAATCTTTAGAACCTTTAGTATTATTTGGCATCTTCTTCTGGAGAGATGGATATTTAGAACCTTTAGTATTATTTGGCCTTTTCTTCTAGAGAGCTGAATATTTAGAACCTTTAGGTGTTACGCGTTCTTACAAAAAAAACTTATCCATTTGCTGCCTTTATTTGGTTCTTTTAATACTTCTATTAGAAAATAAATTTATAGTCGGTATAGCTATTTATGCAGCATAATTAAAAACATCAATTAATCACCTAATATTTCATTTGCAGTAAAAAAACAAAGGATAATTTTTCATAATTTAGTCAGGATTAGATAAAGTAGAAATATGCCATGATACGTTCTTCTGGAATGATGCTTTAGAACGTTCTTTGAGAACGTTAATGCAAGACGTTCTTTTAGAACGATGCTTTACGACGTTCTTCTAGAGTGATAATTCACGACGTTCTTCTAGAACGATAATTTATCTTCTTCATATCTCTTCATAACGACGAAAATTATGTCTTATTAATGTGACAGATCACAAAATATATTCTATCACAAAAATATCTCATGTCTAGAAGATTTAATAATCTAAGGAGGTAAACATAATAATTCACAAAACATAGATGCCAATATTACAGTATAATTCTAACATAAGTCATCTAATGCGGTTCAAAGCCGTGTTACTAGTTATTCAGATACAATCTTCAGGATTGATGGTTTAGAAATAAACTTATCTTTGAGATCAAAGATGTATGCTGCAATTTGGTAAGAGATTATCACACAAATTAATATTGATAATTCTCATAATCTTTGTTTTGGGTGTCTTATCGATCATGTCACAATTTAAAAATTATAGGATCATTCGGCTTCTGGCTCACAATGGACCCTTATAGGATTGAGCTTCGGGCTCAACGTAGTATGTGACTTGACATCCCTAATGTGAGTAACCCGTATCCCTAGTGAATAGCTGGACAATGTCCAGGACAACTTTTTGGTTCCCTAGGACGAACTACTGGTTCTTCTCTCAAATGTATTCTTTATTTACCTCACTCATAGTTTCAATATGACACCCATTTGTCCTTATGTCCTTAAAACTCAATAATATTTCCTGAAATTATGAGCGTATAAGAATTTTGTATAAGCAGGTGGGTTCCATTGGGTATAATTAAGTGTACTCTGCCGGAGCCTTCAATAATATGAGCATGACCATCTATCATGGATACTACTTTCACACTAGTATTCTTGTTGGAGGAAAAGTTCATATTCTTAAGGATGGTGTTGGTAGAAGTACTATCAGTCACTCCATCTAGTTTTTCCATGGTTTCAATTTACTAGATATGCCAATATTGTCACGACCCGCTACCCAAATTGTTGGGCCGGGCCGAGTCATGTCCAGCCTGCGTTTGAGATAAAACGCAGTAAGCTGTTCTAGAGATAACAAGATAAGACTAAATGTGCTAACAGTTCTATAAGTGAATAAAAGTCATAAATGCTCTAAACACAAAAGTCGACTCATATAGTAAAATGTCCAAAGTACAAGTCTGAAATGTAAAACTGGATACATGTCCAGTTACAAAATACGTAGTCTAATACATGACTACACTAAGTATCCCAAGTGACTATGCAAACTAGGCGAGTTTTCCCGCAGGAACATCCTCGTAAAGCAAAGCCGGGTCCTCGGCAGTATCTCTATAATATGAGTCACAGAGTAACTCCTCCTCAGTAAGGACACCTACAACGTTATCCTGTCAGGACGGGAGCAAGTACTGTTTCTAGCAAACTAAATATACTAAGCATGAACAAGAATGTAATAAACTGGAATCATGGCATAAACTGGAATCATGGCATATCATGGTTTAATTGGTTCTTTTAGAAATGACAACATATAGTTTAAAAGTTTAAAATCGTAGCATGTACGTGAATCGGTCAATAGGTGAATAGGATGTACAGCGGCACATATCAAGTTTTTTTGGCATGCACATACGTGCACGAACGGCATCGGTGTATATCCATACACAAACGCGGGATCAGAACATACGGCAAGGTCACATATAGAATGTCACCGAGCGCGGTAAATACATACGGAGAAGGGGGTCATGTTCACGTACAATACTAACAGTTTCCCCTTAACCCGTTATTTAAACATGTGAGAGATATGAGATACTGTCTAAACATGGTAGAGACTAAAAGTAATACAACATGTAAAGTTCTAACTTGCTACCCCAAGGATCAGCATTTAACATGGTTGGTAAATCACAGTTTATTGTTATAGCAGTATGTAAAGTTCGTAGAAAGTACTTGCCTCTAGCAAAGCAAAGCAAAACAAGCTGCGATAAAAGTGCTATAGATGTCTGGTAACTCGTCACTGTAGAAATAAATACATAAACTTAGTTTTTACACTAAGCTAAAACACTAAGACACTAATTGGTGCAACACGACTTGTGACTGGACACCTAGCCAAAATGATGACTTTAGCATAGGAGACCAATGTGGGATGACACACTACTTTAACTAACTTTCTAGGGTCTTTACACTAGTGAGGGGTGAGGTTCAATACGGCTAAAACTCAAAATAACACAAAAAGTTGCAAGTCGTAATTATTCAATAAATAAATCAAATGAACATTGTGTTCCAACAATTTTTGAGATAGACAAAAAGCTTAAGTTTACATAAGATAAAGTACCAAAATGATCCTTGTTAATTATAGAAATTTATTATAATTTTTCTGGAATTTATTAACCAGTATGTATATTTTATAAAAATCAGTTTTCCTAAGTACACAGAAAATGAGTTCTGGTTTCATATGCCAAGATAGTGGCTAAACTGTAAATTAAATACTGTAAAGATTATACTAAATTAGCTAAATTAACATAGTATCTAAATACTATTTTTCCAGAATTTTCACAGTAATTAAAGTATTT